>JAVGVS010000050.1:1734979-1994979 GCA_032718565.1 Distichodus sexfasciatus | reverse complement strand
CTCACATTCGGAGGTGCTCGGCAAACGGGAATGTGGGAATCCTTTCAAAACGCTGTTCAATAATTCCACTAACTTGTAGCCCAAACGGTGCGGAGGGAGGGCAAAGTTCTGGAACATTACAGCATGGAGGCTTGGAACAAAGTGCTTCAGCGCCACAAGAGCAGCGAGCAAAGTGGATGCCGCAGCTTTGAGGCCGGAGAGGCACACGGAGCCCATGAATATGAGACGCTGAAAGCAATATTCTGACCACAGGCCAGAGAGATGGGCAATCAAGCGAGTGAAGACAGAGACTCGCCTAAAACGAACTTTGGCTCCGAAGCACTATTGCTTCTCATGGCGATGCATTAACTGTGATTTTCACTGCTGCATTCAACTTTGATCTAGGATAAATGTATTTGTAATTTCATGCCAAGCATTAAATTAGGCTCTTTTCAACTCAAATGAAATGGTGTGCAATCAAACGTACAAATATCTCCAAAATGCAATATTCATGTATGGTGTTATAGACTTTGATGTATGGAAAAATGTCTTGTTATATTTAGCTAAATGAATGGCCTCCTCGATTTGAGATTGCAATTAAGCATGTGAAGTACACTAATTAAAGATTAACAAGTTAAACACTCATTCAAAGAAAGTGTTTGATCCTAAATCGACATGAAAGACTAAAGTAAGGATGAGCTATTTTGTGAATATTTGTTGCGTTCACAAAGTATATGATGAAATATCATATCCCTGACATTCCCTTTCCTAGGCAAATGACAATTCCACGACAACACTTCTATTGAAGTAGATTTGATTCCTTAACAGATGGGATGGACTTCACTGACCTTTCACATTAATGAGTCTTGGCCCTGAACGTTACCTTCTGACGGAGAACTGTGGATCAAAATGCTCTCCCCAATCTCTATGCAATCAACCATCTGTGATGTGTGATAGAACAAGATGTGTAATCCATGGCAACATCACCTTTCAACTTACGGAAGTGAAATGATCTATTAGTAACCTCCTGGTGTGTTCAACACCACCAGATTCAGAGCTAATCTGTCAGCAACAGCCTCTCAGAAAAGTGATTAGGGCTGCAACAACTAATCGATTAAAACGATTAAAATCAATTAAGATAGTTGGCTACTAATTTAATAATCGATTAGTTGGGTCTACGTTATTGTACACATACGCACAGTGAGCTAACCAAAGCCGCTGTGGTGGCAGTAAAGCAACATGAAGTTGGATGGAAATAAAAGAAGAATAAGGAGACGAGAAGCGGGGCCGTGTCTTGCCATCACAAAACATGAAGTAACTGTGTAGAAAAACATGAATGTCATTTTTCGCAATGTGAACACATGCACTGTTTGTTAGCCTGCACAACTCTCATAGGGAAGTCATTCTTCTTCAGTCAAATCTTCCCATTTATTACAGACAAAACTTATTTTTAGCTGGTAAATAACAAAAGCAACCACCGTTCTACTCACAATACAGGCATTGACTTGATATTTTCACTGATTATTCCGACGCGTGTCCAAGTTATTGTGACACGACTCATGTGGAGCACTGTAGTTCTCTCTCAGAAATGAGTCAAAAATGAGTTACAGGCCAAAATGAGTCCAAATTGGCTAAACATGGCCAAAACTGCAATACTTCTCCATTTTTAATTAATCAGAAAATATTTTTCCCAGTAAAAAATACACACAAAACTAGAAATATAAACAATAAACCAGTTTGGTTTATTAAAAAAATGCTGGAAATGAAAGTTGTTTCCCTTTTTATCCAATTAATAATCAATTAATTGAAAAATAACCGGCAGATTAATTGATTACCAAAATAACTTAGTTGCAGCCATAAAAGTCATGACAGTGTTTTGGCTCATTGATACATTTTGGTTGGTAAGAAAAGGATTTGTACTGAGACCGAAGAATCGCAGAGTGAAGCAAACTAACTGCACACTGTCGCTATATATAATCCCGACCTCAGTGACACTCGCTCCATCTTGAAGCTTTCCCTAAAATATTTAAACTCATTTTATTTCCCTCATTTGCCGTTCTGACAGCGCTGTACGCCAAGCCGTACCACCCGCACTTGTGTAACATCTGGTTTTCCAGCAGGGCGACTTGAAATATTTAAAGTGGGCCTAACTTTCAAACACTTCCAGATTAAGCTCTTGGCATCCTAAAAGAATTATGCATCTCTCCAGCTTTCGTACCTCTCAAAGTTCGCCTGCACAATAAAAAGCCCCACGATCCCTCCAACAGAGCTCTACAAAGGCGACAAGGCGCACCATTCATATGCTGAGAACCAGCAGCTGAGCTCACATTTAGGAGTTAGTTGGGGATTGCTTGACTTTCAGCTGACGCGTTGCAATCCTATTAGGGGGGGAAGGGTATTATATGCACAAGCTAAAGGCGTAGGGAATCCAGGAAAGGAGTGAGACGCAGCGCCCGAGTTGCGCTGTCAGCCTTTGAATTCCTGTACCTAATGCTTAACCTGGTTTCATTTTCCAGGCCCGTCCCTCTGACAGATCTTAAGCCCGTTCCGAGCCTTGGCGAACTAGCCCGGTCGCTTTGGATTACCAGCTCCGGATGAATTGGGATTAAGGCCAACTCTGTCCCAATTGTGGAGCCCGAAGACAATTATACTTTTTGTCACAGTGAAGTCCCACACTAGATGCGTTTCTCCAGCCATGTCAGAGAGACAGTCTGGCCTCCTTGCCCATGATAGCACAAAACTGCACTTCCGTGATTCATTGCTTGGTAGAAACTCTCACTATTGTATTCCAGAAACTGCAGTTCAGATCTCTGTCTAAGTTATTACAAGCTTGGGTGAGTCCAATGTGTCGGGGGTTCTTTTAGAGTAGACCGGCTCATTCATCGCAGACTGTGGAGGAAAGAAAGTGGAGCAGTGTGGTCTTATAAAGACACTCATCCCTTTCTCTCTCTCTCTCCCTCGACAGGCCTTGGTAATACCATCTAACCCGGCATGAACAATCCTTCTCCAAAGAGGAAAGCCTCATCTCCAGGGCGAGAGCGAAAGCAATTCCCCCGGAAGTCGAGAGCAGTTAATTATGCCTCTATTTCCTGTGTCTCTCCACCCTAGCAATGAATCGATTGGTTCCTGACAAAGGCACAACGTGTCGCGAGAACGCTGAAACAAAGACCGGGTCTAGCGTCTGATCAATCCCTTAGAGTTAATTATACACTCCATCTTAAACCGAGCCATGCACTGGGGGAAACAAGCTCTCCAGGAACAGAGTACCATCAAGTCTCCCTCTATCTCTCATTACAGTGGAAAAAGAGAAGAAAATATACAGGACCCGAGAGAGTTCTGACGTTCTGCGGTTTTTTTTGGCTACATTAAAATGGTACATTACATTACAGATTAATATCTGTGTGTGTTCAGACCGGATGATAGGAACTCTCTCAAGATTTTTTACACTTTGTCAACTCTCTTCTCTCCAAGACGGTGGCAAACTCTGCTCGTTAATTTACTTACCAACAATCAGATAACGAACACGGACTACACTCATATCGCTTACAGTAATAATGCCGTCAGTGGGGAGAAACTAAATTCTGCATCTATTCCTGACTTTCGATAATTGGGGAATTAAAAAGCATGGACTGAATCCCCACCCCGCTTCCCTTTAATACTCCAGCTGCATATTAACTCCAGCCAAAGTCAACATCGACCTGCGTAATGCTAGCGATTTTAACGTCAACCGAACTGTTCTGGAAGGGTGATGACGCAATAAATCAAATAAAACCAGATCATTTCGTACATCAACTTTTTAAATACTTTCTGCTGTGTTGAAAAGTTTCAGCCAACAGTCACTGGTGCTGACATCGCTCAACAAAAGCTAACAGCGATACTAGGACTGCATATTGTTAATTTCACGCATTGTGCCCAAACAACGTGTAAAAGAAATGCAGGCCACACATGGCAGTAATGGCGTGGACTATAAATTGGCCTTTACCCTCACCAGTAACTTTATTTGGGACACCCACTTTCCACCTACACTTGCTGATTACTTCTTTATGATAATCTATCTGCACTTTTAGGCAATCACACTGTAAACAGTAGTGTATAGTAGCTGAGTAATTGTACTTCATCAGTGTACTTGAAGACACTGTACTTGGAGTGAACATTATTAATATTTTTTATTTACATACCCCTAGTCCCTGTTCTGATGACCCCATCATACCTGAAAACATTGTAAGTTGAGACATTGGGCTTTAAAACACCAAAAACACAGAGACAGCTTAAGTCCGTTGATGGCTGGCAAGAAATGCGTATATCCCGGCAGCGCCCCAACATATCGTCGTTAATATTGCAAGTCTATCGCATTGTTATTGTCATCAAAAAGTTGATCCATCAAAACTCGGGAACCATCTGCACTGGGGCAGTTGGATGATCGGATGGTCACCGGTTCAAATCCCAGACCGGTAAAGGTACCGTCCCCAAGCACTGCTCGCCTGGGCAGTGCCCATGTCAGCTGCCCACTGGATCAAATGCTGAGGTCCCATTTCATTGTGGTGCCGTGTTTACAATGACAATGACCAACTCATTCACTCGTGTACATACATTTCTATGGAAAACAGTTGCCGCTACTTACATGCTCATTTGCAATTTTGTCTACAGTGGCAAAAACCAAAATGCTGATACTAAAGGGGTGATAAGGCAACCTACCGGTTTTTGCTTAACCGACTGTGCAAAATCCTATTCTAAATGTATACAGTGCATCCAGACTTGTTTCAGATACTCCCTGCCAACGTGATGGAGATTTATGCCATAAAACAAAATGGTCTTCATTAGGGGGGTGCAAAAAAATAGAATCGAATCACGATTCTTTCTCTGCCGATTCAAAATCGATTCATATTTTTCAACAAACGTATTGGCAGTAGTTGACTTTTTCCTCCAACACAGCTTCCTTCAGCTTGCCAATCCTACTGTATAGATGGCGAAATCTGCCCGGAAGGATAGAAATACAGTCAGGATGTGTTCATATGCATTACATTTATTAAACTACATTGTGAACATTTTTGTTGATCAAACAGGAAAAGTAACTTAAAACAACAATCTGGAAACAAATTCATCTATGTATCGAATCGTGAATCGTTTATGAATTGTGAACTGATTTTGAATCAAAACGAATCATGAGATTTTCCGATTCGTGCACACCTCTTCTTCATCCTTTTTGCAATTAAAGGAATTTGCCCTAACCCTAAACTGATATTTTGGAGGAAGCAAATTAAAACTTTTATTTCTTTACTGATACTCGCTCTACATATTACTGGGACCAAGCCCTTAAAGAGCAACTCTGGGGCTACAGTGGCAAAGAAAAAGTCCCTCTCTAGTGACTGGGAAGAAGCAGCTGACATGGGCAGCACACGGTAGGCAGTGCTTGGGGACGGGACCTTGATCATGAGTACCTCAGTAGTACTTTTACCTGTTCGGGATTAGAACTGGCGACCTTCTGATCATGGGAACAACTCCTTAAGGACGAATTTGTCATGGAAAGTCAACTGAGTTTAGTTGTGTTTAGGTATGAGCATAAAGTAATGTTAACTAACGTCGGTTAACATCTTATGGTTAGTTGGATGGATAGTTTTGAACTGCTTAAATTTGAAACTTTTTGTTTCTTTGGTGATACAACATGGTTACAATTTTATCATGATCCTGCATGTGTCCCCTCAAAAAAAAAAAAAAAGACAACCTACAGTACAAAAGTGCTAACTACGACCCCGCTGCAGGCTCAGGCTTAACACACCAGTGATTCCGACATAGAGAACAGAGGTGTGTGTTAGAATACTACGAGTGTAACACAGAAGTGTTACTGGGTTTTTACAGACGTCAATACTGTTATTCTTCTGAACGTGAACAAACCGCTGAAATTAACTCCCCCGTCATGTGTCATCACACCCTGTCTTTGCGGCGGTCAATATTTTCCATTCCCATCTTCCCCAAAACCGATAGACGCGTGTTGCTATGTCTTGATACCTAGTTTATTTATTTTTCCTCCACAGCAAAGGAATAAAGTCCACCATTGTGCTCGACGGGTAATTTGAATGCGAAGCACGCCGCCGGCCTACGGCTTTTTATCCCCTTAGGCTGAGTTGTAGGCGCTGCGAACCAGGGATAGAGAGGGGAGCACCGCTTGCAAATACCTCGGAATGAGAGCGAGAAATAAAGCAAAAAAAAGAAAAGGAAAAAGCGCCTGCAGATATTTTTTCTTCTTCCTCGTTTGGTGCGTGAATGAGTCACGGGGGCCGGGGTTTGCCCGTGAATCGCCGGTGATGTGAAAGTTGGACTGGAGGCGTGTTTCTTACCAGTCACGACTACACGTAAAAAAGACGCCCCCGGAGGTCACGACGCGACGCTGCCAGCCACAGTCATTACTAAGAAGAGCTTAAAAAAGCATGACCCCTAAACACATCGTTTGGATTCTCAGTTTTAAAGAGGGAATGGCTATTTGGCCAAGCACAACGAATTCGGTGGTGCGTTTCGGCCATTAAGCCCCTTCTCTTTTTCGAGCCGGTCTGCCCCATGGCCGTTTTAATCTGCCGTCACGTTAAGGGGAGATTTTCCTTTCCAGGAATCCAGCGCAGGGGCGCCTCTTTTTTGGATGGGAGCAGCTGCTATCGACACCGCTCGATGCCCGCGTCTACAAACGGAACGGCTTACTGCAAAAGCACAATGTTGGCCAATTAGCTGAGGATAAGAAAATGCGCGGATATGAAAGGGGCAGGATGGAGGGAAACGGCCAGAGTTTCAGCTGCCGCATGATGGCATTAAAGAGCAATGCACGGAGGTGTCATTAGAGTGTGTCTGTTTTGATTCTCTCTCTCTCTATTTCTCATCTATCATTCACTCCCTCTCTTGCACATCTCCCTTTATCTGTCTGTCGCTTTCATTTGCTGCTGAATCTTTCGTATCTTTCTATCTCTCCCTCTCTCTCCACCTTCCTTCCTCCGTCCACATCTTTATTGCTATCTGTCTCCTCCTCCCTATATGTATTTAGATAGATAGATATATAGAGGGAGAGAGGGAGAGAGTGTTCGACCGATATTGGTTTTTCAGGGCCGATAACCGATACGTGGAAACATTATGTAAAAAAAAAAAAGAGTAGGAAAATTTCACAAACACCAAGCTCAGCTAAAACTTTCCTCTCCTCTTCTCCTCCTCTGAGCTTTACATTGCGTTTGTGTGTGAGTGACAACAAGGCTTCAGCGTTGATTGGCTACAACTCGTGTGACATATAGCTAATCAGAAACTGTTGTGGGCATGGCACTAAACGAAGCAAGGAGTCGAGAGCAAACGGCACAGAGACAAGAGGCGGCACAGTAGCACATCTTGTACTGGCGATGGTCAAAATCAAACGCAGATACCGATAATCTGCAAAATGCCTAATATCGGCATCCAGTAATCGGCTCGTATGATAATTGGTCTATCCTTAATATAAAGATATGTATGACAGAGAGAAGGAGAGAGACAGAGGGAGAAAGAGAGAAATCTCTGTATTTCTCCCTCTATCTTTTGCCTTCTCAATCTCTTTCTCCTCCCCTCTCTCATTTGGAATCATTCTCCCTCGCTCTCTCTCTGTCTCGTCTCTTTCTCCGTCTTTGATTCTCTCCTCATCCCTGCCCATCTCTAAGCCTTTCAATCTCTGTATTTTATGCCAAACTGAAAAACTAAAAATAAATGCATGAGAATTTGTGCGTCTCACACTTGTTAAAGCCGCAATTAAATCATGTAATAAATAAACAAAATAAATAAACCTTCCCATCCTGATGAAGGCCACCAATACCCGCTTTTAACAGCTTTGAGATCTTAACTGCTTTTTCTGTGTGTCTGAGCCATGATTAGAGCAACCTAAATTCTGCTGCCTCCCTGAAACTGTCATTTCACTCCCGGGAGGGAAAGATGTCGGGTTTTTTTTTTCTCTCTCTCTCTCTCTTTCGCTTCACTGTACCATACCTGTCATACTGCAGAGTCACACGTTTGGCAGTCTCCTCTGACCATGCTGAGGGGCTCGACAAGGCTGTGGTCACAGGAATTTCTGCTTGCGTGAAGCGTGTGCATCCTTCACCCTTCAACCCTGCCAGCCGGAGCAAGACGGAGCAGAGCTTCCGACACACATAACGAATCTAAATAAATCAGATTACAAGAGTGAGTGCCCTTGGTTTATGGAAAATTAAAATAAATTCAGTTTGAACGCTGCAAGAAAAAGAGATGGCCATGTGCCGTGCTCAAACGTACTTGTGTTACAGGGTCTCGATGAAGCAATCGACTTTTCTTTATACTCCTACAAGGAGAAAAGATAAGGTAAGAATAAAGTCCCGCATAAAGACCTACAGTCCTTTACAAAACCAAAATGTTTAAGGCAGGTTTGCTGCAAACTTGTGGTTAATTTGTGGCAAACAGTGGAGTTTGCCAGAACATGCAAGTTTGCCATCATCACCCACTACTTTGCAGCAATGTTCTGGCGACAATGACAAATTGATTTAGGTGGAAAAAGTATTTGCCAAAACAGTTTGCCAGTAATGGCAAACTTGTAGTGAACATTTTGGTGAGAAACATATCAGGTGCATAAGTATTCCACAAAGTTTGGCACATGTTGCCGCGAATTAAACACAAGTTTGCAGCAAATATTTTATTTTTGTAAGGGTAGTGTTGTGCCACTGAATATTAATAAATAGTAGCATCTGACTTTGGTGGTGGTGGTGGCCAATTTTGGGGAAGGCCCTCACAAAAACAAAATATCTACAGTCCTTTACAAAACCAAAATGTCTGAGGCAGGTTTGCTGCAAACTTGTGGTTAATTTGTGGCAAACAGTGGAGTTTGAGAGAATATGTTGCCACAAGTTTGTTGCAACAATAACAAATTGTCAAATTGTCACAAACCTAACTTGCATGGGAAAATATGACCTTGCTGCAAATTTGCGTCAACATTACCAGAAATTAATGGCAACTGTTCGCCAGAAGCCTAAAATGTTTGTAGGGGTTTCCATACCTTGCTTTGCTCTTCAAAGTGAGGTGAGCAATTTTAGTCAAAAGATAAAGTCCAGAATGGCTGTATATCCCAAACTAAATGAACATTTTGTGGAGAAAATGTAAAATACCTTTTTAAAACTAGTTTACAGACAAAAATATGAGGCCAAACAAGTAAACTGCACTAACAAAAAGCTAGCTGCATGGCTACACTGCCTTGGGGTCCTTGCAGCACTCTCATTCAGAGTAAGAGGTGTGGCCTAAGATTTTGCCTGAACAAAAAACTAACAGGAAAAAAACCAACAAAACAACAAAACAAAAATGCACTGCAGTTTAAAATTATTTCCAAGAAGAGAGTTGCATACTTACATGTCTAAAATTAGCTTTTCTTTTCTTTTTTAAAATTCTAATAAAAGTGGGCTTTACATGATAGTTTGTCTGGTTCTACTGTATATGTTCTTGCCTCACAATCTGGCCAGCTCTGCCTTTGTAAAATGCTTCTTTAAATCTTGTAAAGCAAAAAATATAAATGAGTAAATTTAACAAAGGTTTTATGTCTTCACTATGAACGTTAACTTTTGGAATTTTACTATATTTCAGTCGATTCATCCCTCCATCCCTCTCTGTATAGTTTGCTTTCTATCTTACACTTACTTTATGAATATTTCCCTTCTCTCTTTTACTTATTCCGTCCCCATCCACACACACAAAACATACAACTTTCTTACATTTTGATCCATCTGGGTGACTTCATTCACTCACATCTCCACCTAAAGATAGTCTCATATGTCAAAAAATTAAAAAGTGCCTGTAAAAATGTCAATAGTGTCTATTTTAGGAACTACAAGAGAAGTGAGATTATTTGTCATTGTGAACCACAGCACACAGTGCACCACAACGAAATGTGACCTCTGCATTTGACCCATCCATGAGGGAGCAGTGGGAGCAACTTTTTTGGCAGCAGTGCTCTGGGACGGTACCTTGCTTATGAGTACCTCAGTGGTACCTTTACCGGTCTGGGACTTAAACTGGCAATCTTTTGATCATGGGACCAACTTCATAACCATTACGTTATCAACTGCCCAAGACCTCTGCATTTGACCCATTTGACTCAAAGTGCAGAGCCCAGGGAGCAGTGCTCTGGAACAGTACCTTGCTCATGAGTACCTCATTTATACCTTTACTGGTCAGGGACTTGAATCAGCGATTGTCCGATTACAGGGTGAACATCCTAACTGTTACACTACAGACTGCCCCAAACCTCTGCATTTGACCCATCCATGAAAAAGCCATGGGTAGCTCTTTGGCAGTGTCCAGAGTGCAGTTCTTGCCAATGGTACATTGCTCATGAATAACTCAGTAATACTGTTACTGGTCCGGAACTTGAACCGGCATCACTCTGATCACAGGGCCAATTCTTATGTGGTCTGAAAAGAAGCAGCTTTAACTGAGGCCCAGTTGCTTCTAATCACCAAAAGATCACATGGAACCCTGGCATCCAGACAAGAGTGTCCTCTTCTTCCAAACATTTACCCAACTTTACTCTTAATTCAGTCTGATTTTTTGAAGGTCACAATTCCAGGGCTCGTCTTTGCTCCACTCACTCATGGGTGAGTTTAACTACAAATCAAAGGAGTTTTACAAAGAACTAATGCTTGAATCTGAGGCAAAGCACCAAAATCACACCATCACATCCAGCATTGTAACATTTTCTTGAAGGTCACAACGGCTGGGCTCATTTTTGGTGAACTTACTGAAATTGCCAGCTCCTATTGCATGCTTCAGGGAGAATGTGACAGAGTACCAGCCCTGGAGTATCGGCTGCCCTCTGTGTTGTGCCACAAGCCTAAACGCTCCTACTGAATCAGGACGAGTCGCCTCCAGGCGGTCATAAATTCCAGCCTGCCCTCTCCCACGCCGCCCCGAATCTCAATGAATCTCCCAAGAAGAATGACTCAAGCCTTCCACAAAGAGGAAGAGGGCCGCTCTACTGTCTGATTTGGCAAGTCAAGGCACCGCTTTTCATCAGCACTCTTTAAGCTGCTGTGTTAGTGAGTAAAGCTTTCACATCCACTTTGCTCAGGAGACCTCTCAGGAGACTGGATGAGAGAGAGATTGAGAGAGAGAGAGAGAGAGAGAGAGAGAGAGATACTAGAGAATCAGTGTAGCATTTGTTCATTCATTATTCTCATTAAAACCAATAACAGAAACCCTAAAAACATGGGTAGTTCTTTTCAATATTTGTTTCCAAAAACAAAATTAATAAGTTGTTTTCCAATTTTTAAATCTATGTCCTCATTATATATATATATATATACAGTAAATAGACTGCAATGTCTCAATTCGAAAATCTCAGATGAAGATGTGTAACCCACATACTGCCAAGGAACAAAACGCAGGTATCCATTCATTTGAGCAGTTGATCCAACATATACGCACACTAGGGATGCATCGATCCAATACGTGGATAGGATATTGGTCCGATAACAACTTAATTAGCTGTATTGGGAATCGGTGGCATTGGGGCGATCTATAAAGCCAATCTGTAAACTGTAGGTTCTTCTATGTTTGCGTATACACGCATGCTGAATTAGTTATGCATGGGAAGTGGCACTGCGGTAAAACTAGTTTATTGTTCGACATTCATGCCCTCGCTCACAATCTCTGTGTTCCTGATGGATTTAGTGCCTCAGGACTAGGGACCATCACAAAATAACATACTGTGTTTAAACAAATAATTTTTAAGATGTTTTTTTAATAATAAATATTTTAACATATACATATGGGTATGTAATTTTCATGATCACAGTCTCCTCCTAACAGAGAAATACACAACTTATTCATTAAAAACTGGTATCAGATCGGTACCTGAGGTCGGCCAATACACAAAGCCCAAATATCGGCATTGGTATCAGAACTGAAAAAGTTGGTGATAGGCTTGGAAGCTACTTTGCATGGAATGGAATCCCATTCAGGTGTGTGTATGTGTGTGTGAGGAGGAAGGCACAGACACGAGAAGCATGCAGATGCATAAACATGAAGGCGAGTCAAGTTTAATTAGAGTATTAGAGCAGCAGTGAGAAGGCCAGTCAAGTTCTTGGCCTGACCAGCTTCTTGCAGGGTCTAATGGGAAGGAGGGGGTTGGCAGATAAGAAGGGGGGAAAAAGTAAAAGGAAATAAAGGAGAAGGACTAGGGAAGCTGGACTATGGGGTGATGGTGCAGTTATTCAAGTGGCTGAAATCCTGTTTTGGTGTTCATTTTTTGGAAAGATTATTGGGTCCCTGAGCAAGAATCTTAACCCCAAGTTGCACCAGAGAGACTGTCCCTGTTATTAGGAAATACTAATCATCTGATAAATATTCTCATGGTAAACTATTTTATAAAATGCTCCACTTAAAAAATGCAACACAAAAAGCTAAGAAAAAGTCAACTTTCTACAGAGAACTCCAGAATTGCTAAGACAAAGTCATTCACAACCCCAAACGTATATTTGGTGGTCCCCTTTTTGGCAACAAGAACTGAACTGTTTCCTGTGATCATAAATGTATTTGAGACCTCGTCAAACAAAATTTTGGATTCTTTTTTTGGTCAACCGATCACTAAAATTGCAATAAAAAGACAAGTAGAAGAACGAGACTTGAACAAGACAGTGCTATTCTGTCCACACATTTAGGCAACTCAGTAAATAACCTCACACTTTACATCATAGGGCAGCTAATGACGGTTTTAGCAGCTGCAACACAGCAAACTCATGACCCCAGGCAGGGCTGGATTGGTTAATCTGGCATTCTGGGAAATGCCCAGTGAGCTGTTGCAAATTTTGAGACGGTGCAAGGACGATGTGACCAATCGAGAGAGTCCACGCTTCACGTTCACCTCTCTTGGGCCAGATGGGTGGGAAAAAATAATGTTGACAAACAGCCAACAAAAGCAGGGGGCGCTAATAAGGTAATTTGTCAAGTGTAAAATCCATATGGAGGCCTAAAAGTCTAGTTGGTGGGCCTATTAATAAAGACCTGCATAATAAGTTTCTTGAAGGTCACAATGCCAGGGCTCGTCTTTGGCCCACTTAGTCGAATCACATGCCACAGGGGAGTTAAAATATAAATTAAAGGAGTGTCACATGATTGAAATCCAATTCTTTGGGGTCTTTGTGCAATCCCATTCAGACTAAGTGGGATGCTTATGTTTTCGCCTGAATGAAAAAGATCAAAATCATTTACAAAGAATTTCAAGTAAAATGTTTTTACTTGTTTGGATGATGGCCATTTCTCTTTTAGACATATTCTGGCAAGAGTGGCCATTAAAGTAAAGTGTTCTAACAATTAACAAGTGGAAAAACTACCCTGATTAGTTTTAACAAAGGTTTTATCAACTCTCTTGTTTCCACTTTATTCGCCCATTCTCTTTTCTAACATTCAGAATTTAACTTCATTTCAATGCACTTCTCTCTCACAAATTAAATAATGTCAGATGACTGAAGTCATGGTCCTTCTTGCAATGTTGAAAATGTTCCTGTAATTTTGTTGAGATCATTTCTGGCGGTCTAATAATATCAGATTTGACATTTTTCTGTTGCTCCAAAGCAAACAAAAACATTTCAAATTGAAAACAACGTTCAGAGTGAAGTGTTGCTACTTTTTGTGAAAAGAAATACGTTTGTCCATGACTGTATATTACAGCACAGGTCTTGCAGGGGCATTTGTTGGAGGAGAGAGATAGCAAACACGCCCTAGATCAAAGGTGAGACCTATTGAACGGGTGGAAAACAGCCGCAGGTGATCGTCAGGTTCGTACTCCAACAACGGCGCCTGAGTCAGAGACTTGGCTTTGGTTTTCCACACTTCCACCATCCCACGCTCTCGCACTCCACATGCGTATCCCACCCGTAATAACGTCTAATCGAATGAAACGGGCACAGTGGAGCTGAACAAAGTGTGCCACGTGTGACACATGCACCACGTTAAAAACAGGAGTGTCGGTTATTTTTTCTAAGAATAGTTTTAAACCACATTCTGCATTAAATCCGTTAATGATCAACGAGGTAATAATAGCATGTAGAAATCATGTCCTCCGCAATAAAGGAAAAGAAAACCCTTTAGAATTTATAGACCTGAATTAATGTTTTAATGACGAGTAACTGCAAATGATTTTACTGTTGCTCATCGTTTAAACACATGGAGATAAAAGAATATATAAAGGAAATATAGAGTAAAAAAATAGAATTTTTAAGATCATAAGATAAGGTTTCAACATTTCATGGTGAGCAATGGCAAATGATTATAGTTAAAAGGTCAATTCTAAATGGAGAACAAAAACTTCTAGGGATGCACGATATGGGAATTATTGGGCGATGCCGATATCCAATATTTTCCCTGCTTATATTTGCGATACCAATGCCGATAAAAGAGGAAGGCGAGTCGAGCACATGAAGACAAGATATTTTGCTCCACTTTTTTGGCACAAAAATAACGCCATAGCTTTTGCCAAGTCAAGCAAGCGTGAAAATGCACAACATTTTATGAAAAAGTCATTTCTCACCCTGTGTGGTGTACCATGTGCACTACCTAGTATGTGGCTCGAGAGACAACCTATGTGTGAGTTCACATTCACTAAGCGAGCCAAACACACAATTTAGTTAGCACATGCAGGCAGAGTTGAGCATGTAAAGGCAAGATATTTTGCTCGCGAATGTCCCACTGCATTCAGAATTTTGCCATAAAACAACGCCATACCATTTAAGACAGGAAGTGTGGGCCTTATAAAATCCCACCTCAGACTTTGGACAAGCCAGGCACAAACGCAACCAATCTAACATACAATTAATGCGTCAAAAAATATCGGCGGAAAATATCGGGCAAATCTCAGCATCGGTCTGATGCTGATAAATTATTCTGATTCTGATTGTGACATTACTAGAGACTAAAGAGAACGGTTTATTAAATATACTAGAAAGACAGGGCTGTGGAGAGACCGATGAACGGAGCAATGCAGAGAGAAAGAGGGAATAAAAGGGAGGGAAGGTTGCCAGGGTTGAACCTGATGGAAAGTGATAGTAGAACGTTTCTGTTAACGCTGGGACAGGACCTTTTGGCCATTTCGAAAAGCGAGTCGGGAGAACGAGAAAGAAAAGAGATGGGAGGCTCTATCCCGAAAGGGGAAAAAAGAGATGTGTAGTGATTTTCTGTCAGGACGTGATGAACTTAGTCCTCAGTAATGAGGCTCTTGCAGGTGTGGTCACTGCTGGTAGCGAGACCCCTGAGAGAAGGGCCACTCCAGTGACCGGAATGTAGCGCTGGAGAATGGGGGAACATCGATTGGAGGCTGCGGTGGCGTCTGGCATGGCGAGATGTGTGATGAAAGACATTAGCTGTACTTTTTCGATCCTTCTGACGCTTCTAGTCCCCCAGTGAATCGCTGCCGGAGTGGTGGAGCTCCCTCACGCTGCTTTTAATGGAGACTGTCAGCGTGTCTGAAAAATCACGCTGAATATTTGGGGGGGTAATAAAGGGGCCAGATGTCATTCGATCCAAAATAAAGGTATTCAAAGATTCACGAGACAGAATGTGTCAGTCAAGTTTTCAGTCCCTTATTGTCTAATTCTTCTTCTTTGCATGCTTAAGGACAGAAATTAATTTTGACCCAATGAAACTTCTAAATAACCTACCATTAAGAACGTTGAATCTCATTTACAAACCCATTTTTACTCAGTTCTATTGGTCCAAGCATGGCATAGGCCGAAAAGCGTAGTGATTGGCCTCTACTTGGTGCTATGGCAATGGAAAGCACATTTTGACCTCCAGGGGTGCAAAAATGCTACGTAGATTCATGTGGTCCTAACAGAAATTTTATAATTCAAATGAAATTATAGAAAATCTCTCAAATCTTATATGGACACTATTAGAGGTCATTGAAGCCGTCATAACAAAAAAGAGGCTTCACTGGCAAGTCAGAAATTTCTATGCGCATCTTTAATTATTCTTCCTATGTCATTTTACTTTAGTGTGCTACAGTCTAACTCCTTATGTGTTGATATGATTAATGTAATTATGTGGATTTTTCTTATGCCATTTCAACGTTCTCTCTCTTTATGTCTTGGTATGATTAATGTAGTTCTGTGGTTTTATCCTATATACATATAAACAGCATCAGCAGTGTGTGGGTGCGTGTCTATGACATACACATACACAGACACTGCTGCTGATCAGTGCTGACCCTTTTGTGCTGCTTTTTGCAACTTTTGCTTGGACCCCGCTTATTGCCCCTAGCAACTATTTTTATTTTTTCTTCTTTTTTTTTTATCGCTTTGCCTACTGGGTCTCATCGTTGATCCACTTGCCACGAATGAGTTTAAATCTAATTAAAAGGACATCACTGAAATCCAGTCCTTTATTACATTTTTGAAAAATCTTCCAGTAACTATTTCTGAAGCATTAAAACCTTTAAAACTATCATTATGGTTATTGTAGTCCTTATGACTGTTCAATTTTTTTTAGCTTAATGTTATATAGCACTTTGGTACAACTCATGATACTTTTACACCTGCTATATAAATAAACCTGACTTGACATGAGAAATGGGGAAGTCAAAAATCCCTGGCGGTTTGTGGGATAAAACAGTAAAATTACAGCTTTGAAATCGTTCCCAAATTCTATGCACAGCGAGCGAGCCAAGCAATGCATATCTATAAGTGTTAGCGTGGTGGAGCGGCATGCAAGACCTTCATGTAAACACAGCCAATTTTCTTCCCTGTTCTTGGCCAGTTTATTGTATATCAAAAGGAACAGCTTGTCAAAAGCTGACAGCAAATCTGGGCACTTACTCAGTACCTGAGGCCATCATAGAGAACAGCGTGTGGGTGTTATACATATATATTCATTTATTATATATTATTATTTATATTGTGATCAAAGTAAAGTACAATATATCATCTCCAGTAATCAGTGAGACAAGTTTTTACACATAGAATATACATAAACTATACATAAATAAACTATAAATATAAACTCTAATCTAGAAGGAGAAATGTGCAATTTTAGTTACAAGAAGTATTCTGAATATGTGCAAAATGACAAATTAAATGCATTTTTGCAAGTTTTTGTATGTATTTCATATTACTAGAAGTACACATCTACAGTTCTCTACTTGTGGCAGATGAAGAATCTAGAAAACGAAAAAAAACCACTTGTCAAACGAGGATTTTTGATTATGTATTTTTGATTCGATCAATTTTAAAGCATTCTATTAACTCTACTATAATTAGCTAAAGTCTTTATTAAAAACTGAATGTCATTATAGTAATACCTCGCCTTCCGGCGCTTCGATGTGCGTCGTTCTCAAATTAAGATGCTACTTGTAAAAAAAAAAAAAATCAAAATGAAATGTTTAATAAATCGTTTAATATAATCTTAATATGCTAATAACGATACAACAAAATTTTGCATAGCAGGCAAGCGCAGCAGCGTTTATGGTACGATACATTGGGACGTTGCTGGGATGTTCTCATCTCCTGCCTTTTATTGGACGCTCCCTCTCACCAGCGATCGGAACCCATCTAGCTGTATAATTTTTGAAAGTTAAAGAGTATAAAAAAAGTGTCATTATTGCACTATTAAAGACGTTTTGCTATGTTTATAGCGAATTCTATTGGACTTGAGTCATTTTTTGAACTTGAGTTGTGTATTCTGGAACCAGTTGACTAAGTAAGGTGAGGCATCTCACGTCTCCTATCTCATCTCTGTCATTTATTGACTAATGGCTATCTTCGTACTTAGGTTGTGCGACCACATCCTCCTCTCAAAATACATATTTAGAAAAGCATCTATTAAGTCTGAACTTCATTTCTGAACTGTCGCCATGGCAACCGTCAAGGCTTGTTGACTGCTTGCAACAGCAGTGATGATACTGAGGTGCATAAAAACTCCGGAAATGCCGCTGAACACATACTACCAAGAATGAACCTCCACCTACAGAACAACTGCAGTGTTGGAGAGGAGCTAACAGATATTAGCAATGCTACTAACTTTACTACTGACCTTTAGCAATGCTGAATTGCTGTAGCTTTAAAAGTAGCTACTTTTTACAAACAGCAAAATGCAACATTGCTACAAAAATCTATAGTTTTTCCTCTCTCTTTGCAAAGACAGATATATTCAACTACCAGGTGTTTCTCATTGGTGTCTAATCCACAGGAGTGACAGTTTCTAAGGACTTGCATCACAGTGCGCTCTTGGTAAGCTGCGAGATGGCGTCGTGGATGTAGTCCAGCTTGGCAAATAGCTTTATATTTAAGTGAGTGAATGTTTGTCATTGTGAACACAGCACTGCACACAGTGCACCACAACCAAATGTGACCTCTACATTTGACCCATCCATGAAGGAGCAGTGGGCAGTTGACATGGCCAGCACCCGGGGAGCAGTGCTTAGGGACAGTACTTTGCTCTATGAGTACCTCAGTGGTACTTTTAACCGGTCCGGGACTTTTGACCTTTTGAACACTAGGCCAACTCCCTAACTATTATGCTACCAAATGCCAAATAATACCAAACTGCTTGATGTAGTTAGCTACTGTTTCTCTGTAGCTTGTAGTGTAGTTAGCTACTATATTAAAACTGTAGCTTGGCTGTAGCTTAGCTACTTTTAAATTAAAATATACTGTTTAAAAGTAGCTTTCCCAAAGCTCCTCAACTGGGCCCAGTATTCAAGATTTTAAATTCATTGTCACAGAAAGTCAGTTACAGTGGTAGTCAGTTATTTTAGTCAGTTAGATATAACACTCATGTTGTAATCTGGTTTGTTCCAAAAACTAAACGTAATCTAAAAGTAAACCGCCTAAAGTATTATAGAAAATATATATTTCTATTATAAACTATAATGTTCCAATTATGATGTATCCATGGCATTAAAGTGCAGTTTACAATTTTAAGGGTTAAATTTCTTAAGTGATCAAGGAATGAACATAGGTACAATGTGTATTTACATTGTACTACATTAGTGTAGTGTCTCAGCCCTCGTGATTCATGGCCCACCACGGGGTAAACCAACAAAAAACTTCCGCTTGGGGGTGGAAAAGCATGAGAGTTATACATTACCAGATATTTTATTGACATAATTTGTGTGTGTGCCTCTGTTCCACACCAAGGTTTTACATCACGACCGGGGTGGTGTGTTTTTGAAAAAGGGAGGTCAATGCAGCATGACACATACAAGTGGGCTTTTCCAGTTTACAAAAATGAGCAGGAATGAAACAGTGGCATGAATATAATGAAAACGTGGCTTGCTTTCACCCATGCTTCCTTCCATTTATCCATCCTTCCTTCCTTCCAGTCATACTTCCTCCATCCGTCCTTCTTTCCATCCATACTTCCTTCCAGCTATCCTTCCTTCCAACCATCCATTCTTCCCTCCAACCATACATCCTTCCTTCCTTCCTTTCACCATCCATCCTTCCTTCTTTTCACCCGTCCTTCCTTCTTTTTACCCATCCTTCTGTCCATCCACTCATCATTCTATATATTCTATATTCTTTAAATAAATCATTTCAATCCTTTGGTCATACACCTACTGATCAAAACATTATTAGGAACTAAATATTCAACCAGGAGTGTGCAAACATTTTTCTGGTACTGTATTTCACGGTCAATTTGGCCTATAACTGTCATACAAAAATCATTTATATATTCATGACAATAGCCTCTAACAGCATGTTTCTGGCTAATGCACACTTTTATTTGAAGCATGCTAGTGCTGACTATTCATCTATCTATCCAGCCAGCCATGCACTGTTGAAAAATTTAGTTAGCTATTCCCTAACATTGTCCATTAAGCAACAAAAAGGCATAGTGCACTTTACCATACAGAGTTATCCCATAATATTCACATGTACTATTATTTTTATAATATTCATCACTCCTTATGAAATCCTTATTTTTTATGCTGTCACCTCCTACCAGGAGATTCCACATTATTAACTTAAAGCATTCATATACAGCTGACATTTACATTCACTAGGAGGTTTCTGGTCCTGACTCTTATCCATAACCAAAATGTGATGCGCTTCATTCACTTTTGTGGCGATGTTTTGCTTTTTAGTCGTTTTTAATGAGCAGTGTGAGAACCAGTGTAGAATAATATAGAATGCATGCTATGATGAACTAAAGCAATTTACAAAGAAACCACTCTTTAAAGATCTATATTTCCATTTCCAAATTTCCAAGAAACCCGTCATGTCTGCGGGAATTTCTGCTTGCGCGCTTTTCATCTGGGCTGTAAGCTATTTATATTGTTTCGCCGAAGCAAAGCATGTGGTGAGGCCTCGTAAATCCAACATAAAAACTAAGATTTTATGACAGATGATGAACACGTCTCTTTCGCAGAATGTTGATCTGCATGAATTATGGGTGGAATTACAGGCTAAGGTGCCGTTGTAAGAACTACAAATCGAAGACGTCGTTATACAGCCGAAATGCATCACACACATAGAGGGGAAACGGTTTGAATAATGAGTGCAATTGTTTTTTGTGCGCTCATGATAATCCCCCGACCAGATTCGCAATGCAATGCAGCCTGGTAGGAAAATGGGGAGAGTAGATTGCTGCGTAGTCCTTATCGTTCCTGTTCCGATTTGATATGGGCAGGTTGAGGGTATGAGCAGAATGAAGAGATGTCAGTTCATTGCCATGCAAAACAATACACACACCAGCAAGCATGTCACTCTTGCAGTCTTTACAAAAATGAGAAAGAAATTTGCCCCGGCCCAGTTATTATCTGAAGAATATGAATGGAAAAGAATCCTTATTTACTGTTTCATTTTTCTATCTATTGTAAGTCTAGTGGATCAGCTTGAAGTAATTGAAAAGGCTGGCCTTTGAAGCGTTCAGCTCCAGCTTGTATGTGCCTGGACTTGCTACCGCTGAATTAGTGTACTTTGCCCTAAATGAAGTTGATTTCAGGCAGCCACTGTCACCGTCATCTAAATTGTCTGCTCCAGCTGGATGGAGAGATTTTTTCTTTCTGTATTAATGAACGCAGCCTTTAATTCATATTTAGCCACAAGATCTCTGGGTGGAGAGTTGATAGCTCATATTTTGTGGATTTAGGGCATTTTTAACTGTGAGTAACATTAAAATCATCTTCCCTCCTTCCCTTCCAGGCATACTTTCATCTATCCATCCATCCATCAATGCTTCCTTCATTCCATCAATCCATTCATCCATCCTTCTTTCCCTTTCTCCTTCCACTCATCCTTCTTTCCTTCCATCTATTCACACTTCCATTCATCCATCCATCCGTTCCTCCATCCATCCCTCATCTTTCCATCCATACATCCGTTCCTCCATCCATCCCTCATCTTTCCATCCATACATCCGTTCCTCCATCCATCCCACATCCTTCTCCATCCATCTTTTCCTCCATCCTTCCATTCCTCATCCTTACATCCATCTATCCGTCCTTTCTATGTCCCATCCATCCTTCCATCCATCCATCCATCCATCCATCCATCCATCCATTAATCCTTCCATCCATCCATCCATCCACACACTCATCTATCCATCCATGCTTCTTTGCTTACATTCATCTACCCTTCCATCTATTCATACTTCTTTCCCTTTCTCCATCCCTCCATTCTTCTTTCCTTCTATTATCTATCCATCCATACTTCCTTCCTTCTTTTCTTTTCATCTATTCAACATTCCATCAGACATTCCAATCATTCATGCTTCCTTCCATCTACCCACTCATCTATCCATCCATCCATCCTTCTTTGCTTACAGTTATCTACCCATCCATCCATCTTTCCTTTCCTCTATCCCTCCATCCTTCTTTCCTTCCATTGTCCATCCATTCATCCTTCTGTCCTTCTTTTCTTTTCTTTTCATCAATTCACCCTTCCATCCAGCATTTTATTCATTCATCCATCCTTCCTTCCATCCCCATCCATCCATACATCATTCCTCCCTCTCTCCATCTGTCCATCCTTCCTTCCATCCATCTAATCACCTATCCATCCATCCTTCCATTCACCCATCCGTCTTTCCTTCCATTCATACATCCTTCTCTCCATCCTTCCATCTTTCCCTCCTTCCATCCATCCATCCATTCACACATCATTCCATCATCAATAATTTATAGAAAGTGACTTCAATCCATTAAGCATATATACCCACTGGTCAAAACATCTTTAGGAACTACCTATTCAACCAGGAGTGTCCAACCGCTTGACTTGTACTGTATTTCACGTCCAATGTGCCATGTATCAGGCGTACAAAATTCTTTTTCATATTTATTCCAATGGCCCCAACAGCATGTTTCTGGCTAATGCACAGTTTTATTTGAAGCATACTAATGAAATCCGCTAGAGGAGAGTCGACTCCCTGGCTACCTCAACATGTTTTTTAGTTTAGGCCAGCTGCTGCCCTTTGACCGGTGCCAAAAGACGTTGCTTGGTAAGCCATCAATTGATTGCTAATTAGTTGCCGGGAGCCCCTTAATTAGGACTGCAATAAGTGGAAAGTTTAATAGCTTTGGTTTCTCAAAGCATGGACTTGCACCAAGACAGGAAAGCAATTCCCGCCCAGTGGAACGCACACCTACGGCAGTAAGGCTCCCACGTCGCTCTCCTGTGCCAGACAAATCGGCAGGAGTGTGAAGTGTGGAGGAATGCTTATCTCCAGAATGTGTGTGTTTGACTGCGTGGGAGTGTGTGTGTGTGAGTGTTGCACTGTGATGGAGGTGAGAGGTAAGCTTGTGAGGCTGATCATTATGTTGCCCACTGGCCCCTAATGGGATTAATTTAATCTACCAGTTGAGTTGCCGTCGGTCCGGAAAATAGTTCATTACTCAATCGGTCTCCCAGCAACCTTTGATTGGCCATCCAAAGCAGTCTCGAGAGAACTGGGAAGGAGAGAATTACATCCGGGGAACACGCACAATGCCACTCCTCGGCGGCGGATGAAGAGAACTGGCTGAGATCAGAGCATTCAATCTTGAGGTCAATTTCTTTACATCTTCTTATGCTCTAAATTACGGATCAAAGTCTTTGTGATGACATCTAGTGGAGACACATTGGTCATAGGGTGACTATGGAAATATTAAGGAAGTGGAAAAACTCTTTAGCAAGGTAGTTGATTAAGTTGTTAATCAGTCGCTCTGCTGAACACGTCTCTTAAGTTCTTCCAGAAAGTATCAGTTTTGCCTCGGTGGCAAAATCCTCTCTACTGCTATTGCCATAAAGTATCAGGTTTACATCAGTCTTTCACAGAATATTTAGTAAACTGTGTTGGCAAAATCTGATGTTTTATTGCAATGCCTCGGAAGTGAATGTGCCGCCTCAGACGGTTTTGGCAATACTGTGGATAATGAACAACACTGCTAACCTTAAAAAACATAAAATCATAATTTCTCATATGACGGTTTCTGCACATTCAAATGATAATGTCCACCATTTATCAAAATGTGCGTAGATTCGGTTGCAACAAGTTCCACCTGTGATTTATTAAACAGGGTGTACCTGGCCAACTCACGTTGATAAATCCAGCGGCTGGAAACGAGCGTAAAATGTGCCGGTTTACGTGGCACAGAATTTGTGATGTGGAGGAACGGAAGCCGGCAAAAATGACATTATGGTCCTGTTACTTCACACTCCCTCTACTCACTTCCACTCGACTTCTGCAGTAAGGCTATAAGAAAGGCGAGTGGAAGTGAGTAGAGTAAGAGCGAAGTAGTTTCAAGGAAAAGCAACCCAAATCCACAGGCTTGTCTGCAATGGCATAACTTTGCGTGTGGAAGGTTTATAATTACTGCAGTCTGTAACCTTACACTAACATAAATCGATAAAGTAAATTCATTATTCAAATATAACCCACAATAAACATTACATCTGAAATCCTGATGATTACCTGCTTAACATCATTTTAGCTGAACTATGATGTAAAACTTCTCCAACACAGCTTGATTTCCTCTACTGCAGCACAAGTCCGCACTGACAAAATCTGCACTGACTGAAATGACTGTACACCCGTTCTTCTGCACGCTTGATGCATAGTGGATCTTCATCATGGTACTGTCTTCCTGTCTTCACCTCCTAGTTTGCTACAGACATTCTGAATACTGTATTTTTACTTTCTTGCACTATGAGTATAAAGCCATGGGGAAGCCCTGCAACTATTTAATAGATTTTACAGTTCGGTGGCAGCGCGGCCTTGAGGAGGACCTGCAAAATAAACAGCAGTAGCATTGCCCAATCCATGTCTGCATTTCACAAACAGCCCGGCTGCAGCTGTTCAATATCAATAAGGTGGAGGATTCCACGTGGCTGACAAGTTGAATCAGGCATTAATTTGCTGACAAATTCACTTCCAAAAGACGAGCATATGATGGATATTTTAGTAGCATTTGTGAGTCTGCAAACACACAGTCAGATAATCTACAATCTTTCAAGTCTCATCCAGTAATTAGAGACCAACCTTTCAGCAAGAGACTTACTGGAACATAATTAATTTTGGAATTTCTATCAAAATCACACTTTTTCACTTTTCTATGCCATCTCATTGGATGAGATTATTGGTTGCTGAGACAAACTGATGTGTGGAGGTATTACACAAGAAAAATTCCTAATTTTGAAGAACATCAGTCTTGAAAGACAAGCACAAGCTCCATTTCTACCACATGAAGCATATCATATGGAAAAAAAACAAACTAAACCAATCAGAGCTGAAGAATCAAGCCATAAACCACATGAACTTGACAGAGAAAAATGTATGGAAAAGGCTCACAAGACAAAGAGACCCAGACAAAGAGGTAAACCAAGCTTAAACAATCACAAACACACAGTAAAGCACATTAGGGCAAACGCACAAAGACGTGGGTAGATAAAATGCAGAGGTCACATTTCATTGCGGTGTGCTGTGCTGTGGTGTGTTAACAATGACAAATAATCACTCACTTTCAATAGTCAGTGCGCAGGAAGACAGTAAACAAAGACGCTTGATATGCGGAGCTAGACATGACAATACTTAGCAAAGACTAGACTGAAACGATGCTTTGATCTAGTCATGAAGACCCAGGATGAGAGTATTCGTAGGCCCGTTTGAAAGTGAAAGTGAGTGATTATTTGTCATTGTGAACATACCACAGCACAGCATATAGTGCACCACAACCAAATATGACCTCTGCATTTGATCCACCCGTGAAGGAGCAGTGGGCCGCTAACATTGGCAGCGCCCCAGGAAGCAGTGCTTGGGGAGGGTACCTTGCTCATGAGTACCTCAGTGGTAACTTTACCGGTCTGGGATCCGAACCGTCAACCTTCTGATCACGGGGTGAACGTTCCAACCGTTACGCCACCAACTGCCCCTTTGTGCCCATTTGTGTAGAGAGATTCCCTCCTGGATGTGGAATGAAAACCTACACTGCCAGCTAGAAAACCAAGTGTGGAAATATCATTAAACCCTGACACAAATAGTGAGATTCATTTTTATCAGCTGATATAATCTAATGGCAAATCAGAACATCCTGTCCTGGTATGGGAATAGCTGTGTTCAAGACCAGAAAGCCCTTCAGAGAGTGTTCTGTGCAGCAGAACTGGGGAGAAAACACTCTGCCTTCCCTGCAAGACGTCTACCCCAGGTGATGTAGGACTAAAGCAAGCAGGATTGTAAAAGAGTTGTCTCGTCTCAGTAACGGACTGTTTCGGCTTGTGCAATCAGGTGGAAAGTTCCGTACCATCATGGCCAAAAATAAAGAGACTCAGGGGGAGCTTTGACTACTCAATCAGGATACATTTCACTGTGTGTTGTGCTTATAATTATACATGTGACAAATACAGAATCTTCACTTTTGGTGAATGACAAAAAAGGAAAACAGCGAAACGAAAAATAGATCCTTCCATCGTGCTATGAGGAGCACCCGGAGGAAATCAACTAGAACACAGGGAGAGCACGCAATCTCCACACAGAAAGACCCCACCGCCGACCTGGGGATCGAACCCAGCACCTTCTTGCTGTGAGCCTACAACGCTAACCACCATGCCATTGCGTCATAGACGGTTTATCAGTTTTTCTCGTTTTAACTTTTTACCCAGCATTACATCATGATACCTTAGTGAGGTGCATCTCTCCTAATGTTTTGTGTTCCTGCAAAAATTAAAGATCACCATCCAATATATCATTATTGTTTTTCTGAACCATCCAATTATGAAAATTGTTATTGCTACATCCAATGATGACTAACGTTACCTATTATTATTTTGTGTTCTTATTGATACAAAGCTCATTATTTTAATTGGACTTCCTGATGTCCCGCTCCGGCTTGAAATGCATGACAAGCAGCTCTAAACGGCGACATCTAAAGTTGTAGTCAAAATTGTCATCATTATATTTTGGGCAGCAGTAAGAATGTGAGGTAATAAAGACGGGAAATTGTTATTGTTGTTTTTATTGTCATTGGCGGTACTGACTGCGAGCTAAGCGGTTGGCTGTGATCTTTAAGGACGTATATCTTTTGTAAACGAGCTTTGAGGAGACATTGCTTTTACAACTGTTTGGCAGAAATGAAAGCCTGAATTGCTTGTCCACACCAAAACCCGGTGGAGCTCAGCAGCTGACTTGCAGTTAAGTTAGAAGACTGTTTCAATACGGCTATAGGAGAAGCTGTTGGACAACGTCCTGTTTCTGCCTTCAGCATCACAAAAGCCAAGTGGAGCTCTAATCTTAGCAATGTGATAACTCTGAAATATTGTGTTGTTACATAAGAGCATTTAAAAGATTTTTTGGACTGTAGACGTCCAGACGACATTGTGTTTCTCTTGGCTTGCATCCCCCGTACTCTGATCACTTAAAAAAGTTTGGATTAACTTGAAGCAATTGAAGCTGCAGGCTGTGCAAAGCCTCACTGTAGGATACACAGCAGTGCATGACGATAATGATGTGTCTGCAATGCAAGATTATTTATGAATTTTCTTTTGACAAAGGCTCATCCTCATTTCGGAGGCGTAAGCCTCCTCAGTCATCCTGGCACCCGAGGAACATTTTGGAATTTGAATAAGACGACAAAACACGGCCCTGCATCCAAAAACGTCCGTTTTCCCCATCGCCACTTGAAACGCGTCCGCGCGATTTAGCCTTCGTTAATCAGCAATTCCACTAGCAAGAGCGCCGGAGGTCAGCGGAGAGTGAACTATAGCAAATTAGGCGGCGATTTAAAGTGGAAATTGAAATGAGCTTTGATTGTCGAATGCTTCCAATTAATGACAAGAGACCGTTATCATATCAGTGACTCTCAACTGCGCTGATGTTCCGCAAAAAGAAGCCCGGCATATTGTTTGAGGAATAAAAAAAAGGGCAAAAAAGATATTCGCCTACAGCTATTTGGGGCTCATATCATGACAACGTTAATCTTGCATCGAAACAGTCAATAAAAGTTGGAACAATGTGACGTTGCGTAAGTAATTTATGTGGCAGGCTCAGGGTATAGTCGCCCGTGTTTGGGTTCGCACCAGCAAAGTTCTGGGCCCTCGCAGCATCATTACGCAGTTACAGCTCATTTACGGAAGCAGCTGCCTGCTCGCAAGTCAAGGAACAGCGACCTTTGCTGCAATCCCAATTAGGTATAGCAGCATATGAAGTGAAAGATAAGCCTGTTAATTAAGGGAACTGGAGCGAGCCACCCAGTCACTTGCAAAAAGTTGCCGTTGTTGAAGCTGAGCTACTGCCTGCTCGCTCTCTAATTGTTTCCTTCCTCTGTTGTGGGTTTGTTCATATTGTATGACATTGTTCTAAATGTCAGCGGACTGTTTAAGGCACGAAGCTTCAGACAAACCCTTGTTTTTTAGGGTGTCATTTTCAAAGCATGTGTGTGTAGATCATAAACCTGTCGAATCTCCTTTTTAAGGAGTTGTTTGTCAGTTGTTGCTGCTTAATTCATGAATGTTTTATGCCAATGCAACACTAAATTGTTTGATTCTAGGTTCAGATCTTTAGACTCCACTCAAACCTCTGCTTTGCTTCAGGCGTGAAACATAAACTACTTTCAGTAATAATACTGCATACAAAATTCAATTAGTGCTGTAAAATCATGGTAAGATCTGAAAAGTTATGAATGATTAAGTATAACTTTTTATAACATTATCTCTATAAAATGAAAAAAAAAACTGCTGTCAGATATTTTTTGTTGCTCTCTGTGGTGCTGATTCTGCCACTGTCCCTCTCCTGAACTCGACTACAAAGTTTTCCCCTTCAGTGGCCCTGATCTTCATGCTGTCTTGCTCTTGAACATCCAAATCTCTCTAAACTTCCCTGCAGGGGACCAGCCTCCAGGCCACCACCTTCGGGCTAAATTTTTAAAGGTCCTAAGCTCAAAGTTGAGTAAATTTTTGATTTGAGGTCGACCTCTTAGAGATTAAATCGGAAAATCTTTCAAAGCTTACATACATTTATGTCAAATGGTTGTTGTTAAGAAGCTTTAAACTCTTTCTCTCATAGAGAATTCTTTTCATAGAGAAGTCATGGCAGGTTATGACGGAGTCTTCAACATGTTAACCCGAATCAGAATTGTCTCCGAGCATCCTTGACTCGTGCTTTCCTGACGCTGACTTTTCTCACCCTTACTCAGGCTTTGCTGAGAAATCCTCATGCCGCGCACTACTGCGCCGACGGTTGCTATACGTTGTTGTCAAGCAGCTCCTGGCTAAGGCCCAGCCAACATTTTCATTATGGTGATCAGAGAGTCTTAGTATCCTAATATGCCAGCTTTCACAGATCATCTCAAGCCTCTTCCTCTCAATCCCGCTCTCTAATAAGGGTCCCATTTGGGTAAGCCGAAGAGGATCGCAGCAGGAGAGATTGCTGGAGGCTGTCAAATCCCCACCAGAATAAGAATTCTGATATAATTATATATGTTGCTTTTGGTTAGTAAGCTAGTAGAGCCAGTAGCCATGGAAATGACAAATTCCCACTTTATATGAAGAATCTGACTGGATAATGAGCAAAACGGACTTCACAATTGGCCAAATGCGCAACAAAGTTTGGTGTTTGTTAAACAGGTGACTTCTCTTCCGGTGTGATGTCACTATTCGGGATAGTAACTTTGCTAACCTTAACTAATACTAGCTGGCTAACTAATCGTAGCGTCAGGTTTGTTCTGACTTTTCATGATTGTGTTGTTATTTTTCCCCAGTATCAAACAAAGACAGGTTTGATATTATTACCTCAGACTGACCAAGGAAATCAGTGAAACCGGTGACAAGTGGAAGTAACTAATTCTGTTTTCCAGTTCGAACGTTGGACATTCCACTTAAGTTGGGGTTAAGACCACCTAAACAGAGCCCGAGACCAGACCAAGACCAAAGTGTGTCAAGACCAAGACCAAGACTCTGAAGGGTTGAGACCCAGACAAGACCGAGACCAGAGTGGAGTGAGACCAAGTCCAGACCAGGCCAGTGCACGTTTTACACCACATGACAAATAAATGGAACAGGTAAAGCCTGAGCAACATTAAACATGTTTATTCAATATTTCTCTCTTACATATCTATAACGAGGAACTCTCTTCACTGGAGGCAGTTATCCAAGCTGATCACATCATATGTTAAACTCGACAAACCACAGTGAACACTCCTCAAGACCAAGCTCACTGTTTTATTGGCTTGTAGAGTTATTATTATGTAGAGACATTCTATGGCTTAATGCTGTGGAGAAACAAAGTTAGTGCAGGTGGAAACACTTCTTTATCCATTTGGTTTCCATCTGGATACAGAATAAAATTATTTGATAACAAGTAAAGCTTTTTTCTATATTTATTTTTTCTCTATTGATTACCCTCTAACACTATAAAATGAAAAAAAAAATTGGAACCGATTAGGACTAATTTCGGCCTGTAAAATCAGCTGCTTTTGGCCTTTCTGGAAGAGAACTATATTTTTGCACATGATGGCATTCCATATGAGAATACAAATAATGTAATTTGTGCGTTTTTACGCAATTACTTCAGGTTTTGTGCACGGAATTTCACATACAAAGGAATGAATATAATGTACGGTAAGTTTAAAGTCTGCATGTGGTTACTGTAAGTTAAAGGAATTCTAAGTTATTAAAACACTAATTTATAACCAATGCAAAATGTGTCAGTCTCAAAGAGTTTTAATAGTAATATTCTCAGAGTTATGGTCTTGAAATGAAATCCTCAGTCCTCTTTGCCCATGTCCATGACAAGACAGAGTACAAATACGGCCGAGTCTGAGACAAGACTGAGACTTTCAAAAACTGGTCTTGAGACATACTACACTATGTTCCACAGAGGGCCAATAGCACGGAAATTTGTTCAACACTCCCCTGTACATTGTCCCAAATGAGTTCTTTTGAAAGGTTTAAAGATTTCACAGGCTGCTAAATTTTAAATAGCAACAAAAGACATGAAAAAGCATTTTACTAGCACTAGGGCAACATGATAAATTGCCATCGAACAGTCCATCTCTATGTAGAAGTTGAGGCCCAGCATCTTTTAATGTTGCTATAGATCTCCAATGATGCATCACACTTTCCAGATGCTGATCGTTCAGGCCCCATTGACCGCGATTAGAGACTAATTTTTTGTGCAGATGTTCAACAAGACAGAGCACAAAGAGAAATAATTGTTTTTACCTCAAACACAAGTCATACAGCTTCGTCCATAAGACCCAATACTAATAAATGTGCACTGCATTAATAGCGTGTCGTTGTTGACCGATGACATGATTGGTGTAATTAGGTTTAGAGATGATCTGGGGCTGGAACATTTGGAAAGCAAAATACAAACATCTGTCAAAATGAATTGTAAACCTGATTAGTTACCATATTAGCACCAAACAGAAGCATTATGGATCACGTCACTTCGTATCAACAACCATAATTACCCATGTAATATTCGAATGAGGTAAAAGCCATAAATTACAATTTTATCATCTGAACGGATTTTATATTCCTTGTCATATGGTCGTATTTAATGGAGCTGAAATTATAGCTGGCCATGCGTTTGCACCTCCTCGGCATCTGCGTCCCTCTCCGCTGCGAGGAAGTGATGGCAGACGGTACCAAATGTGGGAAACACTTTTTCCTTCCATAATTATAGCCAATGGTGTATGCCCCCTTTCCACAACGTGTCTGACCCTTGTTAGTATGAAAAGGATTTTCGGAACAGTCTAGAACCGTATCCGTGACGGCTGACCTTTCAATCCGCCTTGGTAATATTGTACTTCATGCCAGGGTGAAGGTTCCTCTGCCATGGCGTCCTCACCCCTTTTTGTGATGCACTTCAAGCTGTGCTGTATGTATGTGGCCCGGCCAGCTTGTGGTGGGCCAATAGCATCCACTTGGCATCAGCGAACTCGCTCATTGGTCAGGCTTGGATGACCTTGTGAGGGGTGGTGGCACCTGGGAGACTCCAGCTGTCACTGTTGGCTCCCACAATCCCTGCGCTGTCCAGGCCTGGATAGGGTCTAAATGACTCGCGTGCTAAAGGGAAGAGAATGCGAACGCGACTTTGTTAGGCAACGCGCTCGGCCAAGTCCTTAATGCTGGAAGGGACCTGTATGTTTCTGCTTAATATGTGTGGAGCTGAATTTGTTTTGAATTCTTGACATTCGGGCACAGATTAAAGTGATTCATTAAAGTGATTATTGTTGAAGTTTAAAAATTGTTTACAGTGAATACAAAGTGCTAGTGGAGTGGCAGGTCTAAACAGGAGAGAACAGCATTCGAACTGTTATTGCAAGTTGCTTAATAAAAAGGTTTTTGGGAAAGTTCCAGGATTGAAAAGGGATTTGGCTGCTAGAGAGAAAATGCTTAAACTTTGACTTTCTTCAGGTGGTATGCAAACTTCTGAAGACAGTAGACTATCGGGTTTTTGAAAGTTTTGGCTCTACTTTAAGTGCACGACAAGCATATTTTAGGTGCATCGAAGCTGAATTTCTCTAGTTTGAAGACACAAAAATGGTCTAATTTGGTCTTAGTTTAAACAAAGAAATGTTTTGTCCGTTAAACAAAGTAAACCAACCTAAGTGTCATCTCCTGTTCCCATTACAAGCCAGACAAGCTTAAACCAAGGCAGACTGCTATGATAATGGTACATATACTAGATCAAATGAACACTGTTCTCGGAAGGAACCTTCACAAGCAGACTGTCTACACTAGTAGCGGGGTTCCTCCGCAGCTCACAGTGTCTTGCTGTACTCATTCAGCATCTTTCACATCTTCATAATGAGGGGCCGATACGCTCTAAAAATAATATTGCAATATTTTAAAGATATCGCAATACGCAATATATTTCTTGATTTTTTCTCTCTTTCAGAAATTCCCACAATCTCCCGCCATGTCACAATAACTCATCTAAAGTAAACACTGAAATTATCAAGTAAATAGCTGCATCGTGAGTAAAACGCTGGTTGTTATTTATCAGCTAAAATATGAGTTTTGTCTGAAATAAAGGGGAAGATTTTTCTCTGGAAACCAAGTCATCCGCTTCCATTTCCAGTTATTGTCTCTGAAATGGCGTGGATAATCACTTCTCTCTCTGCACGCTCGCTTCCCTCCGCTTCTGCTACAAAACATGCAGGTGCTAGGAGAGTGTTTCAGATGGGTGGGGCTAAGTGAGCTGTCTGCTTCGAAAGGGCTGAGAAGCCAAAAGCATAAGTGAAATAAATGCCGTGTTTAACGTAAACGTAAGGATTTGTACTCTTGTGCCGAGGCTCTCATATGGAATGCCCTCATGGCAAAAATTTACTTCTCTCCCAGAAATGAGTCAACAATGAGTTATAGGCCAAAATGAGTCCAAATGCTCAAAAATGGCAAAAACTTAACTATTTCTTGATTTTAAATTAAACTGTTTTTTTCTATACTATAATGTTACAGAGTAAAAATGATGTTATCAAATAATTTTATTCTATATCCAGATGGATTCCACATGGATAAAGAAGTGTTTCCGCCTGGCACTGACCTTATTTTTCTTCACAGTCTCTGTGAAGGCAATAAAACCGACACTGTTCTTACTAGTTCTTTGTTCTTACTGTAGTTATAGCTACAAATTCTGCACTTTTATCATTTTTATCAATGTACAAATTTCTAGATCTGCAGGTCAGTTTTCATCAGAAATGTGCTGATTTTAAGACGTGTCAGCATTTACACATCAAACCATGACAAATCTGAGTAGTGCAGGACGTCCTGAACACAACAACATAAAACATGTATGGAGAACTTCCACACACACACACTGGAATAAGCCTAAAAATAAAGGCATAGAAAAATCTCCAAATTCTCTCAGGGCTGTAAGGGTTAAAATAATTGTGATATACTGTACATAACAAGAGACCAGGTTATAGTTGAACCAGAGCATAATGGTTAAAACAGCAATGTGTCATCAATACCCCTAATTCCCCCTCATTTTAAGACAAGACGCCCGCGGGGACGAAATGTGGCGCAATGTCTCTTTGTGCTGTCTCTTTGGGCCACTTTGTGCTGCATAAAAGATGCCTAGGGTGACTTGAGCTCAAGCGCTCAGCATTTCTATGACGTCTTCATTCAATTCTGCCTTGCTTACTCTAACCACAGCACGGGTCATGAGCAAAGAATCAAAAAAGGCTGATTATAGTACCAAGTACAGCATTGTTGCTTTTGTTATAGAATCTGCATTTCCTGTTAACGACCGTGTGATTTCTAGTTCAACAATCAAAGCCCAAAGCATTACACAAGAGCGGTCAGCTGCAGGAGGGACACCAGGGCACACTTTGAGGTCTTTGGATCCAATTTCCCCGCTGTTGTTCTTTGAAAAAGCCTGCTGCTTTTTTAGGGTGAATAGCAGGCAAAAGCGGGGGTCCTTCCTGGCCCTTTGCACGGCCGACTCTAATAAGCATAGGCAATTGTAGCTCCCATCAGCAGCTTATTCCCAGCCTGGGCTGAAGCGGCAGGCAGTGGAGATTAATCAGATGGCTAATCAGTGCTGTTGCAGGCCAAGCAGCAGGGGAGACGCCTGCAGTGCCACAGAAGAAGAAGAAGAAGAAAAAAAAAAGCAAGCCCGGCGCATATTAATTCGGCAGAGAGCTCCGCCTCTGCACAAAGGCCCGCCTTTCAAATCAACTTGTGCAAGTCACAGAGGGCAAAATCAAATCCCGAACACAGAAAACCTCCCAAAAGCTTCGCTTTTCACAAGAGCTCACAGCACAGGCTCCCTTTAATTGCTTCGTCTAACGGTGACCGCAAACAGGCCATCATTTTCTCGAGGGGGGGCCACAACGGCTTCGTGGAAATGTGGCTGCGGAGAAGTGAAGTGGTAGCGGAGGGTTTTTTAAAGTAACCCAAGTCATTCAGCAGGACTGTTTTGGTTTCGAGCCCATTGCATCAGAAACCCGTGGCTCTTCAGAGACTGTATTATGGAGGTTTGAGCGGTACTCAGCTAAAATGCTGTATGGTTTGTGAAAAGGTGACAGCGTGGTTGTTTTTTTTTTTTACTCCTGGGTGTAACGGTTTGCACAGAATTGAGGTTTTAAGTTCTTACATTGTGTTGACGATGTGTTGACTTTTTTGTCTATTTTTGCACTGAGTTTGTGTGCGTTTCTAATCATTGTTTGCCTTTAATCCATTAGACATTCATTAGGATATGAAAGTGAGTGATTGTCATTGTGAAAACACCACTGCACAGCACACACTGCACCACAACGAAATGTGAGGTCTGTATTTGACCCAAGGAGCAGGGGACATGGGCAGCTGACACGGGCAGCCTCCAGGGACCTTACTTATGAGTACCTCAGTGATATCTTTACCGGTCCGGGATTCGAACCGGCAACCTACGGATCACAGGGGGAACGCTCTAACCCTCGTATTACGGCACATACCATAGTGTAAGCTTATGTGCAAAGCTGAAGGCAAACCAACCAAACTTTCCTACATCACCGATGTGTTTTGAATGTAAAATGATGCCAACATGTAAAAGCAAAGCTCCAAAACTTGCAAGAAGGAATAAAAGCAATGATCTTCTCATGCTTAATACTGATGCAAGCAATATAGCTCAAAAGTTGAAGTCCAGCTTCACCAAGTCATTCCACGTTTTTTTTCTACCTGTTTTAATACTTTTATTAGGCGTTGTCTAGGATGGGAACTTCAGACGGTTTGAGCAAACCTGCACTTCAGCTTTCTACACAACAAACATGGATTTTCTACTGTTGCTGAGGTTTAACCCTTACAGTCCTGAGCAAATTTGGGGCATTTTTCTACCTTTGTTTTTAGACTTACTCTAGTGTGTGTGTAGAAGTTAGCCATACATGCCTTATGTTGCTGTTTTCAGAACTCCGATTTGTCATAGTTTGATGTGTAAATGATGACTCTTGAAATCAGCCCATTTTCGATGAAAACTAATTTGCACCTGTAATTTTTTTTACAGTAGATATACTGTAACTACTAGAACTAGTAAGACAGTGTCTGTTTTATTGGATTGCAGAGTTTTTAATTATGCAGAGACATTCTATGGCTTAGTGCTGTGAAGAAAAATAACGTCAATGCCAGGCAGAAACACTTGTTTATTAATTTAGTATCAATCTGGATACAGAATAAAATTATTTGATACATTTTATTTTATAACCTTTATTTGATAAGCATTTTTCTATATTAATTTTATTTCCTATTGATTCCTCTCTAACATTATAGAATGGAAAATAAATATTTTTGATCAATTGAAAATGAAGAAATTTTGAGCCAATTTGGACTCCTTTTGGCCTATAAAAGGAATTACTTTTGGCCTTCCTGGGAGAGAACTGCATTTCCCACAATCCCCCGCACGCCACTCGGAGCCGCTTCACAATAACGCGTGGAACGCGCGTCCTGGAATAAACACTGAAAATATCAAGTAAATGGCTGTACTGTTGATAGAACGCTGGATGTTTTTGTTATCTATCAGCTAAAAATATAAATTATGTCTGGAATAAAAGGGAAGATTTGACTGAACTGGAGAGCTTAACTGATTGTTGGATTTCCCTGTGACAATCGCGCAAGTCCACAAACACAGCGTGTGTGTTTACATCGCAAAAAAAAAAGTCATTTATGCATTTTTATGCAACTACTTCAGTTTTTGTGCATGGAATTACTCACAAATATTACTCAAAAATTCACAGATGTCCATTAAGTTCAAAGTCTTGTGATTCTGACAGTATGAGTATGGCTTCTGTAATTTAAAGAGATTCTGAGTTATTAATAACTATCGCAAATTATGCTCATCTACGTTGAAAGGTTAAACTCAGATCTGGAAGCATCATTGTCATTTTGTGATGCTCAGATTTACATTTACACCATTTAGCAGATGCTCTCATTCAGAACGACTTCCATTTCCTAATTTCCGGGACAGTCTCCCTGGAGCAACTTGGGGTTAAGCGTCTTGCTCAGGGACGATGATGGTGCTAATGCAGGAAGTAGGATGATGAGGTCAACCCACAACCTCTTGGTCCAGAGGCGAGTGTCTTATCCACTAGACCATCACCATCCTTGACGGTGATATGTCATTGCGTTCAGCCAGCTGTCTCAAGACTTCCAGCCTATCTCTACGAGTTGGCTGTTAGACGAAGATGTCACAACTCCTAATTTAGGTGTGCATCCCTAATCCTGAAAGCATTGTAAAATATTCTGCATGTGTTAAGCATAATTCATCACCGCAGAGCCTTTATTCTTTCATGGAGTGGGGCACATAGTCAGAAGCTGGCCTTTAATTTTAAAAGCTAGCGGCAACATGAATGCTTTCAGAAGATGTGAAATATAGTTTCCACTGCTTTAAATAAGTTATCAAGGCAGGTTTTGAGTGTGCAAAAGGCCCGAGGATGTAAAGGATCTCCGATTGGAGACCGAATTTCGTCCTCTCGGTGGAGACCCATGAGCAGAAGTGAGTCTCTCCTTTATCTCGGTGATGAGACGGCTTATGTGAGGGAATGGAAACGCTAAGATTATGTTCCCCCCGTTCAAGTCGATGAAAAGTCAAAGCCAGGGGGACGGCTACTGGAACTTGGCCTATACTACATATAATAAGGGATTAAGGATAAAAATAAATTCAGCTTGTTGAAGGTCCAAACAACGATAGCAGCGGGGACCCTATTGTTTTTGTTATAATTATTTTTAGGGGTCCAAGCATAAAGTGCTGGGGCTGTATTGTTCTAATGACTTTTTTCCCCCCACGCAAAAGTCCGACCACTGCCCAAACCGTACACGTTACAGCGAAACCATTTGGCAAACTGAACAGGATTTTGTCAGACCTCAGAGACCAAAAATGGCACGTCAGCCTATAGGTAGCGCTATTACAAACGAGTATAAGTTGTAGCTGGTATATCCTGAACTGTGTGGGATAAACGTTTTTTTTTTTCATCTGATAACACAGAAGCTTCTGAATCTAATGGATAAGGCCCCGCCCATTTCCAAATTTTCCCGCCATTTTGAAAAAAGTCAAATTCAAAGTAAAATGAACTCCTCCAACACCGTTCATCCCATTCTCGTGAAACTTGGCATACTTCATCTAGGTTCTATCTAGGCAAACAGTAGTATACAGAATTTTGATTGGACAAAGGGTTACAAAGTTATGGATCAATTCATATTCTAGGAGTGGCCCATAATTACTCTAAAGCTTATATCTTCTCAGAAAAACAGTCAAACAAAACCAAGCTTTGGGTAACAGACAAAGACAATAGGGGTTGCTATAGCTTAAACCTATTAGTATCTCAAGAATCGCTCAAGTAACAATCTGAAATTTAGTAGACATCTATCTGCACTCCTGAGTCAATTCCTAAAATATGGCTATGATTGCTTAAAGGGGCCATGGCAGCGCCCAGGAGGAGGCCTATGCTAACTGGACCCCTTTGATAACTGCTCGCAGTTCTAGTTTTATCTTGAGACCAACGTCAGTGGCCAGCACAGAATGACTACTGAGCTGGGTTTGATGTCCGGAGTAAAACAGTAATATGATAAAGATGTTAGAGATTAAATTAAAGATTAGTATAATAAAGCAAAAGCACAGTGCTCATTGCCTTGCTCTACAGAGTTAAGTTATTAGTGAAGCTCAATAAAATGTAACAGTATAATACATCAGGACTTATAAAAGGGATTCAGTTTGCCATCTAGTGATTACACAGCCTTTGTGCCTTTGTTGGGTCAAGAAATCATTATCTGTAGATGTCTCTTCCTTAACCACTAAAGAAAGAGCTTATGATTTGGGATAAGACCTGCTTTAGCCAGTCAAGTTAAACCCCTCCATGACAAAAAACCCCCAGTGCCAATATCAGGCTTTAGTTCCACAGATAAGTTCCGTCACCCACAAAAGGCCTCTGTTCCCATCCCTGGTATTAGCCACCTCGTCTTTGGGCTGGACCTCCACTTGATTGATCATCTCTCTCTGAGGGCTTTATTTAAAAGGAGGTTACAAGGTTTGTGCTTTTGCTCTGAAGCGTGTAATGAGAGCTGGAAAATTTCAATGGTTCGATACTCCTCTCCCCCACTGCTACCCACACCCCCCATCTTTTCACTCCTCCTGTTCTTTGCTTCACTTACTTTCAGACAGAATTTTGCTTTGCCTTCACAGGAGAGGGCAACAGCTACGGTGGCAGATCAGATTGTCCAACGTCAGAGCAGTTCCCTCACCTAGCTCCGGGTTTTAATTGTTGTATACTTACTTGGTGTAAATGGATATAAGTACTTGAGTAATTTATTCCTTACTTTACTTCATATTTGTATTTACTTCATTACTGTACTTGGATATTATTTTGAGATCAATTTTAGCAATGTTCATTCTCTATTTGAGCACAACTATAAAGAAATTAACCCAGTACATTACTCATTACGTTTATCTCTAAGTTTGTCTGCAGATTTTTCCCTCTTTTTGGAAAATAACAGGGTTTTGTGTCAATTTTATTAAATCCAATCCCTTGATGTCCCTCAAGCATGTTCCAAATTCCTCTGTGCCATTGTGATGGTGATTTCTGCCACAATCTGAGTCTCATGATTTCTTTAAAAATTAAGGCATTTGAAAAGGGGCAGGGGTTGAAATCTACCGCTACGTAATTGGATGTTCCTTCAACAACATGACACTTCATCATTAGTCTCCAGTGAATTTTACGTAAACAGACGTGACATCTTTTTGCTCGGCATTCAACACGTCGTCATCTGCAGTTATTATTACCATCGTTTGTTTGCTGCAAACCATATATGTATAATAGCGATTATCATTTTTATCAGGTGATCCCGAGCTGACACTTCACCAGCTGAACGCTCATCTGGACTCTCTGAAGACCTTATCATCTGGAACCAGCTGGACTTCTTTCAGACTATATAGACTTGAGCTGAATCAAAATTTTAAATTGAACTAATTTTAGCTTAATGTTGCTGAGTGGGTCTTAGCAAGTGGCCCCAGCAACGATTCGGGATTCGAAGGCGTCCTTCTATTTTTATATCTTCACTTTTTAAAAACATGATTAACGATTAATCTTGAACTAATGTTTACGTGTGTATTAAATGTTCATGCACCCGATCGTCCAGAGGGGGATGATGGGGTCTCCTTCCAAGTCTTGGTTCCTCTCAAGGTTTCTTCCTGCTAGAGGTAGTTTTTCCTTGGCACTTACCTCAGGCTTGCTTGTTGAGGGATTTGGGCCAGTTATATGTAAAGTTCTTTGTGTCAATAACTGTTAAGAGCACTATCTAAAATAAATTGAACACTAGCAATTTTATTGTGTACACAACCATAAGGCTAAAACAAAGTCAAACTAGACAATACACTGTTTTTTATTTTAAATTCTTTAATAATGGAGAAGTTACATATATTTGTATGTCTCTTTTGGTTTTGCAGCCATGTAGTTTTTCGCAGGGCATTCTGAGAAATATTTCCTACCTCTCTGTTTGGTGTGAGCGTCTGAAAAATCTCCCTTTGAGGGATAGTAAGCCCTTCTGCTTCCCTATATCCCTTAGTCTAAATGGGAAATGGGACACCCTACCCCTACACATGAATGTGCAAAACATAGAGGTAGGGCTCAGGGGTAGAAATGGGATTCAGCCTTAGATGTAATACTCTGAAGGAGTGGTGACCATGGGATTTTATTATTTTATGGTAATCGGTAAAACGCAGTACGGTTTTGTTTTTCCTCCTGCTTGCTATGTACAGAAGAAGCAGCAGACATATTTATTCTAAAGAACGCCACGGCGAGCATTTTTTAGTGAAGATGTCAAAGATGTCGATTATGCAAATGTGGTTTTGAATAGCGGAATACTACATGAAAGCCTTTGCATAAAACAGTGAAATTGCCCCGTCTCTGCTGCAACAAAACATCTAATGATGCAGCAGGTTCTCTTTGTACCTCATGTCTAGTGGGGAAATATGGATTTAAAGTGGATATCCAAAACAAAAAATGAAATAAAGAAAGGATTTTGTCTGGACGGGCACAATTTATCCTTCCCTGGGATTTCGCTTCCATTCCGACGCCAGTTTGAAAGCACATTTGTTTGCAAGCGTTTTTTTCTCTTTTTACGCCCCGATTTGGAGTACTCAGTGGTCCAAAACAGCTGGAGTGCTATGAGTCACGTGATGGATCTCCCTGCCAAGAGCGACCCTGCTTGCTATTCACTCAGGATAAAGACGGTTTTTCCAATCATTATGGCTGAAAAATAAAACAGACTCTCTCAATGATGGATCTGCAATTCGATGCCACTTTTGAAAACCCCAAACATGCTGTTCACGTTGAGCAAGACACAATGTCTGTTGCAGGAGTCAATAAGCTTTATCAAGTGTATTATTGCTCGGGAACGTTAGAAGAAAAGAGCAAGGTGCTGATTCAAATCACCAGATAAGATATTTAGGACAAAGCCAGAAGAAAAGAAAATCAGTTAGGCTAAATCCCATTTCACCCCTTAGCCCTACCCTTCTGTTTTGTACACTCACGTGTAGGGCTAAGGTGTCCCATTTCTCATTTAGACAGAGAGGTAGGGGGAAGAGGAAGGGCAAACTACCCTTTCAAACTGAGATTTATCAGAGGTTCACTCCAAACAGAATGACCTGCAAAAAACTATCAGCAACATGGCGGCGGAAACGAAAGAGACATACAAATGTACGCAATTTCTCTGTTAATAAAGAATGTGAAATGAAAACAACCAGCATATTGTCTAGTTTGACTTTTTTTTGCGCTGTATGGTTGTATTCTTCATAAAAGCCACAAAAAATAAATTGCTAGTGTGATGTCACTCGCTATTATACATATATGGTTTGCTGCAAACAAACGATGGTAATAATAACTGCAGATGACGACGTGTTGAATCTCCAGCAAAAACATGCCACGTCTGCCTACGTAAAATTCACCAGAGACTAATGATGACGTGTCATTCTTGAAGGGGTGCCCCATTTTGTAGCGGTAGATTTCAACCCCACTCCATGGCAAGGGCCAAGGGGTAGGGCTAAGGGATAGGGCGCAGGGGTGAAATGGGATTCAGCCTCAACTCAAACAGTTTGAGGACAGCAATTGCCTTAAGTTATTTAAGTTTATTAACAATCAAATTCTGCACATTATGTGTCTGAATTGAATACAAGACAGTCACAAATTCATTAATAAAGACCTTCGGTGTGGGGTGCTTGTGTTTTTTGATATGTGCACTCGTTTGGCGAGTTCTGTCCATTTTGTCGCCCGTTTTTTCTCCCCATAGACTAATATGGAGCTCAAATTATTATGCTTTACTGCGCAGCCGCCGTTCTTCACAAAGCCACAAAATTTGATGTGATTTGAGGGCCCTCCGCCCTCTTCGCATATCTGTAACAGTCATGACCCGCATGACTCGTCTTTTTTTCATCCTTTTTTTCTGTCGTTTGTTTTTACCATTTCTTTCCTCCCATTAAGAATACGTGGGATTTCGGACTCAAATCTTTCCTTCATCTGTTTTCACACGACGGTTCTTATGCCACCTCAGGCCACCTCACTGAACACGCATCGGAATCTGTTTTGAGCCGCACTCGTCTTTTTCTCATCCCTCGTTCTTTCCCCATTCACTTGAATGCATTTTAATCAGCGTCTTTCTACTCGGCCAGTTCTCATGTCACAGCTACAAAACTTGAGCGATCACGTTAGCGTTTGTTCGGAAGTGCATCTCTAGTTGCTTCCAAAATTCAATTTTGAGCTCAGGAGAATAAGAGATCAATTTTTAGAGTGTTAAACGGTGTCAACTTAATTTTTGCATTCAAAAATGCTGTTTGGTTTCACAGTATACTTCTAAACAACTTTTATCACCACAAACTCATTCCAACCTGGAAGGTTTCCCTTCAAAGCTGTTAGACAGTATTATGCTGCAACTGCAAACTCCTTCCGGCCCATCATCATGTGACTGGCTAACCGCTTGGGCGGCTTTTACCATAGTGGGCTGTGAATGGCCCTTGGGGGCTTGGGGCTAAATAGCTGAAAGCATGCAAAGGGTTATAAGTGCCTTTTATCTCTTCAAAGGGCAACATCCTGACATCCTCTCACTTATTTGTTTTAAATGATCTCATCCACCAGAGCCTGTAATGGACATACAGCACCTCTTTGAAGTACTGACCTGTGTTAATAACCGGGAGAAATTCGATGCATTAGACATCGGAGAAGTCTTGCAGTCTTGCTTAGGAAACACATCAAGGCGGACGAAAAGGTAGATTCATACGTGAGGGCGGATTCTAAGACGTTATACGTTGATACTTGTAGCTGTGAAATGGTATTTTATCGAGATATTATGTGATTGATCCTCTAGATTTAATCGCAGTCACTGAACCTCATGCTTTTTTAGGCTTAGAGATATTGGGGATCAAGGCAAATTAAAAGGGTGAAACAACGTGCAAAATTAAACACCTCCAATCTAAAGGTTAGGAAAGGGTCAGGGCTTGTGATGACGATAATGTGAAAGTGACTTTAAAAGAGCATTTCACTGAGCAATGCCAATGTTGCATCTTTGAACACTGACATACTGACGTAAAATGCAGTTTTCAAAGATTCCACAGTCGTCAATGTAGTTAACAATGAAAAAGCCTCATTAAAAAAGAAAGGAGACGCAAAATATCAGTGCAAATTATCTGCACACGCATGCATTAGGCACCAAAACACTCTTAATATGAGAAGCAGTAGCTGTGAGTATTATAATAAATATGATAAATATTTGTGAGCAGGGTCATGTTGATGATTGTGCTTACCAGTGCATGTTACGTTCATTATGGTAATATAGCATAAATAAATCTTCCCCTATTTTACATGCCATTTTCATTCATGCTTCTAAGTTTATAGCAATGACTGCACTGATTTACTGCATAATAAAGAGACTTGTTTGAGTAGTCATACACCCACCATGCGATTTAACATCGTCACCAGTGTGTCAGTTCATAAATCCGTGATATTCTTAACTCTTAAAATATCTGTGTTTAAAAATTTACAGGAACTAATCTACTTTTGGTACTTTTTGTTTTAGTTGTATTGGACTTTTTACACTCTTACAAAGCATCTTTGCTGAAATCCAAAAGCCTCTAATTCTGTCAAGGTAACGGCAGCAAAGAAATGCCCTTGTGACGTTATAGGGAGGGACCTTGAACAAGGCCAGATCTTAAAAGTGGAACTCATCTTTCTTTAAATGGCACTGGACGGTGAAGTTATAGTCAAGGATACAGCAGGCGATTTAGTAAAACTGCACCTGTCCCACTCATCGGCCTTCTTCAGAAAGACAACCACAGACAACTTGTGAATTGAAAAATTTGAGTCAGACTATGTTGCTGTAAGGTTTATAAAGGTTATGAGGGAAAAACTAGTGATAAAACCTTCCTGAAAAGTTTATGGGAGAGCAGAGCAGCAGGTAAAGTTAGGGGAGGACAGTAATAAATCTAACAGGAAGACAAGTGGAACATGCAAATGATTTAAAGCAATCAAGCAAGTCCAGACCACTGGAGGAGGAGTGACAGGAGGGAGCCACAGCAGGATTTCACACTGGGGTCACATCAGGACACAAAGGTGGTTTAATGAGCTCACACAAAAGCTTGGCACCAAAAAGGTAGTTAGGTCCAGTCCAATTAGTACCTATGGAAACACAGTAAAGGTCCATGCACATATGTCAAAACAGAACCTGAAGTAGTACAGTTAGGAAGCCTCTGGAAAACAACTACATAACATGGTGAAAGTGAGTGTCATTGTGATCACAGCACAGAGTGCATCACAACCAAATGTGACCTCTGCATTTGACCCATCCGTGAAGGAGCAGTGGGAAGCTGACATGGGCAGCAGTGCTTGGGCCTGAGATTCGAACCGATAAGGTACAGTTCATTTCACCAGTAGAAGTCAAGACTGCCCACTTGGTCTGGTTGCCAATAAGTAAGAAGGATCTGGTCCATTTTTGGCCTAGCAGAATAACAGTACATTGGCACTGTTTTTATTATTCTCTTCAGTAAATTTGCACTGTCTCTTCTCTCTTGTTGTCTTTAGTGTCCCCAATGTGTCCTTCTATAGTATTTTATAGTATTTTATTTTTTAAGTGAAGTATTGTTAACTTCAACATATTTATACATATATAGGATAACTTGAAATCCTCTCTTTTTACCCTCACTGTTGATCTGTCTGAGTGCTGCTGTTCTGTTGTGTTCTATATTGCACCTATGGTCCAGGAGGATGATATTTTGTCTCACAGTGTACTATATGTATATGGCTGGGATGACAATAAAGCTTTACTTACTTAACATTAAAGGTCCCATATTATGGAAAAATTCACTTTTTCTGTTCTTTGGACATCCACTTGGGTCTGTACTGACTCTGCACACACTGGAAGTTTTATAAAAATGGTGAATTGTGTTGGTATTAATTTCCAAATGTCAGAAATCGTGTGCTTAAATGAGCCGTTTAGATTTCTCCCCCACTTCTACATCACAGTGGGGGACATTTCAATAACTCCACCCTCCTATCTGAGAACCTCCACTCATCAGATAGAACTGCTAGTGCTTCCTGATCCGCCATGTTTTCTCAGAAGCACTAGTGTAGGAGTCACAATGAAGAAGTTTACCGGTGGAGTGTTGTGTTGAACATGTTTGGCTGTATGGATGGTCTGTTAGCAGCAGCCATGCGGATTATTTTCACATGAGGTAAACACTCACCGTGTTGTCTACACCCAGTTCCGGAGTGGGACGTGGGCAGCAGCGGCTCATTTGCATTTAGGAATACTAATGAGACACAGCCTGTTGTGAAAGGGACTGAAATAGAGGAGTAAAAAGCAGGTGAAAATGTCTAATCTGAGATATTTTCAACAAACTACTTCAGAGACATGTTTAGTCGAGCTCATAGACCCATTTTAACTTGTTGAACAAATATGGGACCATTAAGCTTAAATCTAATGCATGAAACCACAGAGAACCAAAAATGGCAGGCCAGTAATACAGTGATATATGAAAGGTTTGGTACCCTGAAGGCTAGTGTTGCAGCTACGTTCTGAATCAATTGAGGTGGTCTGGTTGTCCTCAAAGAAAGGTCTGTCATGAATGAGTTGCAGTAGCCAGGTCTTGAGATTGCAAGAGGAGCTGAATAGCCTCAGTGCCGAGGAATGGTCGATTTCTTATGTTATAAAGAAGGTGTATTAGGTAAAGACTAGCAACGTGAGCTGAATGACAGCTGCTCATCCCAAACTTTCAAAGTTTCTTACTTTCTTTGAGAAAGTGATGACGAAGCATTCAGAAAAGATTTGAGGATGGATCAAGTGGGATGTACAGGAGCTCTGTTTTACCAAGATTCTTGATTTTCTGAGATGTCGCCTGAATAATTCCAAGTCAATTGGAGTTCTGAAGTGACTTGCTATGACTGCATCACTAGTTACAAATAAGGTAGACTGTGGATGATGAAGGATATAGCCAGGCTTCAACCCATGAGATCAATTGGCCACAAAACAGTTAGGATATTCGCCCTGTGATCGGAAGGTCACCAGTTTGAATCCCAACCACTGCTCATGTCAGCTGCCTACTGCTCCATCACAGATGGGTCAAATGCAGAGGTCACATTTTGTTGTGGTGCACCACGTGTTGTGCTGTGGTGTGTCCACAATGACAAATCACTCACTTCACTTCATGGTTTAAAGATCCTACTAGTATCCAACCAGTAAACCACCACCAATCATTTTTTGAAGACTTTAGAAGTTTGGTTTAAACATGAACTGAATTGTGCTATCACTTATTCCCCAAGTTGGGTATTACTTTTTGAATCAAGTAGAAAGAAAAATGATCAGCACTTGATTTACTTGGGAGACGTTTTTAGGGGACTAGAAATCAATCAATCAGAGAAGCTCTAAAGAACAGCATCTGCCAAATGCCGTAAATGTAAATGCAAATTTACTTCTCACAGCAGTGACTCTGACACGGCAGTGGCATGTTAGTGGACTAGACTGGCTATTGATGGGTTTTTGGCCGCTCTCCACCTAGCAGTGACACTGATGAGTGCTGATGTGCCTTAAAAGACCCATAATAGCTCAACACTCACCACCACATCGGTGGTACCGCGGTGTTGCGAACAACTTCATGTGCCAAGTCTGACCACAACGCGACTGAATGGAGTAGAGGCTTTGGTGTGTGACAACTGATGTGCTACAGCACTGACTGTATTCCTACAGACAATTACAGCTCAATGCAGTCAGAATATATTTAATGAAACCTTACATTTTACAGGTGTATTTATTTCTTTAGTTTTCATTTAAAAGAATGTTTTCAACCCAGTTTTGTTTCGTTCAGTTTTTCCTTATTTTCATGTTGTCCACATTCATTCATTAATTCATTCATTATCTGAACCGCTTAATCCCTATCAGGGTTGCGGGGACTGGAGCCTATAGCCCCGGTGTGCTACGGGCGCGAGGCAGGGATCTAAACACTCACACAATCAGACTCACATTCACACCTTACAGGGCCAATTTAGAGTCAACAATCAACCTATATTGTATGCTTTTGAACTGGTGCACCCGGAGAAAACCCGGTGATCGAACCCAGGACCTTCTCGCTGTGAGGCAGCAGTGTGGAATGAAGTGCTGCACCTTCATTTCACATTTCACTAAATAAAATGTCAAAATCTCTTAAGTAAAAAATTCCATTGATTTTATGCGTAAGATAGTCATGCTTTTTGACAAATATTTTTTCCAAATATTACATTATAGCACACTGCTACTTTCCTAGTGTGTTGTTTGGATTAAAATTAAACTAAATTGTAATATCATTTAACTTTTTTAATGTTACATGTAATTGATTTTATTAAAATGATTTCTGTAAAGCATGCTAACATTTTAAATATTAATTATGAAAATTATATCAATTTTAAATGGCTTAATTATGATAATGACAATGATGGTGATAATTTTGTAAATTATATTAGTGGGGAGCATTTAGAAATCAGTATTATGACGGGTTAAAGTGTAATAGATGCCTAGTACTATTTTGCAATCAATGCCAAATTATCTTCCCATCAGGGTGCTATTAATAAAACATGTCTGATACGGTAAATGTTTCTGATCCTAGCCGGGACACTGTGTAATGCACTGAACTTTATGGAGCTCATTTAGGCAGGGCGGGAGGTATTATATTAATCTAAGCTGCAGGCAATGAAGCACATTTTCGCTCGTAAGTAAAGAAATTATATTTCATAGATAGGGAGGACTGTAGTAGCAATGTTTACTATAAGTGCATTATAAAAGTGTTTTTTATTCCAAGTCATATTTAAAGCTTGAGCAAGCAACACACACATCACTGTTACACTCAAACACATTTCACCCTGCTTAATATATTTATGCTTCCAGTTTATTTCACAATGCGCCTCACATTTTTTTTGCCGAAGCCCATAGACAAATCAGTAATAGAAACCAGGATTATTGGTTATAAACATGTCACTGTGTTCAGGTTAAAAAGCCATTAAAAAGCCATTCCGTTCAAAAATCGTGTTTGCTCATGCACAGATTCTCACCGATTTACAATCACAGCACGCATGAATCTTAGCCAGTAAGTGGAGGCATCATGGCAAACTGTCGCGTCATATTTTTCCCTTCTGTTGACTGTTCGCGTTTTCTTAATTCATCACCGAACGGGCCGCGGCGTCACTTAGTGTCGTTGGCGAACTGCTTCTCTTCTCGTTTTTTATGATGATCTATTCCTCTGTCTTAGAGAGCCCTGCTCTGGCATTCCGCTCACAGCCGTTAAACTTGATGCCGTTCTGATGGTTACGAGAGTCTCTATAAAACTCACATTAGTCAAGGCACCTGGGCAATTTTCTTCCCTCCTCCTCCTCCTCCTCCTCCTCCTCCTCTTAGGTGACCATTCCCCTCAACTGTTCGAGTGTAAAAGTACTTGCTGTCTACGCCACACCAATATATTTTCTTTGACCCATTTGCCACTCCTCAGGAGGTCCATCATCGGGCCGCGTTGGCTGAAACGGCGACGCTAAACGACTGTTTCTGTCTCGCTCTGTCACCGGTTCTCAGTATTCAATCAGTCCAACCCGACCCGCAACCTCCATCTCAGATTTTCTGGGCTCTTGAAAGTGGTGAAACTGTTGAAGTCATTTCAGACGCACCATCTCGTCTTTTTTGAGCGGGGTGCAGGTGGCTGGCCGGCGGCTCGGTTGTGCTTAATTGATTGTAAAGGTTTAAAAGCGGGCTGACGGGGGAGGTGAGAAAGCTGCCGGCACGTCATTAAGGATTATGGCGTAACTTCAGTCGGCTACCGCGTTCTGGGAGACAGATGGTCGCCGTAAACACGCTGTAATGGTGGAGGGCTATGAGGTGTGCTGCCTGAGATGGTGCTATGGAAGAAGAGTGTGATGGTGGTGATAACACTGGACGTTTTAGAGTGTAGGGACTTGATGGGACCGATCCGATACGTAGATCAGATATCGGCCCGATTACGAACAGCTTGATCGGGTATTGGTGGCACTTGGTAGATCTATGGAGCCGATTCGTAAAGGCGCACATGCTCAACTGGTAATGCGTGAAAAGTGGCACTGCGGTGAAGCTGGTTTATTGTCATTCATGCTAATTTGTGTATATTGATATGACAATGAGCGGAACAAGCAAACGCACCAAACTACAACCCTAAAAGCAAATCACGGGATTATACTGTTTAATTTCCTTAACAACACCAGCTCTCACTTGCAATCTCTGTATTCCTGATGGTTATAGTACCACAGGATTAGAGAGCGTCACAAAAGAACTGTTACAGAACTGTGTTAAAACAAATTATTTTTGAGGTACTATTACATTGTTTTGGTCAGGGAAACAGTATTTAAGTCAAGTGGTATTGTGCCATCTTTAGTAGTGACACACCAACATCAACATATTTATTATAATCTGATACACAGTACATATACATTATATATATATCTATATATATATATCTATATCTATATCTATATCTATATCTATATTATATATATATATATATATATATATATATATATATATATATATATATATATATATATATATATATATATATATATATATATATATTACATTATATATATTTATATAAATATAAAATTTTATAAGAATATTTTTGTATATGTTCATAACATATATTTTACTTGGTAAATATATATTACACAATTTTATTTATATTTTGATTTGTGCATTTATAATACTATAAGGTACTATTTATTTTGTTAATTTTTATTTTACTTTACATTATACTTATTATTCTGTATATTCATTATCTAAATATAAAATACAAAATACAAATAGTTGCCAGGATTCACATTAATTGGTTTTCCAAGCAAAACACATTATATTCCATCACATTTATAAAGATACAATACTTTCTGAATAAAAGTATATTAATTCCATTGTTATATTCCAGAATTATATTTTTAGATGTCTTGTGTTCCTGATTTGCATCATTGTCCCTCCAGCAAGAGAAGAGAGAGGAAGACATTCTATCCCATCTCTGGGATTCACCAATTCATTTGTTCTCCAGAGCAGTAAAATCACCACTTGTTCAATTAACTTGTACATCCCTGAATTAACATATTTATTCATTTGAGTCCAGTGGGGCCCGATTCGAGATTCGGTGATTCAATTCACTTGCGTTACCCTGGCGTCCCTTCGTCTCCGTCACAGCCCGGGGGAAATGAATGCGTAGATCAAACCCCTCGACGGATCCGAGAGGCCGTTATTCAAATCGCGCCGACGTTTGACAAACTCAAACTGCAATATGGTTCAATAATTCCGCTAACGAGAAGCTTGATGCTGTTACATTTGATGGATGACTCCCCACTTCTGGCATTGATTGGCTGTCCAGGTTTCTGCAAGGAGAACGACTTTGGCAATGGCAGGAGATGGTATAGAGCCCTGTCTCAATTGTACCTAATGTCAAATCGTTATTTTTTCCCCTTATTTGGCTAGTCAACTGCCATGAGAAGCTGTTACAGATTTGAATCGCACTTAAGGCTGATTTATAGTTGTACGCAGAGTCCGTGCAGAGCCTACAGTGTGACCTAGACATGACCTACACTGTTGTGAGCATTTACGACATTTGTCAGATGTTGTTAACCAGCGACATACATCAATGCTTTCTAGTCCACCAAGGGAACCTGTGCCTAGACTTAAATCTCATTAGTTCAACCAACGTACCACCACCTACAAATCCTTCCAGACACCTGCCTAGATAAAGACCAAGTATATTATTTGTTGAATTCAGTGATTCCGTCCGCATTTTCGGCATTTCCGCATCATAGGGCCCTATATATGTGTCTATATATCAGTGCCTGTGTGTGTGTGGTCATATGACTGCCTAGCTCCGTTTGATTAGTGGAATGGTGATTTAGGAGGAAGTTTTCTGACAAAACAAACTGACCGTGCATTGGATAACAGATGAATAAAAATAAAAGTAGCGAGCGGAATGTCGCTCAATGTAGCGGAGTAAAAGTAGCGTTATTTCTTCACAAATATACTCAGGTAAAAGTAAAAAGTATGTTGTATAAAAACTACTATTACAAGTACAATTAATCCAAAAAGTTACTCAAGTAAATGTAACGAAGTAAATGTAGCACGTTACTACCCACCTCTGCCTACCACTAGGCCGCTATCACCACCACCACCACCAAATCAAAGGTATGAGAGTTCCAACAGGAGTTGGAACAGCATTGCAGTAATACCTAGGTAACATTTGACTACGTCATAAGCTACTTCATGAGCAACATTGTATGGTTAGTGGCAGGCAGCACCTAAGAGCATGTAGATTCCATGCAGAAGTTTAAACCTACCATCAGGCTTTAAACATTTGTGCATTTCAACTTTGTGAATCTTGGCTGACGTGTTCTAAACCTCTTACCATTTGTAGAATCTTGCCACAATAGAGATTTCGATCAGCGTACACATCTCCACATACACACACACACACAGACCAAGCTTACTTAGGCCAGCAGAAAAGTGGCAGGGTGCCTCCACAGCTAAGCCGGGCTATGGTTCACCGCATGGCCAGACTGTTTCTTTTGGCTCGGGGGGCTTTGCCAGGACTCAGGCAGTGAAATCTCCTGCAGACGGCAATGATCCACCCCTAGGCCTGACTCTCACGCCATTCAAAATATAGCAAGGCGATGAAAAGGAAAGAAAGCTTTGTGCAGGCTGACGCAGCATCCGTTCCCCCCTCCCACACACTCACACAAACACACAGAGCGGCCATTTATGATGTTAGCTCTGGTTAAATGTAGCATGACTGTTCTCCAGATGAATGTTACTTACAATGTGGAATTACTTAAAAGTTAGAATTGCTTTCTAATGTTTGGAAGTTTTATTATTAAGGTAATTAAGTGTTGTATTTATTAATAACATGCTCATTCAGTGTAGTTATATGCAAATGCCTTACATAACTGCTACTTTGCCTTCAGCAAGTGTGAAGGAGTAATTAATCCTCGTGATACTGCATGGGTAGTAACTGGGATGTTGAAATTAATCTTATAATCGATGCATCGCGATGCAGACGCGCACGATTCTGCATCGATGCAGTGGCAGGACATAATCGATTATATCATAATGACATTGTTTGGTGATTTTCTGGCGGCGGCATAAAAATTCTAGTCAAAAGTAGTTTCGGTAGTGACTGTGGCTGCCTGATGTGAGTACAGCGCTGCTCCGGGTAGAAGTAACTCTCATCTCACTGAGGGCACTCACCGCATGCGCGGCAGCCGAGAATGGCGGATGGAGTAAATTTTGCGAAATAATACAATATTGCGCGCAAACTGTATTTTTCCTCTCTCGAATGTCTTTTTTCCTCTCGATGTGTTAAAAGTCCTCGCGCGCAAAGTCAATTACCGACGAGCGACTTTTTTGCTCGAGTGAGATTTCCACGCGGCGGGTTTGAAAGGGGGCAGGGTTTGGCAGTTTCTGCCTGTGAATCCTATTGGTTGATGGCTCCTGGTCTTGTGATTGACTGCACACTACAGACAGTTTTTACAGAAAAACCAAAGATGACGGAGGAAGAGGAACGGCGGCAGGTAGATTAAACACAAGTTATAGTTTATCAACCTTATAATTATAATTTAATAGTTAGGTCTTACACGTTTAATAAGCATGCAATCAATGGCTCCCCTTGCCCACTTGTCTGTCCCCAATTCAACATAAATACAGTTGCAGTTACAGACTGCAGCGAGGCACATCATTGGGATGCTGAAGCAGGCGTTATAGCTCCATTATTACATCCCCACACCCACACACACACCCAAGACTGATGGCCCAGAATTAAACTTTAATAGTATCTGCATTATCATCCATTACGTTTCGTGCTTTGTTGATCCTCTGATGGTATGTAAGGTTGACATACTTATTATATTAGTTGTAATCCTCAAACAGCTTGCAGACGAGTGTCAGAATACTACACAGGTAAACTGCCAAAATGGTAACATACCATTGTAACATTTATGGTAGAGTTACAAAGGCCTTGGTTCTTTACCTTTTTCCAAATCTAACGTCTGTATTTATGTTGAATTGGGGACAGACAAGGGAGCTTACATCTCACTGCTTGTATTTGTATTTGAAAACAATATGAAGTAATGCATAAAAAAATGATGGACTGCATTGTGATGCATCGAGATATTGAATGGAATCGAAGACCTGATAATCGTAATCGAATTGAATCGTGAGACCAGTGACGATTCACACCTCTAGTAGTAACACAATTTCAAAATCGCAAAAGTGCAAGAATACAAACCACTCTTGGATTACATCTGAATGTTAGTTGTGTAGTATAAGCAGTTAATATGATTTCTCATTGTTAATCAACAACTTCACCTAACCAAAAATCCTTTTCCAAAGCAAAATTTGCTGTTACGAATGGTTCAACTTTGAGAAATCAAGTTTTTGTTGGATTATGTTGGAAACCCCGTGATTAAGCCCCAGACTGGTACAAGTACCACTGATATACTCATTAGCAATGTACCATCCCCAGGTGCTGCCAAAGCTGCCCACTGTTCCTTCACGGATGGATCAAATTCAGAGGTCACATTTCACAATCACTCAAACTCACTCAAAAATTTTAATAAATGTGCATACTGATATACTTTTGCAGGTTTCTTTTGCTGGCTAATGTACCTTTGAGAGTTGCAGAGTTTATCTACTGCTTTTAGTCGCCACCATAATCTCAAAACTAAAGCATCACAGTGCAAAGTTTAAATTACACAGGATACTCTTTCAACAAGGAGATAACACTGCACAACCAATAATAAGGCAATAGTCTGAGGAAGTTTTGCCCTCCAGATGTCAAAAGTACAAATGGCAAGGAACGATCTACTAGCACAGAGCGTGTCAGAAAAGCAGAACAGCACGATACAGGTTCTAATGGGTTTAGCGGATCAGCATCTCAGCAAGGTACGGGCAAAGTCAGCCTGGCACCTCAGCACGATACAGGTTGGGTCTGGTCTAGTGGGGAAAACAAGCCGGCACAGTTGAGTCTGTTGTAGAACAACACCCACTCGCAGAATAGGTCAGATCAAGTGGAAAAGCTCCATAACACAACAGAAATTGGCCAACAAATGTGTGATTATGGTAGAAAAGTAACTGCTTTGTTATAAGATTATCTGACCATTATTCTTTTGGATCATTTAACGTTTAAGCTTGTTGTTGTTTAAGCTTGTTGTTTAAGCTAATTTGAAACTTGAACAAAGGGTTCAAGTAAGAGAAGTCAACAATTATAGTAGTTTTACAATCAAACTACTTCTGACTGATTTGTTGTAATTCTAGGGTTAGTACATGTTCACATATCTTTAAAATTTATTTTGCTGACCAATGCTCATCACCTGGAATTACCATAATCCTGAAAGTTAAAGAAGTTACAAGTAGTTTATCTACTGCTTTTAATTATTCAACATCCTACCCTTTGTGGTCAGCTGAGCATTTTTAACCACATTAACTCCAGAACCCAAAATTTGACTTCTGAAACTTAATTTGGAGTTTGTATCCAGTTGGGAGAAGTTAACAATTATGGCAGGTTTATGTCAAACTCTTTCTGAGCATTACATCAGAGCTCTAATTTTGTTTCAGTTTCATGTTTCTTTTGCCAGCTATTGTAATATGGTCAATGATCAGCACCTATAATTGCTAAAATCATTAAAGATGCTGGAGTTCATCTACTGCTTGTTGTCACTCATTAGTCATTAATTTGGCCTTTGTCACTATGAGCCAATTTCCCAGTCGAGGATTAAGCCTAGTCCTAGACTAGTTTAGAGTTTGAATCGTAAATCTCCATTGGTACTGCAACTTAGTCCAAGACTAGGCTTAATCCATGAGCAAGAAACCAGCCCTATATGTATTATTTTAAAAGCTTAACTTTAACATTTATTTCCAGTTAAAGCATATTTTTTTTGGCCAACTATGGCAACAAGATAAATGCAGAGCAGCTGGTATAATCATGAACATTTCTAACTATATCTTCTGGGCTCATTTTTTACATATCACTTGTGAACTTTATAGCTTCTTGACCTTCCACACTAGAAATAACCTTTTCAAAAACTGACACTAGCAATATTTAATACCATAGTTTAACTCTTAAATCAGCAGGAGTTCCATATTTTATCCACAGTTCATATACTATATTGATGCATTTTTCTTCCACTCGAACCCATTTTAATCCCAATTTTAGTTCTACTAATAATCTTGTCCGAAGTAGTTCCACTTGACTAAGACGCTTCAATAGTCGTCCACAGCAGTGGTCATTCTACAAAAGAAAATGAGGTTTAAAGGGCAGGAAAAAAGTCTAATCAGATCAGCACCCCGACGAAATAGCACAGTGCTTTCTGGATCACAGCCCGCGTGATGGACGTCATAATTAAGAAGAGGGCCGGAGCTCAAATTTCTCCTCAGAATTTGGGGGAATGTAAGGAAGAGGAGGGAGAGGGATTGTGCTGACTCCACGCTGATGAAGCTCTTTTGGAGCGGCCCACGAGTCTCAGGCGAAGAGCACCCAGGCAAGAAATGTAGACGGCTGTAAACATGAATAATGAAGCATACCAGAGAGACGTTGAACAAGAGAGAGAAAGAGAGGAGGGGAGCTTGAGAGAAAGGGCTTGAAAATGATATATAGATTTGTGTGGAACTTAAATGAAGCAAAGTTGAATAAATGAGGTGAGTTTGCATTGGGATCGATGAGTGAGTTTGTTGAAGGGCTCGAAATCAATACAGTCACTGGGGAGTGCGTGTACTGAAGCGGTGGGTATTTTGGCGGCTCAGACAATGGAGTCTAAAATGTCTTTAGACTTGTGCTACAGCTCATTTCATGGTCTACAATCATGACGCTTCAATTACTTTTTCATTTAAATCCTCTGGTCATGTGATCAGTACAATCCCCTACATCAGTATCAAGCAATGACGTTTACATTTGCAGAATTCATCAGAAGCTCTTAGCCAGAGCAACATTCTTAATTATGGGGACAGGTTTTGGTCAGGGGATCAGTGTCGGTAGTTCTGGTCCAGACTTGGACTTAAATCAACAACCTATTATTATCATATTAGTCATATTAAAACTACTGATGGCTGTGGTTGTGGCCCGCAGGAATGATTCAGACGCAAAATGAGACTAACTGGGATGTGCAAAAATCGTAATCATTAAAAGAATAATTCTCTCCAAATTTGCTCTGCTCATAAATCATAAATGGGGTCCATTAATAGTTGCATCTTTACTTAATAACCTGCAATTCTGATAAATGAAAATCTGTTTTTCACACTACTAAATAAGAATAACTAAACTTAGAATGGGACCCAAGTGTCAATCTTTCTTTCCATCTGTTTAATGCACGCGCAGATTAATAACAAAGCCGCTATATCTGTAGTGTTTCTAGGAAATTATTGGCTGGTGTGGTGATCATGATCCTAACAAATGTGGGGTCACTGATAATTGGGGCAACGTTGGCGTAATGTATAGGGAGCTGGCTCCATGAGGAAGGGTCACCGATAATGACTTGCTGTAAATAATAATACAGCTACACCTAACTCTATACCTTAACCTTAGTAACCAAAATCAGAGCTTTTACCTCTTTTAGATTTTCAAATGCACATTTTTCCTTATGGGAACCAGCCCTTACATGCAGCAACATCCTCACAAAGCCAAAAAAAAAAAATCAAACAAATGTCAGGTCTCCCTATCTTTTAGCTGACACCTGGGTACTAAAAACTTACTTAAAACCTGACTACAAACATACATATACACTAATGATACAGATAATAAGGGGGGATTGTTAGCTGCGCTAATTGTGCAAAGCATGTATTAGGTGCTTATGACAAGGTGAACATGTAAATCACAAGCAATCAATCATGATTAATCACACGTTAACTGTTCTTGTCTCTTTACCAAACAAATGTGTGGTCATGGAATAAAGAAAATGGAATGGTAAGAGAAATCAGCTTATTTTTTAACACGGCGTTGCTTGAACTTAGCAAACAAGCACAAGAACAGCTATATAGTAACGTCTGCTGTACAGGCGACTACAGTATGAGCACACAACTTTATCTGAAATTTCATCTTGACCCTTTTTAAAACCAGATTTGCCATTCAGTTCACCAGAGTATATCTCCTCATCCATCACCTTATTTGCACTGTTCATTTAAACAATCTATCAAAAGACGACTTAACATCGCTAAAGCATGAAAATAATTACTTTTACTATTTTTTTTAACTAATCAACCAGTGGACATTAATCAGCTGTTTCTCTTTATAAAATTACTAGGAATTACTTCCATGAGCGTCAACGTAGCATGAAAGTCACTTCTTTCTCAGACTTTTATTTTGAAGTTCAGTTACTTGATAAAGTGATTGTATTGTAGCCCTCACGGTTTATCACAAACAGAATAAAAATGTGATGAATTGCTCAGCCTTGCTAGACACTAAAGATTTCTTTAACTACACAAGAAAGGACTCACAATGCCTTTCCACTACAACGATTCCACAAAAATCATCCTTTGACAGTAAGGAATTTCGGCCCACAAACTTGTAGTCATGACTGCAATTTCCCTAGTCTTTCTGCTGCTAAGTCATGGCAGATCGTGAGAACAATCACACACACACACACACACACACAAAAAACCTCAGAACGAGAGCTTTTCTTGGGCATGATCTGTCTCGGAGTGGGCAAACTCTGCTGCCTCGCCTCGCCTCACCTCCAGATTCAGGAGCTCCCGTCCTCACTACGCTCTAATTGGCCTGATGATTGGCATCGTCTTTGATGGCGACAGTCGCCAGCTATGACGGAGGTGACACAAACCCACCCGGCATCTCCTGCGCCAGGGGCTGGTTTTCTTCCCGCTCATGGGAGTAAAAAAAAACTTCATGTTGGCCATGTCAGGCCGCCTTCACGTTTGACTCCTGTTTGTGCCTCAGCGGAGGAGGTGGAGAATGAGGAAGAGAAGGGAGGAGGACTGTCGACTTAAGCCCCGTCCATAAATCCGGAGCGGGATGAGAGCTTAGAGTAATTAGATATTGATGGGCTTTCACGGCTCTGCAGCCTTTTCATGAAGCTAGCGGAGACGAGTTCATTAGGAGCATTTGCCAACATGACAGCTGACACGCGGAGGGTTTGTTCAGGGCCTCGACTGGATTGGCTTGATTGAGTTGAGAAAACGGCAACTTTTTGACTGCTGTCTTGATGTGCTTCAGTTCTGAAGTTCTATTCAATTAAAAATAACAATCCAAAAGTGCAAAACTTTATCTACTGGCAAGTAAATTATAAAGTTGCTATCCTGAGACTAACTGACTTAAATCAAGGTCCAAACATCTCACTTCATATTCAAGAAACCCTCTAAATTTCTATCTTCCTCATATTCCTACCATCAACACCATTATCAGCTATTTGCCCTGTATTTATACTTCCTGAATATGTTTTGTCCTAATTCTAGGGTTATAATGATTTTTTTTCAGTTATTTCACCTTTTTTGTTTCACTTCTTATACTGTAATACTGTGAGATAATGCTAATTTGGTTAATCACTTAATAAAATTGTAATATTTGCCAGCAAAAATGAGTGTCAGCTCATGAAACTACAATTTCATAGCAGACAGTTTGCCTTAGTTCAGCAGGAATCTTCAGCAAACCACACTTGCAGAAATTTGCCTTGGCTAGCGGAAATTAGCATTGGCTAGCAGTAATTAGTGTTCGCTAGCTGAAATTATCATTAGCTAGTGGAAACTAAAACTAGTTAGTGCATAGCATTTGTGGTGTCCTAACAAATTTGTCTTCATTAGGCAGGAATCCTCTAAAAAGTGTTTAGTCAAATTTCCACTAACTACTTTCTAAATTCACTATTGCAGTTAGCAAAGCATTGGAACATTAGCTAGCAGAGTTTAGCATTAGTTAGCAAATTAGCAAATGTGTTTGTCTTAGCACTTCTAAAAATAACATGACAATCACCTTATCTCCACTAGTGAATGTCTGGTTTCACTAGCACCTGCAGTTAGTAAAATATTTGGGGCATTAGCTTGTGGAAATTGCCGTTAGCTTGTGGGAGTTTGCATGAGCTAGTGGAAAATAGCGTTAGCTCACAAACATCAGCATTTGTTAGCAACCTAGTGAATCAAGAATATCCTTGTACAAGACGAGTCTTTCAAAAAAAAAAAATATAATGTGATGGTAAAAGGTTTATTTCTGCTAGATATCATTTCCTATTATTTTGGCCTTTTTGTTCCACTTCTTAAATCACATTTATCAGTGCACCAGACTGTTTTAGTGCCGTCACAAATCATTTAACACACTTCTGACCCCCTTACTGGCCTCAAAATTGCAGTCTCTACCAGATCATTATATATCAGTCCGGACGATCCCACTGAAGACACAAGATTTAATGGCAGCCCCTTATCAGTTCATCCCAGGGAAACATCTAAAAATGACTCTAAAAGCAAGAAAAAAGATTGTGTTGCATGGAGACGATACAATAGTTATGTTTTTCAGAAGGAGGTGAACCATGACTTGTAGTGCTCTGAGGCACATCAACACATCCTAAATGCTTAATCCCATTAGGAATATCAGATTAGACTCCTGTGAGTACAGCCAGGCTGATGCCTATCTCGCAGAGCCACAGAGCTCATAATGAGGGCAGCGTTGCGCCCAAGTATCCGCTGAGAGAGAGAGAGAGAGAGAGAGAGACAGAAAGACAGACCGAGAAACAGACCAAGAAAGAGAGCATCTCGTAAGACAGAATGCTTTAAAAAGTAAAGGGTAGCTCAGTTTCCTTACTTCTGAGGGTAACAATTCGTATGTTTCTGAGACAGATTCTGATGCTCCACCGCAAGAGAATACCATGTGACATAGAGAGAAATATTTTTAGATTCTGAATTTCAAATAGATCTAGTCAGAGTTTCTTCAGTCTCATAAGTCAACCAACACTCAGCAAACTCTGTGTGATGCAGGCGAGAGACAATAGCTGGAGAGGCAATAGTGAAAATTTGTCCAGAGTATCAAACAATTTGGTACAGTTTGCACAGATAGAATAGAAATCTTTTACATTTCATTTTATTGACTATTAGAGTCTGAAGTTCTCTATCACTTCCGCCTGTACCTTTTCCCCCAAACTTGTCTCAGTCACAGATTTGCTGTCCAATGAATTATGCCCGCAAACTAACTCTAACTAAAAAGAGTAAAACAAAAAGCTTCGTTTAAAAAGGGTGAAAAACCTATTGATGGGACAGTAGAAGACTGTAAGACTGCCAACAATAAGAAAGATGCATCTACACCAGCGCGACATGACTGCACACAATGACGAAAAATAAACCTACCGATAGTTTTCAGTTCAAGCCTCATCTTAAAGCATTAACAAAGCTAAAAATATAATTTTGTGGCCTTAAAATTGCCAATCTGTCTAAATCTGAGGCTGCAGCCCAAATGAGTTTTCTTTGACTGTGTCTGAACTATTGCTTTACAATCATAGGATTCTGCTGGTATTTTTTGGTTTGATGGAAACTCTGACATTTAGCGCTTTGATTCTTAAAGATGTTAAATCAGCTTTTCCCGCCTCCACCTGTCACTTATCACATTTTTAAACTGTTCTAGAGAAAGTTAAAATGAGCGAAAATTTGGCATTGTGAACACACCACAGCACAGCACACAGTGCACCACAACTCAACCCATCTGTAAAGGAGCAGTGGGCAGCTGACATGGGCAGCACCTGGGAGCGGTGCTCTTGCTGAGTACCTCAGTGATACCTTTACCAGTCTGGGATTTGAACTGACGACTTTGATCATGGGGCGAACTCCCTAACCGTTACATTACCAACTGCCCCAATGAAAAAGAATATGTTTATAACACGTTGTTGTGACAATTTGTCTACTAACCAGTCCGACAGATCAAGCTGGTCAAATAAGCTCAACTGGTCTCAAACTCATTGTAAGACCACCGAAGCTACTTCTGTCTAGACGATGAAATGCTTATTTTCTTGCCTAGCCTTTGTGGGCCGAGTGCTAATGGCCAAATTGCTCTTTGATAACTCTAATTCATGTCTGCTATGCTGTTACCGAGCAAAACGGCTCTGAATAGAGCTGCTTGTGACTGTATGATGTACTGACTGTGAATACAAACCATTAACATGACAAGTCCAAATTGCTCTCGCCACTCTTATGGTCCACATCTCTTCCTCTTTTTGGACCATCTTTCTCTTTTTAAAACATTCGTCTTGCCATCTTCATGAGGCTTATGAATCCAATTGCTAGCTCAAAGCAAATCTTTTCACTAACCTTTTCAAATCAAAACTTTTCTATAAAATCACCTTTCCTTTTGAAGATTGTACCTAACATGCTAAAACGTCCTTAGAAAGCCACAAAAACCCTGCTTCTTTGGCGACAGTGAGGTCCTCACAAATACCTAAAAACCTGAACAAACACACAAACCCACAGCCTCAGGACTCTTTAAACCCACAGTGCTCAAATTACAATCAAAATCAAATTCTGGTTTTAACAGAGTCTTGGTTCCTTCTCTATTAGGAGGAGGAAGAAATAATAAGACTTGACACATGAAGCCAAGGAAGGAGGACGTGCTCACGGTCTCTGAGCCGAAAATGAGGCCTACGCCACCTACCGATGACTTCTGCCGTATGAATGTTAGCTCCTTAAGTGAAAAGTGAGTCAAAAGGAGACCCGAAAAATCCAAAATGCAAATAGTACCATCAATAATGCGGTTAGCCGCCACCCTCCTCGAGTTTATGTAATTTATTCCACTTTAATTTCCTCCTTTTTTGCGTTATCGATGTTGCTGTTTCGCCTGTTTGAGCAGCGGGGGATGTTTACTCTGAGGCCCTGCTTCTCTACTCCCCGTCATTGCTTTGCTTTGATATCCAGATCCATCTATTCACGAAGCAATAATAGCGTTCTGGGCGACGCTACGCCGACGTCTCACAATGGAGAATTAAGTCTCAACTGCTGAGAAAGAGGGCTAAAGGGAATGGGAATTGCTGTTTTCCTCCCCACTGGGGACCATTTGAAGACTAAAGCAAAAAGTTGCAAAGAGCTTCTTGGACACGCTCTGTTTGAGGCATGACGGTGTGATTGGCGCTAATGTCTGAAGTATCCTTTTTGGTGACTAAAATAACCTAGGCAAACATGAAATTGTACGCACACAAAGAAATGATTGTGCTAACAATGTCTACAGTCTTGTGATTGAGTGAATGATTCCAGAAAATGCTTTGAGTATCTGTAAATGCAGTGTTTCTTCACTTCACCCATCACCAAAGAACAGCTACAATTGGATAATGTTTTAGCAACCGTGCTCTACACTTTAGCACACTCACTACACAGTAGGGCATTAACGACTTCAAATTTTTTCAGATTGACTTACCCGTCAATAAAGTCGAAGTCAAAGTCGACAAGTCGTTTGATGACGTCATCACACAGACGCAGCGGAGGAATACAGTTTTCCGACAATGAGCAACTTTTATTAAAGTTCTCTGTAACTTTAACAGACAACATGACAATTAAACAAACAAAACATCGTCTTGTGTTTAAATTCCCCTCACGCCAACGCTCCTGCCCTTTTTATGAAGTGACTATAATAATTGGTTAAGTCAAGGTACGCATGTCAACGTAAGCCAATCAGAGGCAGAGATTGTATTGCGTACACAAGTGCGCACACAGAGAAAGGAAAAAAACACATGACTTGTCGACTTCTCTCAGGGGTTCGTCGACTTGTGCCTCTGACGTCGACGCATCGACAAATCGGCTTTTCTGTTTTCTGTTCTGCCCTACTACACAGTGTCTAAGATGACCTAAAGTTGAGTCTGGAACTCACTTATGTCTCAAAACAAAAGCATTTGACCCATCCGTGAAGGAGTAGTGTGCAGATGACATGCAGCATCCATGGAGACGCGTTTGGGGATGATACCTTGCTCATGAGTACCTTAGTGGTACCTTTACTGGACTGGGACTTGAACCGGCAACCCTCAGATCAGAGATCCAACTCAAAAACCTCAAGAGAGAGGTTTTAATCTTAATAAGACTTCCTGGCAAATTCAAGCTTTTAAAAAGGAATAATTTACACCTTTAGCTGCATTTTGAAGTCTTGACCACTTGGCTGCCCACCCAGGTGAAAGCTGTGCATGAAAGTATTGATCCAGCATTAACAAGCAGCAGCAGCTGACCATCATGTACCACTTTAAAATCCATGTTGGTCTAAAGCCTATTTTTGGCCCCCACAGGGTTTTAAATGTAAATTTCAAGCTTAAAGATACATTCCTCTCTTAGACAACTGGAAAGATGTCTAAAATATGCTGTATTTTTTACCTTTATGCATTAAACATATGTGCTCAGACATCAAGCACGCCGTTGCCATAGCTACACACATTACAGCATAAGAGAAAGAAGAGAATCTCATTGCTGTTGTGGCCTAATCCTTTGGAGAGATGATGGGTCAACATCATTACGTTCCATCAATGCTTCTCACCACGTACATGGGCATGCACAGAGAGATTCTTCAACACTGATTTTCATCCAACTTGGCGAAAATATCCGATTGTAATTCAGAAGCTAGAAAAGAGCCAGACTAGAAGTCATAACCTCTTGATTCACAACCAAGAATCCAAGTCAAATTTCTCTTTTTTAGTTTAAAGAAAAATAAATCTTGGCAATAAGAAGCAGACAGATTCTGATCTGCTTTTGATTAATCCCCACGAGCCTTCCAAGTCTCACTAGAGCAACCTGGGTCTTCCTCAGAGGGGCCAAATCCCAAACATGGTTTCTAGTCACCGAGACTGTGCCACCACCACTCCTTAGTTGCACATAAAAAATTATTGTCCGTTCCACAATTTGTATGGCTGTAGGGTCTGTATGTATTCCTCGCTGGTCCTCAACAAGCTGTGTTTATTTTAAGCTAAGTGTTCTCTTATTTTATTGAGACACTCCATGACTGACATGCTGCCTGTCACCTACATACAAACCTGCAAACAAATGGAAGCTTTATCCAACATGTCAAAGTTCCCAAATCCTCCCTCTTCCCCCCGCCCCCTTCACCACTCCAGCTTGTATTCACATAACCCTCCAGGAGCGACCCGAACTCCCCTCTCCCGAGAGCAAATCTGGCGGCGCTTTCATTTGTTGTGCATCCGAAATCCACACTCCATGCTTACCTCTCCTCCCACACACACGCACACACACACGTCGGCATGAGTCATTCTCGGAGTCTGAGCCAGCAATCACGAAATCTGTTTCTTCTCATCCCCACCCCCTTCCTCTTCCTCTCCTCCCCGAGCTTCATTTTCTACCACTAATACCAAGCGTGGTCTAAGCAATATTGTATGAGACGTGTAACCACCCGGCTGTTAAGAATTCATAAGTGGACCCAGACACTAAAACTAAAAAGTGCATATTCTATCGAGAGAGGAGTTTCTGATACAAATGTATGTGTGTGTGTGTCTGTTTTTGTGAACACTGAAATATACACACATAGATACTGATGCATTGTTACACAAACACACATGCCTACACAATATACACATACAAACAAGTGTGTATACCAAGGATTTTCTCTTTGTTTCTCTCTATCCCCCGTCTTACTGTCAGTATAGAATGTGTGTCTGTGTGTGTGTCTATAGGTTAAGGGTCGACCAATTATCGACAAGGCCAATTATTGGGGGCTGATATTACACCTTTTGTCGATTCATCGGTATCTGTGTTTAATTTTGTCCATCACCGATATTAAGTTATTACAAGGTGAGCTACTGTGGTTCCACTGCCGCCTCTTCTCTCTGTGTCGTTTACTCTCAACTCGCTGCTACATTTAACGTCCCGCCGACAACAGTCTCTGACTGGCTATGTGTCACCAATCAACTAAGTAGCCTTGTTGTCACACACTCCACACTCCACTCACGGGGCAGTTGGTGGCGTAACGGTTGGGGCGTTCGCCCTTCGGAAGGTCGACGGTTTGGATCCCAGGCTAGTAAAGTTACCACTGAGGAGGGTGGTACCATCCCCAAGCACTACTTCCTGGGCGCTTGTTTGTTGCCCACTGCTCCTTCACAGATGGGTTAAATGCAGAGGTCACATTTGGTTGTGGTGTACTGTGTGCTGTGCTGTGTTCACAATGACAAATAATCACTCACACTCACTCACTCACACGAGTGCGGTGTGATTTAATTTTTTTTTTATTACAGAATTTCCCTCTTATTGCATATCAGTTCCAAATATTGGTCATCTGCCTCGTTACCTAGCAGTAGTTGGTATCAATATCGACTCTAAAAAAACCAATATCAGTCAACCTCTAGTACTTTTCATTTACATACCAATTAACGCATTTACTTAGTATCTACTCTCATATAATTACCTTTTTCCAAATAAATTTGCCAGACAGTAAAAACAAATTCACGGAATGTGATATTAACTTCAATATTACCCAGTATCTCCCTGATAAATGGTGACTCAATTAATAAAGCACCTAATAATTGTGCTCTTTGGCGTAATCCAATTCCACAAAATCAACAGAGAAAGATAATTGACATTTTAAATAGGGCTGTTCATTACGTTTCTTAGGTCATGCTGTTGTAAGGGCTCTGAAGCTCACAGCAAAAATTATTTTGTCTAGTTTTAAATAACGGAAATATTGCCAAATCTTATCCAGGCTAATTCTGCAAGCTTTAGTAAATGAAAGAGCATATATTATAAGCCACTTTGCCAGTAATCATGTCCTGCACAAGGCTTTAATATCTGTATGAGCAAGAGGAATTTACTTTGCAATTATTCACAGAAGTTAGGCCCAAAAAATGTGTCTCCACTGTTGTGCATCCACTTGACACGCATAATTAATGTTTTCTTGGTGTAATATTTGCATGTGTAATGACTAAAATGAGGTGTAAAAGGCCTGGTACATCAGATCTTCAGCAAAACTGGGCTTTAAAATTAACACTGCTGGATTCAGTTCAACACTGTACGAACGGTTAGTAGTTGTTTTGAAAATCATAAGGCTAGACACGAGTGATGTTATTGGTATGTATGTATTCATTCAAAATTCAAATTAAATCTTGTCCACTTTCATGGATTTACTTTATAGCTGTATAACTACAGGCTGTATCTCATTTATTGCTTTCTGAGCTGTCTTTTAACCCATGCATGAGCACTGACCTCTAGGCTGCGGAATGGAGTGTGTTTATTTCAGTGGACCATTACACAACTGTGGGTGTTAGTTTATTATTTTTATCTATTACAGTGTCAGGGCCATGCTCCGAATGCATTAATTGCATTATTTGCTATGTAAACCCACGCGTTAGCGCTGGCGACTCTCATGTGGAATGGCAACATGTGCAAGAATGTAGGCCAAAAGTAGCTTATTTTAAATGCCAAAATGAGTCCAAATCTGCTCAAAATTACCCAAAACTTTAGTATTTTGTCATGTTCAATTGATCAGAATTTTTATTTGTATTTTATAATGTTAGAAAAAATGCATTATTTGTTATCAAATATTTTATTCTGCATCCAGATGGAAACTAAATGGATAAAGAAGTGTGTGCACCTGCACTAACCTTATTTTTCTACACAGCACTAACTCTGCATTATAACTCTGCAAACCAATAAATAGATACTGTTCTTACTATTTCTAGTAGTTATATCTACAGTTGTGCACTTTTATACTAATAAAACACAAAAATAAAAATAAAAAGATATAGATATGTATAAGAGAAATATTGAATAAACATAATGTTGCTTAGTGTGTGGTGTTTACTTTGTTCAGCTCTTTTTTAGTCATGTAGTATAAAACGTGCAGTGGTCCAGTCTCGGTCTTGCCTCGCCCTAGTCTTGGTCTCGTTGTGGTTTCCGTCCAGGATCAAAACCACCATTTCTGATGGTTACCAATACAGGGTTCAGGCAACTGTGCCTAATGTAACACATTAAATAAATGTTCAACTTTTAAAACACTGGAGAACTTTTTGAACCTCAACATTTCCACATGTCCTCTGTCTTGTATTGCCACTCATGCTGGACAGTCACGTTTTTGTAGAAGCACTCATCTCAAAGCACATTCTGATCAAGCTCCCCGTCCTCCCTGGTGCAGTCCAAAAAGAGGGATGTGTAATGGCTGATTGACAAGTCACATGCTGCTGCACTCATCTTTTATTTAGCTGTTCGGCTCCTCACACTGCGAGAGCAGAAATTTATGGTCCGCTAGATGAGCCTTGGACCTCCCATATACCTGTCACATGGCGAACTTTGATGAGGTCACAAATTTCAACCCTGTGCTTCTGAACACCTCCATCCAATCGTTGGAGTGTAAATTAAGTCACTTTAATAAAGATCTGTATGTCATTATTGTTCTGGAATGGTATATATTATGCAGTTTCTCCATTTCCTTCATATCAAATTGCATTATTTACTATATTCTTGCGGAATACATTGCAATGCCCAAACACTGAAGGAGTAAGGTCAAAAATTCCATATTCTACATATAGCTTCAATCTAGTTTTTAATCTAGTCCGACTCTTGGAGCAGCCACGCTGTTTGCTGTCAGCAGTTATTAAGACCGAGTTTGTCTACTGAGACTGAAGGCAGATGGCAAAGATATGAGCGACTAGAACTGAAATGACACATTCACCTTTACTGGTATTTTGCGTAATCAGACCAACTGGAAGGAGCAAAACCACAGCTTCTAACTCAAATAGGATACAGAGATATAATCTCATAATCACTGCTGGCGAGCTAAAATTTGATCAAGGCATGGGAACTGCAAATTCATGAAATATACCTCATGCTAAAAATATCCACAAGCAAAATCATGATGTGTTTGTCCTGCATTTGGATTTAACATCTAGATAAAAGCAGAAGCTTCCTGGAGCAACTTGGATTTAATGCTCTTCTTCAGGGACCTAATGTTGGTTGTGCTGGAGATACAATTTGAACCCACAAACTCCAGATCCAGAGGTGAGGTTCCTAACCACTAGACCATCACGTAGGATAGAACTAGGCTAGAAACCTACAACCTCTTGCCCAACCACTTGCTCAAACAGCTAAAAGACAGGCAACATAATACTGGAGCACTGTATAAAAAATGAAAAATAATTGTAAAAACCCTGCCAGCATGTGGGATAAATAAGTGTACTCTGAACATCCTATGCGTTTTGTTCTGTTTGGTAGCTGTGCTTGATTGACTTCAGTGAGATGTTACATTGGCGTTGGTTTGACGATGTTTAACGCCAAGCTGCAGCCCAATTTGTAGTTTGGTGTGTTTACCTGTGGGGCCAGTAAGCAGTGTTTTCCTGTGGCTTGTCTTTATAGATACTTCTGCATTTAGTTCACAAAAAATGATTCAGACACCTATGTGGATGGGCCCTAACGTTGAAAAGGATCTGAGTGACACAAACAGGACACAAAGAGAAACGAAATGGCTTGAGAAACAGAAATATTTAGCACTAGTGAGTTCTTGTGAGTTTGGAGGATCACAGCCTTCGATTAACAACTTTCCTTATCTTCAGTCAAGCCAGAATTACATCCTGTAATTAAGATACACAAGTGTCCTTGTTTTTCTTTCCTGTTAAGTCTTCATGCCTTTAAACTGTCAGGCAAACATCTGCTCATAATCACACAGGCTTTCCTTAGGTTCACCACTGATAGCTAATCAACTTTTCTCAGAGTTAGCGGGAGACAGAGGATGAAACGGGTAACAGGCCATTATGAAATGCCTTTTCCTTCCCACTAGAGGCTTCCAAAAATAGCTATTACACAATAACCCCACTGGGTGCAGATTAATGCTTTGGAGTTTCCATCGTGTTCTGTCTTCCGGATCGAAGGATCCTCACATGAACCTTTCTTGAGTTAATTTCATTAGAACTCAGTTGCTTAATTAGCTGTGGGGCAGACAGATTTGGTAACAACTCCACAAGACTCATAAAAACACTCATCAACAAGGTTTACCGGTACGGCATTCTCACATTTTAGCAAAATAAATAAATAAATATGGCAAACCAGGACAGTGTCATATCTAGGACATCGAGCATGGGGGCAAACATACAATTCTTCCTTTCTCAACAGACTTTCATGACAGCCTAAAAGGACGGCTCACCCACAATACCGGCTTTTCCGAAGAGTCCTCCGCAGTCCAAGCCGATGCACCTCAGCTCTCTCGTGCCATGAAAGCCTCGCAACACCTCTTCTGCAAATTGCCACGCTCGAGCATTCGATTCGTTGACCGTTCATGCCGGTGAGTAGTAAAAATGCAGAAAGCACTCAAGGCTGGGGAAAAAAGCAGCACTCAAGCCTGTCCAAATCAGACGCATTCTCAACGGTTTCTTTTGAACCCTTTTACAACATGTTTTCCCTTTGAGCGACCAGAATAAAGCCCATTCATGAGGTTTTTATAAGATGGGAAATGCAAAAGTTAATTTAGGTTTTTAAGAAGCGAAATAGCAGCCATACTTTTCATACAGCGTATGACATTCCATGTAGTGACAAATACCAGTGGAGGATTCCAGAAATGTTTAATAGGCAAAAAAACACACTTGATATATTAAGTAACAGACTCAAGACTCAAGAAACGGAGGAAGATGCTAGTTAGTTATGATGTTGACTGAAGGAAATGGAGGAAGATGTTAGTTATGATGATTGAAGAAAATGGAGGAAGATGCTTGTTAGTTTTGATGATGACTGAAGGAAATGGAGGAAGATGCTAGTTATGGAGGAAGGAGTTAGTTTCACTTTCAAAAAAACAAGCCAATTCACATTTAGCACATCACAATGGAAGCTGTGAGCTGTGACATTTTAAGATGGCCTCACCTATAGACAACAGCTCAGTTGGCGTTAGAACAGATGTTTGTGATAATTTTAGAGCTACATACAAATCTACTAACCCTTGTCACCCATTGCTGATTTACTCTGGCAAACACATGGCCTGGATAGCAAAACATCAACAAAAATCCACTGGAAAAAGAGAGTTGTAGTGCTTTCTTCTAAAAAAAAGTGATATTGTATACACGTTCAGTACTTTAGTAAATGTAACATTAGCAACTTATAATAAAAGTTAAATTACTTTTAAGTACAGACCACTGGTTTAAACCTAATGATGCTATCATTCAGTGGAAACATCTAGTCATCATGCTCTGTGTAGCTGCAGTCTTACAGGCTTAAAACAAAAACCATGTCAAATGATTGCCCTCCGTTACTAATTGACTTGCCTACGGTGACTCATACACTGTGCTACGTAACAAGGATAATAAGTATTCTGAATTAGCCACTGATGATAGACAATGTTTGATTTTTGTTATATCGAGCAACGCTTGAACTTAGGAATCTCCTTTTGATCCTCTCCCTTATCTTTGATGTTAAAGAACTGACATAGCGTAGCTAAGTCAAACCCCATTCCATTAAAGGGGAACCAAAATAAAGCCTGTCGCTGTCTAAATGAGCTTTGATCACCATGAGAATGGCTCCATAATTGCTTCCATCTCATCTCTTCCTTGTTAGTCTTCATTTACAGACAAGCATTATGTGTTTGTGTTGAAGCACTCAGTCTCTCTCTCATTGTTAATTCGAGTCTGAAGATCACTGGCGAGTTAGAGAATGGAACGAGCTATTAGAAAAATAAACATGGAATCAATTCATGCTGTATAAATTATTACCAGCAGCACTGAGCACACATTTCTGTTTTTCTGTTTGATATTATTTTGTCCGACATTACTAAAAAACAGATTTTGGCTGGCGACAAATGAAGTCGTGTTCCCTTGTTGGCATTTTGTTTGCTCATCTACACTAGTCTGAGGATGTTGGCAGATCTGTATACTGATGTCAATGCCTGTGATACTGATCTGATATGAATGGAAAGTCTTCTGCCATATAGGAAGTAAAAATGGAGGAAGTCCTTTGGGCAAATTATTCTTCCAAATTAGATCAGGTGTAGGATCAAGTCTCCTGCAGACGTTATTGCTTTAATGGAAAATGTCATGAGGCCCATTAGAAGCAAGCTATCGGTAAGAAAAACTCCATCTGACTGGAAGAAACCTTAAGAGGAATCAAGACTCAAGGGAATTTGTGGTGCCAGGCTGAAGTCATGCATTGAATACAGGATTTGATATTGATTTTAGTCTCAAGATGTTTAATTAAGGTTCATAAAATGACTGCAAGGCTCACGTGACAATGCCTTCTGGTTCAGGTGATTGGATTCAGTAGGAGTCCATGAGGTTTTAGAGAAGATCCAATCCCAAAACCTCTGTTGGGTGCAGGTGAACAGGATGATTAGGCATCTAGAGGTTTTCTCTTTAGGGTTTGGGTGACAAAGCCTCTGTACTGCCCAGGTGATTCAGTAGGAGCCCATCAGGTTTTTAAATGAGATCCAGTCAAACAACCTCTGTAGGGTCTAGGTGAACAGCTTCAGTAGGTGTCCACAAGGTTTTGTTGGTGTTCTGGACACATCTGACATCAATGTCCAACTGATCAGTTCAGTAGGGTTCCAAGAGGTTTTGGCGGAGTTTCAATCAAAGCTTCTGCAGGATCTGGTTCTGGTTACAAAGCCTATGTAGCATCCAAATGAACAGGTCTAGCAGGAGTCCATTAAATATTTCAGGTTTCAGGTGTCAAAGACTCAGTACTGTCCAGGTGATCAGATCAAGTAGGCGTGCATGCGTTTTTGGCATAGTTCAGTCACAAAACCTCTTTAGCATCAAGGAGAACAGTGGGAGTTCATCACATTTTGATGTGATTTCAGTCACAAAGCTTCTGTAGGATCAAGATAAACAAAACTAGTTCAATTCTGTGAGGTTTTTGGCATTGTTTTGGTCTCAAAGCCCCTATAGGGTACAGGTAATGGGTCCAGCAGAAGCTCATCAGGTTTTAGTGAGGATCCAGTCAGAAAGCCTACGTCAGTTCCAGGTGAAAGAACCGGTGAGTATACATATGATATTGGTGGGGTTCTGGTCACAAAGCTTCTGTATTCAAAAAGGCAACACAGAGTCCAGTGGGAGTCAATCATTAGGTGTTGACATTGATCTGGTCACATGACATCTCTGTGGGGCCTGGGTGATGACAGGCACTCTGTTATGTCCAAAAGGGAGTACATCAGAAGGGATTCTGATGTCTGCAGTGATTGAGAAGATCTCTTTTTGTGGTTCCACGCAGAACCATCGCAGGACACCAGTTCTAGTTTAAGCAGCCTTATGGATCCGCCAACTGGTTCTTAAAGAAAATGTGAGGTTCAGAATCTGGACATGATTTCTGGAAAAGGCTTTATAAAATCTGTTTCTCGCTACACCGAAGTCAATAGAATTACTTCTACCTTTGGTAAATCTTATATCCGTCTTACAGCAATAAATTTTTGCCCAGTTACAAACAGTGTAAAGGGTATTGCTTTGGGACAAAGAAAGTGATAAAGTAAAGGGTAGTCTATATATCTTTTGTAGAAGAAATGTTTTTTGTTTTTATCAACTGACAAATTCAGAATGAAGGCAAATATTCACTTACATCACAAATGGACACTGACTCACAGCACTGGCTGGCAAATGCACTTGGGTTAAGAATAGGTCATCTAAAATGATTGAGCTTAAATTTGATAAGCCGTTTTTGCAGCGTAGACATGTCAACGAGATAAAAACTGCTCATCTTTATCTCTGTGTGGCATTTTTCATCATATTTTCATCATGTTTTATTAACATCATTTTTTTTTTTACAGACAAAGCAAACCCTGGAAGGTGTGAAGACATTCTTAAGGGATCTGTTCAAAGCTTGTGTGTGTATTTCTTAAAAGTGGGAATATTCTCTAAAGCTTATTACATCAACAGCTCCAGTCTGATTCAATAGAAACTGTCTTTGGCTTGACATTGCTGCAGAAAATCTATGCATTTTGTGAGAACTTCTGCGGCTCCGGTTTGTGTCGCGACATCCCCAGTGAATGGTCAGGAGCTCGGCAGATGGTGGACTCGTAAGATGGACAACTGGGTATGCTTCGGAGGGTTTGCAGAGCTGCACTTTGGTCTGGAAATGACTTTAGCTGCGTTTCATTTTGCTTTTTATGAAGAAAGGGCAAGACATATGTCTCTAATAGTGCTTGTCTACTGGCAAATCCACTTTTTAAATCCAGATATAAGGATATTTTGGTGAAAGTGCCCAGTTACGGCATAAATGTTTCAGAGTTGCACGGTTTGTAGACCAGATTTTCCCTGTAAGTGCTTTTTGTTTGGCCCAGTCTATTTCTTTGACCTTAACACTGGTTTCATTTAGCCAATACAATCACAGACAAATCACATATGGATTTTCTTGGTATTTTATCACAAACTGTAAATGTGGAGGCTCTGAGGTTTAAAAAACACTACTACCATCTTTTTCTCCAAACATTTCAGCTAAAACGATGGTGTTTGACTTGAAAAGAAAGTCAGCAGTAATTTCTGCGAACAGCAAAAATCATTAACAATCATTGTCTTTTAATCCCAGTTAATGATCTTAAAAATAAATTGTTCTAGAGGAAAAGACCTTATTTCAAACATTGCCTTTCTTTCTTATTTCCTTTCATAAGACAAATTTTATTATTCTGAAGCAAATTAGTGAAATGCAGCCGAGCATGAGGTTGGCTGGCCATTACCTGACATACGCGATTTGATGCTTTTCAAAGTCAGCGGCTTCCTAATTACGTTGCTTGCCAGAACATTTTTCCGTTCTGAGTGTGATAAGGCCATTAACCGCTTGTCAACTCCCCCCTCCTCCGCTTGTACCATGGCAGAGGAAGAAAAAATAAAGAAGACCAAATGCCGGACACAAGTATTTTTGAAAGCTTCAGGCTTAAACATTGTTAGTGATAATGGATGTTTTGCGTCTCCTTCTAAACGCTAAAACATTCTTAGACCTTTAGGCTTGTCGTGTTTTAGTTAGCTTGTCAAGACAGGGACACGTTTTTGCAATCTGTTACAAAGAGGATGAACCACTTTTCTTCCAGTCTCCCCTCCCGCTTTTGGCCCCTCTTGAAATGACACGTCGGTTTTCATTCCACAGCACTTATTACTCATTCTGTTATTATTTGTATAATGGGCTCAGTTTTGTGCCTCTGCATATGATGGCAAACAGTTTGTTGACAGCTTTACTTAGTCAAAGACGTTAAGGTTCAGTTGGGGGACAAACAGCTCTCTCAGATTATATCGGTCAGTTTTTTAAGCCCTGTCATGATAAAAAAGATAGATGAGAATTTGAACTCAACTCACGTGAAAAGTTACAGCTAAGCCGGCCTCATTTTTCCATATACAACTTCTAAACGTGGCTCTCTTGTTATACTGACCAGCTTAGTAGTGCTAGCTAGTAAGCTAACTAATAATTTAGGCTGTTAGGCAATAGGTTAGTTATTAGTTTGTTTATCTCATTTCGTTACCAAGCGACTAAAAAGTTAGTTAGCCTCAACCTTTCATATTGCTAAGCTTGCTAGTTTGCAAGCTAAACTTGCTTATCTTTGTTTATCTTAATTTGCTAGTAAGTTAACTAATAGTTATTAAGGTAAGCAAACCTTTTAGTTAGCATGCTAGATAGTAACGAATACTCAAATAGACTAATTAGTTAACTAGCTAATTACTTAAGCTTACCTGGTTTATTAACTATCTACCTAACTTATTTGTTAGCTCGCTAGCCAAAAAGCTGACCAAGCTTTTATTAGCTCACTAGGTAGTTAGGTAACTTAAGTTAACTTAAGATCTTAAAAAACAATTAACTAATTGGTCTAATCTATTGGTCGAGCAAACTACATAACTATACTACAAATCTAGTAAATTATGATATTTGTTAATTTGCTTATACTCTAGTCAACTCACCTGTTAGCTTGCTAGCAAACTACGAGAAGCTAGCTAATTAGTTGATTGCCCTTTTATCTAACAACATAAATTAGGTATCTTGCTAGCAAACTAAGACATGGTTACGAATTTACTGTCTTATTATCTTAACTTACTTATTTGCATGTGAGCCAAAAATAAAGGTACCAAGCTGTTTACTGTCTTATAAACTAGCTAACTTATTAGCTAGCTTGCAATCTATTAGATTTCTTTGTCCAAAGTATTTCTCCTTTGATGATTTTCTTATACTTTTGAACTTCAGCTTCTAATAAGAGACAACTTAATAGTTGAACTAAATATAAAGATGAACTAAAAACAAGCTAGTGAGGAAACGTCCTTATTTGTAACTTATTTGTAAAGTCTTGTTTCTTGGCAATGGTAGCCTCCACCCAATTGAGCTACGCTGTTGCCATTGTTTCCCTCAGAATTTCTGGATATTACATCTGCACTACTGATCACTGACAAATGAGAAAGGTTCGTCTGACCATCTGAATTTAGAGGAGGTCAGGACAGAAATCGGATGTTGCAACCTGAGGAAATGTGACCCAATCCAGACAATCTGCCACCGGCAAAGAAATTGGGAGCCGAAATTAGGGAGGGAATCAAAGAGTTAAAGTAGGTGGTGGGGTTGGGTAAGAGGTTTAATTTATGATGTAATTATGAATTATTTTATTAATTTTTTTTGCACAAAACTGATGAGAACATGTTTGGTTGCCAACAGAGATAGCTTCAATTCTGTGTAAAGTTTCTAGTGTCAACAACTTTGCCACTCTGAACTGCATCCTAAACTTGATAAGAACGCCTCACTTAATTACATCCCTCTAACTAGGAATTTCAAGGGTCCCGGGCATTGACTGACGACTTCTATTCATTTGAAATTCTTTAGCTCTTACTCTTCATTCCAGACCCCTAGAGTTCGAAACCCTCAACTATCGATCGGTAATTGCAATGCTGCCACTCAAGCCGAGCGTGGCGTGAAAGAACGGATCTTGGCTGCGTCAGAGCTGGAGTGGCTAATTAGCAGTTTGTTTGCTAAACACCAGCAGCCGAACGTAACACGTCGAGCGCTCTGAGCACTTAATGCGATTGCGAAGTGCGCGTTTGCATTCTTAACCGCCTCGGAACTACGCGAGCAATCAACCCAAATCCAACAATTTGCTGCAAGTTTAACTCATCTGGTTCCCAACGCAGAACAATGAGGCCCGGGCAAAAACGCTCTCGAACTAAAATCTCACCAACATGCAAAAAACAAGATGCAAAAATAAACGCCTTGTGTAAATGTCAACCTTAATTGCCAAGCTAAAATTTCACAGACTTAAAATAAAGCTGCATCACGAGGGATCAGATGTCATTCAAGGCTACAGACTCCCTACGGCTCTCCCTTTCCATAGGCACTTTAATACTCATGAATAAAACCGCACCACTGAAAAAGACTCTGCCCTTGTACGTTCCCTTTATATATTATTGATGCCCTGTCTCAACACCGCCGCCGCCGCTCTCCGACGGATAGCATCAACCTTTCCCTGGCGAGCTCCGGGGGTTTCGAGGCAGATTTCCACCCATGGAGGGACATCCAGGAATGAGGAGGAGTAACTCTCTTTTCTGCACGGTTGCTCAGACGACCTGGAACTCGTCTCTTCTAAGCCGGCATCTGTCGTTCCGACCTCGGATCGGGTTCCTCCCCGTCTGTTCGTATCTCGGCTACTGCTCCGGGCGAGGTCGCTGTGGGGAACAAGGCCCCTCAGCTTTAAGAGCTTTTTCATGCTGGCTCGAAGAGTGACGATAAGGATCAAGACGTCTCCCAATGCATTTTGCCTACTATTGTTTGCTTGTGAGCCTAATCCACTCTAACTTTTGACAGTAAAGTGCACCGTAGTTTTATAAGATATAACATAGCATTGATTAACTTAAATAAAGTGCCTTTGTTTAAAGTTCAACAGAACAAGACAATGTAACATCAAAATGAATGAGGTAAAAAAAAAAAATCACAGATCATGAAACAGTTAAAATACATAGTAACCTAGTGTGAGAAATGGCACTGTCTGCCATCGATGAGCTGCTTAAATCTTGGCAGAAAAGGTGTAGGTGACTTAAATGTTCACTCATCTTCGAAAACTTGTTTCTACATCTACCTTTCTTTTCGTTAATTTCATTTCAATAATTTCATGCCAATGATTCTCTTATAATGACGCTGGTATTTCACTCTTTCATTTTTGCAGGACTGCATGTGAATGCCCCTTAAGCCTAAGCTGACATGTGCATCATATGTGTGCTAACTGGCAATGCTGCTACGGTTACATTGTAATCAGGCCAGGATCACCATAAAAATGTATTTTACAAAACTAACAATTTATTGATGAGAATACTGTTATGAAGTAAACATACATTTAATTACTTAAATACACTTCAGTGCATTCCTAATATGACGTGTGGTCAGGGTCCGGACTGACTTGCCATTCGGTCTGGATACAGATCGGAGTCCGGACTTTGAGAGTCGCTGCTTTAGGCCAAATTAAAAAGAATGTAGACTGGTTGCATGCTCTGTTTTGCCTAAAAAAAGAGAAGAAACTCTGCTTTGAAGAACAGATGCAACCAATTTGATGCCAAGTTTTACTTTGTATAAAGAATACAAGAGCTTTTCAGGGCAGAAAAAATATGAAAGAAAATAAGAAGTGCTGTAGAATAAGAACAGGAACAGACAAACAGAAAGCGGAGAAAAATATTATGAAAAAAAAAAGTTAGTCAGTGCTGACAATTGCTGAATATTAAAAACTTTAAGTGAGTAGGACTGGCATTTGGAAATGAAATCAAGGACATTTTTTCCAAGAATAAAATAATAACAGAATGTCCATGACCTTTGTCTCGTATTATCTGATGAATATGGGCATTTTGGTTAAAAACACTAAAATGCTTCTTGCTTATAATTCCACCAGTTCATGCTCATTTTCACCTGAATACCGGCCACTCAAATGCCTCCTTACTATTTAGCTTTAAAAAAAGACTAAAGCAGGTCAAAACCTTTTCTCAGCAGTCTGACCTCTGCCTCCTTCAGCATTTACTTTTACTTTCAAATGCCGCTGTCCATTTTGGAACTTGCTTTCAATATTTTGCCTGCACTTTGAGTTTATGCCAATATTATTATACTTTTAAAAAATAAAGTACACAAATTATTTAATCTAATTAAGGGTCAAGAAAAGTGTTGGTTCAAAAGCAAATTACAAAATATAGCCACAAGTGGCAACTAGTGGGGTCCAAGCAAAAGTCACAAAAAGCAGCACAAAAGCAGCTGATGCAATAAGCGTCTAAGAAAGGAGTAAGTGAATCAAACTGCATAAATTTATGTAACATTTTCAGCTCCCCCTTTACGCTTTTCATTCAATGCTAACCAGCACATCATCCATACTTATTGACCAAGTTTCAGCTTTGCGTGACTTACGGTTTGGGCTCCATTGTTCAAATAGTGGCATTGGCGTTTTTTCCTTTGATATAGCACCAATTATAGCATGATCACTTTGCTTTTTGGCCTATACAGAGATGCATACCATTCCTACTTAGCCTGAAAATTTCAGCTATCTGCAAATTATGGACCCCTAATAATTATGGCCTACTAAAATTCATGTAAAAATACAAAGATTAAACTTTTAAGCCACTAGTTTGGTAAAAAAAAAAAAGAAAAAAAAGGAGGACTAAAAGTGCCCACTGTTGCAGTATCTCTCACACTGCAACATTTTTCCACTTGTGACCCTAATTGGTTCTGGTCAACTATGCGACCACTGGCCAGCTTGCAAAAAAAATTATAAATGCCAATTTTGTCAAACTAATGTTCAGGGATGGTTTTGTTTCTCCGGAGGGGGGAAATAGAAACTGTATGCTGCATGTGGCACTCGTTTGCCGCAGTTACAGCAATTTGCATCTAATAATGTTTTTAATCAAACATATTTGCACCGTTGGCAGTTTGTGCGCGAGCCCCATTTACTTTGAAACTGAGATTTTATGCCGGGGAGAAAGGAGAAAGCGTGGAAGACGCTCGTGCCATCTGTACGACTGTTTATGCGGAAGCAGCCGGGGGGATGGATGAGAGGATGGGATGACGATAGCAGCGGCGGCAGCGGCAGCAGCAGCATCAGTGTAGGGGTTTATGTGGTCGCTCCTTTCACTCTAAACACAGCCATGTTGCAGTGCTAACTTCTGTTTGGGAAACTAGTCACTCCCTTCTTCTATATGCACAGCCATGCTGCAGTACAACTACTAACCACATAACTTCTCTCTTTCTTTTTCCTCCAGTAACATAAACCAGGGTTTTTCAACTGCATCGCCACTGCAGACCACCAGGGGGCTGTAGACCACCTGTTGAAAACCCTTGCCATAAACCCATCAAGTAACTGTATGGAATCTCTTTTTCCCTTCTCTTCCACTCTGTCTCATTTTCTACAGCCGTCTGTACACACTTTGTCTTTCCCTTGTCTCTTCCTCCATCTCTGTTTAGTCTCTTTAAGTGAGTGATTATTGTGAATACACCACAACACAGCTCACAGTCAACCACAACAATATCTGACCTGTGCATTTGACTCACCTGGGAAGGAGCCATGGGCAGCTAACATGGGCAGCGCCCCGGGAGCAGTACTTGGGAGCCAGAAATCCATGTTACATTGCAGTCTAATCTCAGCAGCTGTGTTTGTGTGAGTGTTCACACCAGTGAAGATTCTCCAAGCCAAAGAGAATACGCAGTGTAAGCGCATCACCCTGCTGCTGTGTACCTGCTGGTCTTTGGCAGTTGAGTCTTTGTCACACAATGGCACTGAACAGATAAGTCTGCTCCTAATGAAGCTACCCCAATGCTGCTGGTGTAAGATAAATTTTTTAATAAGAACATATCAAAAGTGAGTTGACTTTACGTCTTCTGTACAGTGGAACGTTGTTTAAGACTGACGTGAGTTTTATTACATCCAGTGAGTGATTATTTGTCATTGTGAACACACCACAGCGCCACCACACAGTGCACCACAACAAAATGTGACCTCTGCATTCGACTCATCCATGAAGAAGCAGCAGGAAGCTAACATGGGCAGTGTCCAGGCAGCAGTGCTTGGGGACGGTACCTTGCTCATGACTACCTCAGTGGTACCTTTTTTGAAGCGGGTGCCCGGGTAACCACTCCACGGGTGCCCGGGTAACCACTCCACGGGTGCCCTTCGCTCTTCCTACTATAACATGAGTGATTGTCATTGTGAATACACCCCACCACAGCACACAGTGCATCATAACAAGATGTCACCTCTGCATTTGACCCATCCAAGAAGGAGCAGTGATAGCTTTGCCACTGCTAGAGAGCAGTGCTTGTGATAGCTTGCTCATGAGTACCTCAGTGATACCTTTACCGGTCCGGGACTTTAACCAGTGACCATCTGATTAAAGAGCCCTATTACACTACTACCTGCCCCTATTAGTAGCAAAACAGACATGGTCACAAGTTCATTTGCTAGTTAAACGACAGTCATAAGGCAAGAAAATAAATGCTGTACCCGCCTTCACACTATTGCTTGCACTGGGTATGAGAGAGAAAGGGACAGCGCCACCTGGTAGGTACATAGAGTCGAAGGGGATCGCTGCCAGCCTGGCGCTAATCAATCAGGCAGCGTGCAGCTGGGCCTGCCTGGAGTCAGAATGACTGTGGATATTGGATCTGGTCCATATCGCATGGCAATTGATGGCAGTGGTTGAGCCCACAGCTGCATTTGCCTCTCAGGTCCCAGGTGTCTCGGGGAGGGGAGGAGCATTCAACCCCAGCCCCAAACACTTACACACACACACACTCTACACCGTGGTCCGGCCTTTTAGCCGGCCGCATTACATCACTAAAAAGAGGTGGGTGCCTTTTCAGTACAGGTATCGATCCATGCAGCCGTGTTGACGTTGGCTTGTTTGTGCTGATATTGGCCGGTGTTGCAAGCACAGAGCTAAAAGTGTTAGGTGCTAGGCTCCAAAAAAACCAAGGCCCAAAATTCCCCAAAGCCCAAATTCAGCATAACTATGATCGTTTGAAGTGACGCACGCCATGTTTATGATCTTTTTGTTCAAAGCTTCCAGCGTTGCACTTAATCGGATCCCCAAACTGCTTACGCGTTTCATTCATCTCTGCGATCAAGTCTGGAATATTCTCAGATGTATAGATGCCCCAGATATGAATTTGTTGCAGCGAGATAGCTACATAACTAAACAACCTAAGTTGTAACATCTGTAATTGGAAAGCGTTGTCCTGAGCAGACACTGCAATTATGCAGCAGTTGCTGGATACAGTAGCTCATTTGCATGCATGCTTGGCCAACTTGCTGGAACTGTAACTCGTTATAAAACATTGCAGGGCCTCATGTTCTACAAAAATGTGCTATCAGCAGGACGGGCCGCATCCCACCTGTGAAATAAATAGCTGGGCTGAAGGCTCTTTAAACCCCTGATGAACTAGTCGAGGCTCACCTCCGATTGCCGTTTTCAAACCTAAGCCGCAAATAGGCTTTCCGTCAACGGAAACAGCTGCGGTTTGTTGTGGGGGGATTTAACGCCGGGTCGCTGGCTTCCATCAGATTTGGCGTGTAAACAATTGAGGAAAAAGAAGCAATCAGCACAACTGAATAATTCAAGCTTAATTACACCCCTGTCCCAAGCGGGGTACTATTTGTTTTGCCCACTAGCTTAACAAATCCCAACATTTGTAGACTTCCTGGCCTCGTATGCCCTCTGTTTGCATCGGGGTTTGGCAGTTCTTAATTATAAGGGTGGATCATCCACTAATTGTGGCCTTTGGGATCTTGGATAATCCACTGACACCCAATGGTGGTCATTTTGACACGGCTCGTGTGTTTAGCATCAGAGAACAAGTGTACACTTGAAAAAATTACTTGATCAATTAGTCAAGTTGACATACTGAGTGATTGCTAGTCATTGTGAACACGGCACAGCACAGTACACAATGGAGCACAGCGAAATGTGACCTCTGCATTTGACACATCCGTGAAGGAGCAGTGTGCAGGTGACATGGGCAGTGGCACCTTTACCGGTCCGGGATTCAAACTGGTGACCTTTCTATACCTGGTGACCTTAGTTGTAACTAAGGCTATATTTAAGAATGAATGTGTAAATACACTGTATACATGGTTTAAAAAATTCCATCTGGTTCAACTTAAGTGCTTGGGAATGGTACCTTGCTCATGAGTACCTCAGTGGTACTTTTACCACTTTTGGAACTTGAACTAGTGATCCCTCCAATCACAGGGACCAACTCCACAACCATTTGGACAGAGTGGACAAGTTAAGCTTGACAACATACAACTACAGGGCGGCACGGTGGCGCAGTGGTTAGTGCTGCCGCCTCACAGCAAGGTGGTCCTGATTTCGAGCCCCGGGTGGGCTGTGGGGCCTTTCTGTGTGGAGTTTGCATGCTTTCCCAGTGTTTGCGTGGGTTTCCTCTGAGTGCTCCAGTTTCCTCTCACAGTCCAAAAGCATGCAATATATATACATATATATTATATATATACATATATAATATATATGCGGTAATTGGCGACTCTAAATTGGCCCCGTAAGGTGCGAAAGTGAGTGTGACTGTATGAGAGTGTGTGCCCTGCGGTGTGTTGGCACCTGCCCAGGGTTGGTCCCCGCCTTGCACCCATAAGTTCCTGGGATAGGCTCTGGTCCCCACACGACCCCAGTTGGGATTAAGTGGTTCAGATAATTAATGAATGAATGAAGGTCCAACTCCAAACACAATATGAAGAAATTCAGGAAATGGTGTAGACACTTAGTGATATGGAAGCAGTTGTGTCAGCCTTCACTGAAAATGAGCAATTTTATTAAACAGCTTGTTGAGAACAATAAGACCACTGAATTTTTTTTTTATTTTGTGTTATTTGCTAAAAAAATGTTATAAAATTATGAAAACCCATTTCAGAAACATGTCTGAATGGTTGTACATTTATTATAAAAGCTCAAAAAAGGCTCAAAAAAGCCTGGGCCCTGGGGGGGTGCGGCCGGGGGTGGCGTGGGCCTCCTCGGGGCCGGCGGGGCTCCTGTCCGGTGGGCGGGTGGCTCCTGGGCTCGCGGGGCCCTGGATCTCGTGCTCGGTCCGGCCCTGGCGGGGGCCCGTGCGCTGCCGCCTCTGGTTGTCGGGGGGCTCCTGCCTTGTGCCCGCAGGCTGGTCCATGTCTGTGGTCCCCCCCCCTTTACTTTCCGGGGCGGATGCGCGGCCTTCCTGTGGCATGCGGTCTGGGTCTCCCGGCCACTGAGGGCATGGCTGGGTCCCGGTGGACTTTGTGTCTTTCAGGTCTTCCTCGGACGATGGTCCGGCGCTGATTGTTACCTTCCACCCTCATTATAAGTCATTTGGTGACAAACACGCACACACAGTCGGACACACATGCGTGTGCACTTACATATGTTCATATGCGCATGCAGGTCGACACATAGGTACCCATACCCGTACTTATATGCACATATACACACAGACATAAACAAACATGCATACCTCTGCATACTTAGGCACATACTCACAAACAACGTAGGATTTCAGCCAGACTTCTGTTGTGTTATCATAGTGTTGCCAGTGGTTTGGCGACACTACACTACAGATGCAGCAGCTGCCCCAGGAGATTATCACTTCCTTTCCCATTCTTTCTCTTTTAGCACTGTATTTCTCTTTTCTTTCTCTCTCTTTCCTTTGTCTTTCTCCCCTCCCTCTTCCCCTGTCAGACTCAAATTAATTACAAAACAAAATCTACATCTTGATATAGATATAACCAAAGAAAACAAATAAATAAAGTTGTCCTCCAAAGAGGGGGGTGGTGGCGGGCCAAAAAAAAAAAAAAAAAAATTAATTAATTAAATAAAAGCTCAAAATTCCGATGGGGAGCTTTAAATGCACATTATAGTGATATTGACCCATAAATAGTTTTAAGTTGCAGTAAATTGATCGATTTCTGTTACAGTGCGTTGTTTAGGTAAAGAAGGCGGCTTCTTGCAAAATGGAGATGTGATCTCACCTCACCCGACAGCCCAACAGAGTTAAAAGAATGGTATTCTGAGCATGCCCGCCCCGGCTCTGAGCTACCGAGGCCGAAAGAAGAAGAAGAAATTCGGGGGGTTCATAGGGTGTTGGGGGAGAAACAGGCAAAGGTTCCAAACTGGTTCCACGGCAGGGGGGCGTGGTTGTGAGGTGACTTACTACACACACTGGGTGACACCCACACACAGACACACCAGGCAGGGTTTTTTTTGTCTCTGCTACAGGTGCCTACAACCTTCTTTGGACCAAATAGAACAGGAGGAACATTTGTTGCTGGAGATAAACAAGAGGAGGTGTTCTCCTTCAGATGAGTCTTTATGCTTCATGCTTCTGACAAACAGCTGCCGTTAACCTTTGGCAATGTTGGCGCAAATTTGCAGCAAAGGCATATTTTCACAGGGAAATTAAGTTTGTAGCAAACCTGTGGTGGACTGCAAACTTGTGCACCTGTCAACTAAAGTTTACTACAAGTTTGTCATTACTGGAAAATTGTTTTGGCAAATCACTGACAAATACATTTGACCACGGCTGCAACTAACAATTATTTTGTTAATTATTTATTGAACCTTATTTAATTTTTTATTTCGAGACATTATCTGTAGTGACTTCTATTTCCTAATTACAGGGACAGTTTCCTTAGAGCAACTTGGGGTAAATGGTCTTGCTCAGGGGCTCGGTGGTGGCGGTGTTGGGGGTAAAACCACCTCAGATTTTTTTCTGCCAATCTTCACACCAACCTTTTCCTCTCAATATTCCCACATTTACATTTACGTCATTTAGCGGACGCTCTGATCCACAGCAACTTTCATTTCCTAAATACAGGCACAGTCTTCCTGGGAGCAACTTGGGGTTAAGAGTCTTGCTCAGGGACCCAATGATGGTACTGCTAGAGGTAGGATTCGAACCCACAACATCTTTGTCCAGAGGTGTGTCTTAAAATGAGATCTCTGCTTGAAAATGATTTTGCAGCAAAATTTAATCTTAACCAGAATCCTGAGAGAATAAAAAAAAAAAAGTTGGTCAAATCCAGGTTGCAAACGTAAGACTGGGCGTCACACATTTGATAGGGATATAGAAAACTATTCGATTGACTCAAGAAATGCTTACCTACAAAGAACAAGGGGGGAACTGTGGTAGTTTGAGGGAGAAATCCACAACGGAAATGCAAAAGCCACACGAAAATCACAACACAAATGAGAAGCCTTAACGGAAATTGCAAAAGTTGTAATACAAATGCAGAAGCCACAACGCAAATGCAAAAGCCAAGTGCAAAATCTACAGTGGAAATGCAAAAGCCAGTATACAAATACAAAAGCCAAAACGCAAATGCAAAAGTCAAATGTAAAAGCCACAATATAAATGCAAAAGCCACAAACCAAATGACAAAACCATAATGAAAATCCAAAAGCTACAGTGGCAACAATGGAAAGACAAAAGCCACTATGCAAATGCAAAAGCTACAATGGAAATGCAAAAACCACAAGGTAAACGCAAAAACCACAAAGCAAATGACAGTCATGGAAATGCAAAAGCAAGAGCTACAGTGGCAACAAAGAAGTCAGAACAGAAATGCAAAAGCTTCAATGTAAAAACAAAAGTCACAAGGTAAATGCTAAAACCACAAAGCAAATGACAAATATAATGTGAATGCAAAAGCCACAATAAGAATGCAAGTCACAACACAAATGCAAAAAACACAGCAAATAAAGTCACGATGGCAACAGAAATCTTGGTAGAGATATTAAAACCTGTTAGATTGGCTCAAGAAATGCTTAACCTACAAAGCACAAGTGAGAGGAACTGCGGTACTCTGAGGAGGAAACCTTATAAAAGCCACAAGTCTACATTGGTTATCACAGCACCGTTTCCTCCCCAAAGCAACAGCATCCAACATCGTGCTACACGCTGGGCCTGTCTGTTTTGACTGAGGTTTGAAGTCAGAGGGAGCGCTTCTGGAATATAAGGCAACACGAGTTGACTGCAGGGCCCGGAGTGGAAGTACGGTTGTCCAAATGACTCAGAATGCAAAAGCCACAATGGAAATGTAAAAGCTATACCACAAATCCAAAGGTTGCAACACAAAAACAAAAGCCACAACAGAAGTGAGCAGCAGTATGTCTATATTATCGGCCTGGGTGTCCGGGAGACTTTTGTTGTTGGTGGACATGCGGGTCAACGAAAAGCTGATACAAACACAGCAACGCTAATCACAGTTTACTAGAAAAGTGAGTTTCACACATTTCAAACGTCTTCCAAAACTTTACCCCAATCTGGACCAAATACAAGTGCCCCGCAAACCGGGACTGGTAATATACACAAACCTTTTTCCACTTCCGTTGTGAACATCTTGGCACAGATGGATCAACATGAATGCAAAAGCCACAACACGAATGCAAAAGCCACAACACAAATGCAAAAACCCCAAAACAAATGCAAAAGCCACAATGCAAAAGTCACAACACAAATGACAAAGCCATGATGGAAATGCAAAAGCTACAACACGAATGCAAGAACCACAACGGAAAAGTAAAAGCTACAATGAAAAAGCAAAAGCCACAGTGCAAATGCAGGACACAACGCAAATCCAAAAAGCGACAGTGCAAATGCAAAAGCCACAGTGCAAATGCAAAAATTACTTATATTTTCAACCCAGGTTCCTGGGAACGTTTTTGAAGTTGTTTGTGACGTGAAACTTTATTTTACTAAAAAACTGTGATTAGCAAAAACTTTTACATTAAACTTGTGTTTGTGGTTTTTCTTTCTGTAAGGCCATGACAGAGTTATGTTGGCAGTCTGATTCACCAGTTAGGCTTCTGACCCTGTCGTTCGCACTCACTGAGGACAGCGATGGTTCCAAAAAGCCGTAATAAATTTGAGCAGATAAATTTGACTTAAGTGCTCTAAGGTGAATTTTGCTTCTGGGTTCAACCTGGATTACTCATGATCCCTGTCTCGTCTCTGTGTTTTCAAACACTGCCTCGGCAAGCGTCGGACTTCTGCATCACAAACATTCCATTGGCACTCTCTCTTTCCTCCCTCTTTTTCTCACTCTCATACACATGTAGGCACGTTCAAAAGGCTTTACCCAAAGCCGCTTCCCCAGCATCGTAAAAATAAAAAGGCGGGCAGTGCTCCAGTAATGGGATTCGTTGGAGAGCGCTGCAAGAAAAAATGTGTCTGCCTTGACCTTGGAGTTCCTCGGGTTCCTTAATTGGAATGGAAATAATCTGGAGGCCGGGGCCATTATCATAATACACCACCGCTCCACGTAACCGCACCTTCTTCTTCTTTAGCATTTACGATTCCGAATATAGTCGCCTCTCCAGGATGGAAAAAGCGGTTTTACATACGGACGGCCGGGGCGAGGGTTTTACCAAAAGGCACCGGCACTGCAGCTTTAAAAGTCTTCCGACGTATTACAAGACGTGCTACGAGCCTGCCCGAGGACCTCAACATTCATTTTCATGAAATATGCTTGGGAATAACTTTGCATGTGTTGGTGAGTGAAGGGGGAAAATGACAGATATGTGGCACACGCTGGGCGGAATGTGTGTGGCTAGTAAGCTTGATGGAAGAAAAAATATCATGGAAAAACAGGTTTCGAGAAAGATAGAATGTCACGGTGCAAGGGCTTGTGGGAAATAAATAGCCTAAGAAGGGGAACAGCCTGTATTTACAGCTTCAGAGAAAATAAAAAGTGCCATTCCGAGGTGAACACACAACAAAACAAATCAACAAGCAAACGTCATGGCTGAGCACAGTCATGACTGAGAAAATGCAGGGAAGCAAGAGAGCGAGGTAAGGAAAAATGAGAAGAAGGTTCGCGTTGACCCCAGAGTTCCATTTACAAACAGAGCCGTAGTGTGATGAGTTTCAAGACATGGCAGACTGCGGATAACTCTCAGGAAACAAAACAGCTTTTTAACAAAAAAAAACAAGGTTTTCTTTCTTTGGTTTCTTCTTTAGCCACCAGATCACACTTCGCCACAATGTCACATCTCACCTAACTGCAACTGAATAGCTTTTTAAGCACATGTTGACTTCCGACATATTAATCTTGTTTGACTTATGTACAGATGGTCCCCAGGTTATGATGGTTTCACTTATGCTTTTCTGATCTTGTGATGATAAAGATACAACAAAATAATTCAAGTTTTGTGCATTACTTCAGGCAAACATAGCAGCATATGCTGTATGATACGCTGCGCTGCCGGGATGTTCACATCTCCCGACTTAAGAGATGCCTCACTCATGCCAGTGATCCACGGAGTTCAGAATGCCATATTTTTATGTTTTGGGTTTTTCTAAGTTTTTCTGAAAAAAACATGTATTCCAAATGCCCAACTATGTCTCCTGCTGGTAGTGCATCTCAACTTACGATATATTCAAGTTACAGAGGAGTCATCGGAACGCATCTCCATCGTAGCCTGGGGATTTCCTGTAGTAGGCTAGTAAAGATCATGTGGACAGTTCCAAACACAGCAGATTTTTGGAACAAGGCCCCAGCAAGAATCATGGTTACAAAATGGGCAGTGTTCAAATCTAGTCAAGACAAGCCTGGCAAACTGACCAACACACAGATAAAACTAGGATGCATTTCCACAAGAAAATGCCAATGTGATTGTTCACATTTTGCAGGAAAGACTTTGATAAAAGCAAACAGTAAAGGTACAACTGAGGTACTCATGGGTGGTGGTGGTCTAGTGGAAAACTATGATGAGCGTTGCTAGTCTTTGTCAGAAAACGCTTACTTCAATCTACCCATTTTCACCAGCAATGAAAGTACCCAGAACATTTATGCCAATAATATAGACGAACCACCGTTAGGATGGACCAAGTGGTCGTAGGTTTGAATCCTACCTCCAACACTACCATCAACGGGTCCCTGAACGAGATCCTTAACCCCAAGTTGCTCCAGAGGCTCTGTCCCTGAAATTAGGAAAAGGAAGTCACTCTGGATGAGAGGATCTGCAAAATGCGGTAAATGTAAATATCATGATGAAGGTACTGTACCCACTAGTGTTGCGCAGGTCGGCTTTTTTTTTTAACACCCGCCCCAAACCGACCCGTCAGGAGATCCGAACCGCCCACCCAACCCGCAAAAATACGTGTGGATAATGACGCAAAACCCGACCCGACTTGAGGAAAAAAAAACAAACCAACACCAGTGAGCCGGTATTGCCATGGAACCTACCAATGAAGTGTCATTTGTGACACTGTAACCCATAGATGACAGATTTGTGCTAGATTCACATTGAAGATGATGACACAATTTTATGCAAGATTAACTGTGTACCAAACAACAACAAAGAAACCCAAACTGTCTGCCCTAAAACCACCCTCACCGCATCACTAGTACCCACTTAAACTTATATATAAGAGAGCTCGGCATTCTGGTACAAACATATGTTTGATTATTTCCCTAAGTAACCAAAGAAACAAATGTTTTGGAGTAGAATGCTGGGAGATGAGCTTCTGTTTTGAGTGTCCGCTGGTAGACTGGCTAATTATGTGAGTGGGTAAGTAAGTAAATAAGTAAATAAATATGTCAGTTCAGTTTTTTATAAAGCACATTTTTACACAGCTCTACTTGTCCAAGGTCCTGTACATACAGTAAAGTCAGAGTAATATCTAAAGGATATAAAAGAAACATCTACACATACAGAATCATAAAGCACAATGAACACAATCAAATGCCTTACACTTGGTTTGCGTCTTGCTATAGAAAAGTGAGTCAACGTGGCTGATGGTGGCCTTGGAACTGGAAATAAAAGGGTCTCTACATTTACAATTATGCTTTTATCCACATTTCCGAGTTACAGGGACAGTCACCCTGGAATGACTTGAGGTTAAAGGTGTTTAAACACACTTCGCTGAGTAAATATAAATGATAATTTATGATAAGAATATATATTGTGTTTTCATCTCACAGTAGATAAAGTTTTTTGCTGGTTAAATGCATTATTATATTAAAAGCTGGGAATGAGCATTTGTCACCCACTAGGTAAAGGGTCAGCCAATTTCATCTCAAACCTGTACTTTCATTTCACAGATCCTTCTACACACTCAAATATTATCCCACCCCAAACCATTAATATCTAGCTCATATCTAACTTTCATGTTTGTTTTTTGTTGTTTAACTAATGAGAATTCATGGCTCCATCCTTGCGTCGCTCGATTGTGTTCTCTTATTAATAGCCTAAATAGCCATTCTAGCCTCTTTCTGAACCTTCGCAGTTTTTTGAGGCTAGAGCAGAAAGGATGGCCTGGCTTGGTAAACGAACGAAGCGTATTATCGAGGGAGACAGTTGGAACACCAGAACGTCGATTCCCTGCGACGAACTCATCTTTGATCTTTTCTTCGCTCGCAGCAGCAAAAGCACTGTCTGTGCTTCCCAACTCCAAAGCAAGAATAACCCTCCTCGCTTTTTTTGCACAACGCATGCAGGGGTATTGAAATTAATCACATAACCGATGCATCGCAAAGGACGTGGATAATTCTGCAACGATGTAGTGGCGGACCATAACTGATTGTATCAGGGGTTTTCAACTGGTGGTCCGCGGAAAACCCCTGATACAATCAGTTATAAATCCCTGATACAATCATAATCAATGCAATGCAGCAGATCTGGGACTTGTCAACCAGTTTCACTACTGAGATCACTTTTTAAAATGTTTCACTTATTTTTCAAAACATTTCCACATGATTTGGGCATCTTTATGAATAATGAATTTACAAATATCTAAAAAGTAATATAAAATCAATTCTTACCCCTGACACACACACACACACACCTTTGTGAGGTCCTTCCATAGACTCCCATAATGACTAAAGTATATAATTTTACTCCTACACCTAATCCTAATCCTAACCTTAATCTCAGTAACCAAAAGCACATCTTTTACCTCTTTTAGTTTCTCAAATAAAACAAGCACATTTTCTATAAAGGCATTTTTCCTCATGGGGACTTCTCAAATGTCCCCACAAAGCCCAAAAAAACAGATAAAAGTGATTTTAGGGGACAAAAAGGTCCCCACAATGCGATAAATACATGAACACACACACACACACACACACACACAATGCTTAGTCTGAGTGGTGGTCCCCAGGACAGAACCAGTTCAAAACCCCTGAATTACATCTTGATTTTCTAGCTACGGCATAAAAATTCTAGTTAAAAAGAGCATCCTGGTAGTAACTATGGCTGTCCGATCTGCGATCGATGCTCAATCTGCATGCAATGTGAAGTAATGTAGAAAAATTGATGGGACGCATCGTGATACATCGAGACATCGCATTGAATCAAATCGTTGACCTGATAATCATAATCGAATCATGACACCAGTGAAGTTTCACACGTCTATCATCTAGTGGTCTGTATGGATTGCATTACTGTAAAAGCTCTAAGATCTTGATTCCCTTGCTCTCTGTCATGAAAGATCCTTGACCATCCTTCTTTAAGTATCAGAATGGAATCCTGACGTCTTGCTAAAATGACCCATCAATACCCCTTAAAATCTGGCCTCTTAATTACCATGATCTCTAATTGGGGAATTCTCTCCTGCCCCTTTACCACTTTTGTTAAGATGTGGTGAGTTTACTGGTGCAAAATGACTGCTGGAGCATCAATGTGGTGGAGTGCACTAACGTGGACAAAGCTTGATTCTGTAAAAGGGCTGGGCAATTATTTTTACATTACAAAGATAAAGAGAACGTTCCGACATTCTTAGTCGAGTGTACCTTACAGTACCAACCTCGTCAGTTAACTATGAGGGCATAAAACAAATCTATGAGCATCTGCAAAATGCAGTAAATGTAAATCTAAATGTAGCCACAAGCGGCAACTATAGGGTCCAAGCAAAAGTTGCAAAAAGCAGCTGATGCAATAAGTGCAGAGGAAAGGAGAGAATCAGAAGTCAAAATGAGCTAAAAATGGCTAAAAAGCTCTCCGTTACATCATCACACCATCCCCACTTACTGACCAAGTTTCAGCTTTCTGCAATATTTAGCAGATGCTCTTATCCAGAGTGACTTACAATGTTTTGTAGTCCACAACTGTTCTTTGATCAGTAAGGCTATGTTTAAAATCAACAACTGTCATTAAAACCAAGTTATATATATATATATATTTTACATTTGCAGTATTTAGTAGGTTTAAGCTGCACAATCCGTTTTGCAGGAAAAAACAATAAAAACAACAATAATAAACTTTGTGCTTGGACCCCTTAAAAACTATTTTTTAATCAGAATCAAGGTAAAATGTTGAAGTAACTGTGAAATGGAGTTGATATCACCCAGTCTTGCTCTGTTAAGCACTTTAATGCTCTAAAGGAGTGAATTTCCATTTCTCTAACCCCCAACTATCTACTGTACTCTATGTGTGGAAGATCTTTTTCTCATCAAACCTCGTCAAGACTGGCTAGTGCGTAATAATTTGACCCCTGCTGGCTGTATTGAGTTCTGGACATGACCAAGTGAGTACATAACTCCAACCGTCCACTTTCCATGTATTACATGACATCCCTTTTAAAAAATGTGATGGAAATTACCACGGCACCATGCACCACTCTGAGGTGGTAGTCCAAGGCCTAATATTGATCATTATATATTTTGCAACATTGCTGTCAAACGCTGACGAGATTAGCCTTGGGCACCCGAGCTATTAGAGCATTAATTAATCACTGGCTTGTACACGCCAAGAGCAGACTTCACATAAATCATACATACATAGTAGACCCATCCCAGCTGGCTGTGGGAAAGGGAACAGGAGGGGGAGAGAGATGGGAGAGTCGGAGCTGATGGTTTTGTGCTCAAGGGTGGGATAGAACCCAATTCCCAAATGGAAATGGAATGTGTAAATAAAACTAATAAAAAGGCAGAGCTTTGCCAAAAAAATCAAGACTGACATTAAAAAAACGGAAGAAAAGGCCAAGCACAGTGTAAGATATCAAAGGAGGTTATTATTATTTTAATTATTATTCGGCACTCTCAAACCAGATGAGTTGCCTTAAAGTCATTTACGGGTCAAAACTAAAAACATTTAAGCGAAAAAATGATTCAAATTGCTTACAAGTAACTCAGCGTAAAAAAAGTAACTTAGATAATTTGTACTTAAAAAATTAAGTATTTAGCCCTCATATGTAAAATTTCTCTACATTTAGCAGATAGTTTATCTAGAAGCAACTTCCTTATGCAACGTGGAGATAATGGTCTTGCTTAGGGACCCAGTGGTGGCAGTGCTGGAGGTAGAATTCGAACTAGGGATGCACGATAAGCGAATTATTGCTTGGTGCCGATTGGCGATATTTTCACGCTTACATCTGTGCAAGCTCACATTCGCTAAGTGAGGCAAACATACAATTTAGTTAGTTTAAAAATTTGAGTGTGAAGGTGTGAAACGAAAGGGAATTTGCTTTCGAACATTCCACTGCGTGCTCAGAATATTCATGCTTGAAATAGTGGCATGAATTTTAAGACAGAACGTGTGGGTCATATAAAATCCCACCTTGGACTTTGGACATGCCTGGCACAAGCGCTACCTTTTCAATGGTAATAACTGCGTCATAAAATATCGGCAGAAAATTTGCGGCAAATTTAAGCATCGGTCTGATGCCAATGACTTAAAAAAAGCAATTATCGGACGATTCAGATGCAATTCCGATATTTTCGTGCATCCCTAATTGGAACCAAGGATCTTAATTGCTGTAGCTTCATTGAGATATGTTAGTTTCTACAGCATGGTGCCTTGGGTGAGTTTCTCCTTCAGAGGCTCTTCACAGTCCCCATTTGTGCTGGTGCGATGAGCAATGAATTAGGTGCAGCTGTGGGTAATGAGCGTTGAGCAACATGTGTGGGACCCATGTGCCCTGTTTACTGCAGTCCAGGGTGCTGAAAACTGGAAGCAATAAACTCGCACACCAACACTCATATCTTGCTGTCTTTGTGAGGTTCCTATAATGACTAGACATAAGTGATGCTACATCGACAGCTGACTTTAACTTCAAAATCTAAAAACTGACTTTTAAAAATAAATATATGATAAAAAATGCTTTACTGTATGGATAAAACAACCCTACACAGCCAGAAGAAAATCACCAATCTCAGATTGTCCTATTTTTAGGGGACAGTCATGTCCTCACAAAAACCCACCCATGTGTGTGCCCTCCATCATGTGCTGCCCCTGAAAAATATTAAAAACTTGTGATTTTTACACTTTGGTGGCCAGATGCAGCTGTGTGTGTGTGAGAGAGAGAGACAGAAATGTGTTTGGACATGTTTTATGTGTCATTCACTTACTAAGTATTTTTTTTATTTATTTATTCACACATTACATTAGTGAAAAGAAAAGTGAAAGTGAGTGATTTGTCATTGTGAACACACCACAGTACAGAACACAGTGCACCACAATGAAATGTGACCTCTGCATTTGACCAATCCGTGAGGGAGCAGTGGGCAGCTAACAAGGGCACCAGGGAGCAGTGCTTGGGGACGGTGCCTTGCTCATGAGTACCTCAGTGGTAACTCTACCGGCCCTGGATTCGAACCTGCGACCTTCTGATCACGGGGGGGAACACCCTACTGTTACACCACCAACTGCCCCATTAGTATATATACAAATATATATATTTAATATTTAAAACATATTTTATAGTTAATAATTCTTTTATAGTTTAAATTATTAATTATTAAAATCTCTCTCTCTCCATTTAAAAACTGTTCTGTTATTTAGTTTATATATCTATATACATGTCTCCATAAATATTCTCTGTACAACCCCACAATAGAGCTGTTATGGAACGAACATGCTCATTTTCACCACATACAAATCAGTCTGTCTTGCTCTCTTCTAGATATATGGCTGTGGAGACTATTAGGTTAAGACAAGGCTCCGGGGCAAGAAAGATGGATGTAGCCTAAGAGACAATAACAAAGTGTATGCATAGCACTCTATATTCATCGCCTCCGGCCTAGGCTTGAAATAACGGAAATAAAATAATGAAGATTGTCCCACAGTCCTTTGCGGGCACCTCGGTGGCCTTTGAATATCAAAAATTAATGGTTTATGGTGAGCCTCGATCAGGTACGAAAATGAAACATGGAAAACCCTTGCTCCTGTGTGTGCGTGTATATTAAGAACGCATATAAAATTGATGAGCAGCGAACTGCCCGGAATATACACGAGTAAGAAGATTTCGGAGGGGACTCAATAGCTGTATTGTTCGGGGAGCATGAAGGATTAAATGTGTCATAATACCGTCTTACGTGTCTCGGCTCTAGTTTTCACTTAGTCACCTCCGTCTGGGTTAGTTGGAGATGGCTTTGAGTGTTACAATCACTTTTAAATAAAGATAAGAATAATCCCCCTCTTTTGTAACAGGCGATAGCGTGACGCCATCATTCGAAAGTTTGGGTGCGATGATTTATAATTTGCATTCGCATTCTGGTCAGCTGAATAGCGAGCCAATTAGTAAGGAGAAAAAGAGAGTCTGCGACTTCATTTGGTGAGGTGGGGGTGGGAGTGAGTAAGAGAGACAGAGAGAGAGGGGAGAAAAAGAAAATGTGTGGGCACTGTTTCCTCTCAATGACTCATTACAGTCTCCACTTCTTATGTGTATATAAATGGTGTCTGCGCAGTGGTCTGCGTTGCAGAAATTCAGTGTCGGTGACGGGCAGATTGGCGCTTTGCAAGATTAGCCTAAAAGCTGAGGACAGTTCCACAACTTTGGACACTGGGTTTCATTCAGCAATATCTTTATCAATATCTTTTTTTAAAAACGTATTCCTAAGACTACATCTATAGAATTCTTGCTCCACGGAATTCGAACCAGCGACCTTCTGATCACGGGGCCGTTAAACGTAAAGTACAGCAGCTTGAAACGGAAGGGGTAGCTTATGAAATTTGAGTAATTTTTCTGGTGTTTTGGTATAAACTGAGAACTGTAGCAGCAGAGTTTAGCACATATTGAATAAGCTTTGGTTGGGAGAGTGTAAAATCAAGGCAAGAGATATAAAAAGGAATGAACGAGACTTTCCGCACCCTGTAGCGCTAATGATGAAGATTTGAGATATTACAGAGGGAAAGAAAATGAGTTTTTGACTAGCGCACCAATGTATGAGTCAGATTTAAGTCAAATATGATGAATACGCAATCAAATACAACACCAAAGTTTCAAGTGCTAGGTGAGGACTTGATTTAAAAGTCTTCAGTAAAAACATGAGGGTTTAGAGACACATTTTGCACCAATTAGCACAAGTTCTGTTGTTTCTGAGTTAAGCTTGAGGAAGTTTGATAAGTATATCAAACTGCAACTGCACAAAAGCACACACAAACGCTCGATCACACATATTCACAAGCACTAAACAACAGCATAGCTGAGCCCAAGTGCCCTGAACATGCCATCGACCAGATGTTAAACTCAAACGCCGTCAAAACAAGCGCAGACTGCTGGCAACGGATGAATAAGCGCTACATTGCGAGGAACGCGGCAGCCATTGGAAATGAAGTGATATTTCATCTTTCAAGGCAGCTTCCTCCACCCTCCAAATCCAGCACGAATTCACAACGACACGCATTGTTTTGCGGTAACAATGGCTGTACGAAGCGACGGGGGCTAAGACATGACAAAAGCGTGGCGGTACCGCGCTGTGTGAAGAAGGAGGACGGAAGGAGTTTGACAGCACTGAGATCTGAAATGTTAAACCCTTAATTAACCAAACTGCCTTAATTATCCATATCGCTACAAGAGCCCAAATGAATGTAATCTCCTTACACCACCCCCCTGCCCACACCAAGAAACAGGCCCCAGACTCACCACAGGAAGCACTCTAGATTATTGTCTAATCGGGTTTTCAAGTTCATGCTTTTTCAGTCTGTAGCATGCTGAACGAACAAATGAATGAACCAATGATACGTTTATCTGAGGCTTTTCTAGAAACTCAAGTCAATGGGTGAAAGTGAGTGATTGTCATTGTGAGCACAGCACAACACTACAATGAAATGTGAGCTCTGCATTTGACCCATACATGAAAGAGCAGTGGACAGCTAACATGGGCAGCGCCTGGCGGGCAGTGCTGGGACACAGTTCACTGCTCACGAGTTCCTCAGTGGTACCTTTACCAGTCTGGGATTTGAACATCACGACCTTCCGATCACAGGGCGAACTCCCTAACCGTTGCACTACCGCCTGCCCCAAATGTCACCAACCAAATTTGTTCTTAAAACCCACTTAGTTTAATCAGAATCTACCAATGGTTTCTTCTTTGAGATATGTTCTTAGGTAAGAGCAGAATCTATAAATACTGATGAGCACTCTTACCCAAAAGAGTTTAAGGTCTGATCTAAAGGACTGGCCCACTGGAGTATCCAGATAGACTACAGGACTCAGCCTCCTGTTGGACCCAGCAACATCTCAGATGCTATGTTCTATGGTTCTCGGTCATCCAGGATATTGGTAGACTTAAGCATTTGAATCAAAGGCAACTGGACTTCAAGAACTCTTATCCAAAACCAATCCTCATTTCTGAACTTCTTGAAGTCTTTCAGATGAGAAGTGAAACTTCTTCTAGAACCTAAAAGAAGTTCAGCTGCCTTCAATTCAAGCACTTAACTGTACGTTCATACCAAGAGCTACTAAAGCTGTAAAATCGCTGAAGATGATCAAAAAGCATTGTTGTCTAAATATTTTTGTTCGCTCTTGATGTCTTTCGAACATTCGATCTTGCTTAAAGCAGCTGCATACTCGTAGCCAGTGTGACAGCAAGTTGTGCTGTACTATTGTTACTGTTGTCTACCTCAAAAAACAATATGAGGTCCGGACAAGCAGAAGCTAATCGATCAAATTACAGCCAAGAACAGAATTGTGTGAATCATGTAAAGTTTTGTTTAGTAAATTTGTAAAATATGTTGTGGAATAATAATTAGTATGCAAAGTAGCATTGTACTCAGTCTAGTTTAAATAATCATAAGTGTATTCTGATTAAAACTTGAATGAAAGTGGATTGAACTAAGCGGCTCTGATTTACCTAGATGCGCAACCAGTTAGTTTCACATTTTTCAAGGCGAAAAGGGTCGGATCTTACAAGACAGGGAGCCCCCTGTGATTGCCATCATCAGCTTTTCACATGTCATTTTGATTGGAACAAAAGTACGGTAGGAACCAACATTTCCCAGTATGTTCTCTAGGATCCTTGCACACAAAAAATGTCTCCATTGCTATTGATGGCCAGTTGTTTACAGCCGAAACGCGTCATGACTAATTTGCATTAAGTTAAGCTGTCTTCAACTTTTGTGTGTCGCTCTAGTCTCCAAAAGTTTGACGCGTGCCGCTTTTGTCAACAGACGGTCAATTACTTCTGGCGATTTTACAGCTATAGGAGCTGTTGGTGTGAACGTACAGTTAGCCTTCTGTTACTTGCTCTTTGGTGGGTAACTTGAGCAGGTTTCCAGCTCTACTGATTTAGAAGGTGTCCAATAATGTGATATATTGTGACCTATTGGGACCTCAATTTTGCACCCCGTCCAAAGGAAGGAGCCATTTTTACTGGGGCCTTTGGATTTCTGCAGACCACCGCAATGGCCCAACAAATCGCTTTCCAAAATATGGTTAGTACCATGCAAGTACTGATCAGCCCCAAACCTCCTTAGCTTCAGGGTGATTACAATATCTGAAGTGTAAGTGAATTGGCAGCTTTCTTCCCTCACAACCTGCCCAAAACAGGGAGCCCAGGCCAATCTGTCAGCCTGTCTGCTCGTGAGAGGGTGGGAGTATTCCTGGCACTGATGAAGCATCCAAGGTAATCAGGTTTAAAGCTTGGACAGATGAAGCTTGATGACTCTCATAGTCACGAGCTCCAACTCACACGATGGCTGCGTTTAGTCAAAGCCAACAGAGATGCCCTTGTTCAGCGGATGGGCAGTCGGTATTGATGATGGAGTAGAAGTATGCCTTTATCGCTTAGAGGTGAGCCAAAGATGAAGGGGATTTGGCAACATTTTCACATTTTCATTCTCTCATGCCACTGCATTTAATGATTTAACACTAGAAACAACATGGCAGCATCAACGCCCCAACATTTGCTGAAGTTCCTTGTACCAAGAACTGCAGTTTTTGTAAAAAAAAAAAATAATAAAATAATAAGGCAAACCCAATATGAGTCTGTATGAATTATTCTGCAAAATTAAAAGGGGGGGGGGGTGAATTGCACCCTTGGAAATTTGCTGACACAGACAATAGAATGGAAAAAAAACGGAAAGAGATACAAGCTTAAGTTATTGCACTGGATTGGATTCAAAACTAGGCTTCTTGGGAAATTCATAACACAGTAAAATATTCCCACAGAGCCCAAAACTCATTGCAGCATGCATTAATAATTTAATCTCGGGTAGGTGAGGCTAAGCTATCAACAGAGATGCTAGGACTGCGCCAAACGAGCTCCAGACAGAAGTTAGCACAGTTGCGAAGAAGTATTAGAAAAATAACGCTAAGTACCCTCCCAGTTCCAATTCCGTTTGGCAGTGCATTACGGAAGGACGTCCTCATTTTGGGAGCACGCATTTCCACTTCCTGTCTCCGTGTTTGCTGCCTGGCTCGGTATAATTACCCCATAATCATGCTTCACTTTATCTCTGCAAATGTTTCCCGCCCACGCCTCTGAAAGCCATAATGCGTTACGCGCCCTGTTATTATATAATATTGTCCAGCGGTGCATGGTGATGCCTGGTGTAAGGACCCTGTAGTTTGAGGGTTTCAACACTGTTACCGAAGCAATCAGTTGAAGAAACATCCATAAAACACTGAATTGAACAAATTCATGTCAACAGCCCTAATTCTCATTACAGCTCAAAGAAAATTTGGGGGTTTGTTTCTCTGTTTGTTCTTTGTTTTTAGACTTATTCTAGTGTGTGTGTGTGTGTGTGTGTGTGTGGAAGTTCTCCATACATGCTTTATGATGTTGTGTTCAGGACATCCTGCACTACTCAGATTTGCCATAGTTTGAGGTATCAATGCTGACACAGTCTTAAAATCTGCACATTTCTGATGAAAACTGACCTGCACCTGTTGAAATCTTTTCTTTATTAAGCCTTATGTAGTATAAAAATGCAGGAACTGTAGATATAACGACTAGAACTAGTAAGAACAGTGTCTGTTTTATTGGCTTATAGTTATTATGCGGAGACATTCTATGGCTTAGTGCTGTGAAGAAAAATAAGGTCAGTGCCATGCGAAAACAGTTCTTTATTCATTTGGTGTCCAACTGGATATAGAATACAATTATTTGATAACAAACAATGCATTACAAAGCTAAAACTAGACTTAAAATATGGACAAACATAGCAACGTATGCGGTTCGACACGCTGGGACACAGCCGGGATGCATGTTACTAACATTTAGCCTACAGCATTTAGCGGACGCTCATCCAGAGCGACTTTCATTAGTGGTGCTTGCGAAGCGAAGCACTACTATTGTTATCTCACAGGCTTATTATTTTTTTTTTTTTCTTTTTCTTCTTCTTCTTCCGTATAAAAGTTTGGCGCGTAACTAGTCCCGCATCGTTTGTCGTAGACCCATGAATGAGGTATCGAATCGTGCGCCTTATTCGGGAATGGGGTGCTATGACTTTTCTAAGGGGTGGGCGGTTAATTGCCCCCCCCAAAAGTCCCATAGACTTAACATTGAGACCAACTTTGACGGACTGTAGCGCAGAGAGGGAATTTTGTAGAAAGGTCAAATCTACCACATTTGAAGAAGTTTGCAACCTGTGTCAGAACATACCCCGCAAGAGGGTATAGGTTTTACCCCCGGGGCACAAGATGCCCCCAAATTTGCCCCATTGACATAGAATGGGGGAAAAATCCCATAGACTTAATATTGAGAGCAAATTTGACGGATTGAAGCGCAGAGTGAGAATTTTGTAGAAATCTCAAATTCACCACATTTGAAGAGGCTTGCAAGCTGTGTCAGAACATACCCCGCAAGAGGGTAGAAGTTTTGCCCCTGGGGCGGAAAAGGCGCCCAAAGTTGCCCCATGGACTTAGAATGTGGATTTTGGCGCAGAACTCTTCCTGTACCCTTTGTCGTAGACCCATGAAAGAGGTGGCAAACTGTGCGGCTCATTCGGGAATGGGGTGGTATTAGCACGTGGCTAGCATGATGCTAACGATATTAACATTCCGTTAATAACGTGTAGCATGTTCCTAACATGATGCAAGTGTGATTAGCATGTTGCTAGCATGACGTTTAGCTGATTAGCATGTTGCCAGGATTATGCTAACTATATTAGCATGTTGCTAGCAACATCATTAGAATGTCTCTAACATGATGCTAGAGTGCTTAGCATGTTGCTAGCATGACGTTTTGCTGATTAGCATGTTGCTAGCATTATGCTAATTATATTAGCATGTTGCTAGCAACAGCTTTAGAATGTCGCTATCATGATGCTAGAGTGCTTAGCATGTTGCTAGCATTATGCTAACTATATTAGCATTTTGCTAATGAATAGATCAATATGAATATGAATATGAATAGAAGCAATATTGTCTTATTGTCATATCACTGCTATACCAGCAGTTTAAATGTTGTTTTTCACAGAGAACTGAAGGAAACATTGTAATATTGAGGCCCAAGTTTTGCCACGGCAAGCACCACTCACATTTTCTTCAGAAAATGTACCTCTCTAGTTTTCCTAATTACAATCCTAATAACATTCTCCTTGGAGTAACTTGGGGTTAAGGGTCTCGCTCAGGGACCCGATGATGGTAGTGCTGAAGGAAGGGTTTGAACCCACAATCTCTTGGTCCAGAGACGAGTATCACCATCACTTGAGTTCTACTGGTATGTTCAGTAAATTTAACCAAATATTTTGGTGTTTGGTAAGCGTAATGGTTAGGAAGTTAGCCCGAGGATCGGAAGGTTGTTGGTTCAAGTCCCAGACTGGTAAAGATACCACTGAGGTTCTGCGGAAATCGTGGACTAGCTGTAATGAGTTAAAATAATGACCTTTGTAGTGTGTGAGTCGTATTAGCACTGAAGCGGCAGAAAAAGCTTCAAGCTGGCTGTGGATCAAGAGGGGTGAGGCTTGGTGTAGCACGCCGCTCGGACAGAAGCTGGGGACTGATCACCCTGGGTTAGGGTCGCCCAGGCGAGGGTGTCTGATGATTTAAGATCCGAATCACCCTATGCACCAGGGTTAATCACTGATGATGTGTCCGAGCCGCACCATTCAGGTGTTTCCTATATCTATCACTCTTAAACTCAGGCCTAGCTACAGCTTTAAGTTAATCTGACATCAAATTTTCATTTCCATGTACCGACTTAGAAACACTGAAAATGTTAGCTGTTTTAAGTTGTAGTAAATGAAAAAACGTTAACGACTAAATTGATCAAATCCTTTATTTCCCGTACTAAAACAGAGCTGATTTGCTGTAAGGTAACCATTAGCCTCCGCTGCACGCACATTTCAAACAATTCCAGAAAACGGTGAAGCCATCCATTCCCCAGTTAGCCCGCAGAAAAGCTGAACCACGCTTTGTTCCGTGAGCGAAACGGCTGAGCACTGGAGCACCCACTCAGAGCAGCTTTTGTAAAGAAATCGCTGTGTTGGAACTGTTCATTCTCGGCCCATTGTCAGGAAAATTGAATGCATGAAGAAAAATCCCAAGCAGTATCCCTACCAGCTTTTTAGGCAGCCAGAAACACTCTTTGATGGTGCTCGACTTCTGCTTCTATTTGTTTCACACCAATGAGCGGGGATTACTTATGAAATCACAACTTCCAGAATTTTGGATTAATAGGGTGTGAAAGAGGGTTGATATCTGTTTAGAATAAGAAAGTGTTCAAAGCACAAGAACATTAACATGTTTTTTCCTCATTAGAGAACTGAAATGGTCAAAAGCGAGCTCCGCAAATTAGTTTTTCGTATGTAGACTTTAAAACTGATTTTTAACAGTATCTTTTATTACCACAGTTTTATCTTATTTCCTTTTAATAATTTTGCATATCATATATTTCCTTCCAATGTTGCATCCATTTAGTCCATGAATTTTAGTCACAATATAACACTTCTTTTTTATTTTTATTCAAACACATTTAGCATTTACATTTTTATTATTACCCAGATAGAAAATATTGATTCCCAGATTCAAAATGTGACTAGATGTGGCAAAATGAGTCACATTGACCCAAAATTCAAAACTGAGGTTTTGATACCATTGGCGAGATGAGAAAATGAGCTTTAAAATGAGCTTTAGATACTTAGAAAATGCTATTAAACCAAGCTTACATTATTTTATCATTTAAATTCGGATTTTGGCCTTTCTGGGAGAGAACTACATTTCTTACAATCCTCCGCACGTCACTAGGAGCCACGTCACCATAATAATATGGACGTGCGTCTGTAATAAACACTAACAATATTTGTATTGTGCGTAGAATGCTGGTTCTGTCTGTAATAAAAGGAAAGGTTTGATTTTACTGCAATGTTTTAGTGAGTGATGGCGTTCCACGAGTCGTGAGTGCTTTTTACGCAATTACTTCTGTTTTTGTGTATGGAATTACTCACAAATAATTTTGCATACAGAGGAATCGACATAATGTCCAGTAAGTTCAAAGTCTTGTGATTCTGACAGTCTGTGTGAAGTTTCTGTAATTTAAAGACCCAGTAAGGTCAAAATAATATCGGCTCTAAGATCCTCATATCAAAGAAAAAGTTGTCACTAATCACGTCAATTTTGAGCGCATATGAACGTTGCTACATCGGTAAAATTAAGTCTCAAAGTGGTGAAGATACAGGCGGTACTTTCTATGCTCGGATGTTGTAGGCGTGTCGGCTCAAAGTGCTGAAGCACCGCCCACTACTACGGAGCCCCTGCCCATCGACTGTACAACACATGCACGGTTTAAAAAAAGATCACATTAAAGTTGTGCAAAGAAAAACTATGTAAAATGTTCCCTTGTTGTTCCTTTGCAATATACGTTTCACTGGAAGAAGTGAAGACAGTGACAGGATAGTGAGCACAGTCTGGGCTGATACGGAATACAACACGGGATAATGGCGGGGAAATGTTTAAGGAGGAGGACGGCGGGGGAACAGCTAAAATGACAGAGGAGCGCTAAGAACGAGAGAGTTGATGGATTAGAGCAGATACAGTAGTTTGCTAACTTCCATTTTACGCCACCGCTATAATTCACATCTGAGCTAGCTCATACGGGTTAGCTGCGTGATCTCATGCATTCGCTAATCATTTGGAGTTCTTAACAACAGATTAAACATGTACGTCATATTTTACAGTTTACGACACAAAATAGGTAAACTTCCACCTGGTGGTTCAACGGCAGCCGACGGCAGCGAGGGAGTGGAGATATTAGGAACCGCTTGGGTTTTAGCATATGACAGACTCTCTTAGCGAACCTGTCCAGACTAGCAGGTGGGCTACTGACGCTGTGCAGGTGAGCAGGGCCAGAGCAGTAGATCAGGGGCAGGGCTATGCTAAACATAACCTCTCCACGTCAGCAGGCTGCGTTTTAGTCCCACCCTACTTAGACCTACCGTGAAAAGCTGTTAAACTGCCTGACTCCACAACGACACACTTTTCTGACACATTTTTCGTTAACGGTTTTCACCTTACTGGGTCCTTAAAGAGATTCTGAGTTATAACCCCCCCCACCCCAAAAAATAAACAATACAAATGTGTGTCGGTCTTGAAAAGTTTGCCATGATTTGGAATGATTGTTGGCATGAACACCCTACCGTTATGCCACCAACTGTCCAATTACACAAAACTTGACCATAAAACTATGTCAGATGAATTTTAAAGACCTTTACTTTCATATAAGATCAAAAAAAAAGACAAATCGATATTTTCAACGCTTTTAATTTTTCTCAAAATATACTCCCTCAAAAAGGATATTTCTCAATTAAATGGCCATTTAGCTTCTCAAAATCTTACCTGTCATTTTTTGGTTGGATCCATATTATGGAATTGATATTAAATAATCAGTATTACCAAATCAAAACTCCCCATTTGCTCCAAACAGCAGAAGTGTACAAGTTTGTATGAATGTATGAGACATAATAACTGTGTGTCCTGGCCAGGCAGAGTGTCGAGACACACAGCAGTCTGCAAGTAAGACGAGGCAAGTCTGTGGAGTGTAATTCGTACATAATAGTAGTTATAATGCACTTGGACTCGAGAGGAAAAATCCATTACCTACTGCATTCATTGTGAGCATTAAAAATAACTGACATTTCCCTGCTTTAAAATGACAACCGTAATTGTACTGGGTTTTATGTGGTGTAAAGTGTAAAACACGTTATGTTATTCCGGCTTTGTGGGAGTCTATATTTTCAAGAGGGGAGGAATCTAGTTTCATAACAATTTAATTGCTAGCTTTGTTCTATGCCGTACCAGCTAGAGGTGTGAACCTTCATTGGTCTCACTATTCGATTACAATTATCATGATTATCAATGCGATATCTCAATGCATCCCATTAATTTTTCTACATTGCTGCACACTGCACGCAATTGGGCACAGATCGCAGATTGCACAACCATAGTTAGCACTGGGAAGGGGTGGGCGGTTTGTTCCACATGTGATGTAAATGAATAACTTGTGAATATCGAGTACAAATCCTCATGTTAATGTTAAACAGACGGCATTTACGGCACTTTCGTGTTTGGCTTCTCTGCCCCGTCAAAGCAGACAGCTCACATGTAGCCCCGCCCATCCAGAACACCCTCCTAGCGTGCCTGCACGTTTTGTAGCGAAAGAAGAGGGAAGCGAGCGTGCAGAGAGAGAAGTGAATATCCACATGATTTCAGAGACATTAATCAGAGATGGAAGCAGACGACTTGGTTCCGAAGATAAACAGCACAAAACCAGAAGTAAATGTATAAAAAAACATAAATGACATTCAATGTATACACACACACGCGCGCGCGCGCTGTGTGGACGCTCGTGATTCTTAGGTGGACCGCGATCGCGCGCAAAATTGCTCCAGCTCAGTCAAATCTTCCCCTTTATTACAAGCAAAACTCATATTTTCGCTGATAACCAGAGTTCTACTCACAATACAGATATTTTCAGTGTTTACTCCGGATGCTTGTCCATCACATTATTGTGCTCTGGCTGGGGATTGTGGGAAATGTAGTTCTCTCACAGAAAGCACAAATTTTCCAGATGTACTGTATATTGCAATGTCAAAAATATTGCAATGTTATTTTTAGGCCGTAATGCCCAGCCCTACTACTGGGATGTTCATTTTAACTAGAATTTTTATACCGGAGCCAGAAAATCACCACACAATGCCGTTAGGATATCGGGTAACCATCCGAATTAAGCTCACATGCCCATTAAGCACACTGGCAACTTTGTAAATTACTGTATGTAAAGAAAAAACAAGTGATTTTCCTGCTTTATATCTAAACCTATAAATGTGGCTGTTATTAAATCCTTTGTGAATTTTAAGCCAATCATGCAGCTGCATATTCTGATAACACCATGCCTGTGGTCACTCATCCTGGCGGTCATTTTGAAAGCTGTCTGAAAACTTTGCCCAGAAGAGACCGCTCGTGTAATCACTTTTTTTTCCCACATATTTTAACCTTTATCTCAAATGTAAGAGAGAGTTACAGTTATTTCAAAAGACAGTTTTTGGTAATTCTATGGTAGTGAGCATGCTAGTCATATAAGATTACACTGATAGTAAACCACATGTAATGGATCTTTTCTTTTAAAGCCCAGTACATCATATATTTCCAGATTGTTGAGGATCAACATTTGTAGATTGCTGTATTTTTTAAACATTTCACGTAATTTTAACATGAGATTTATGGGGGCAGTAGGATAAAAACTGGAGCGTGTCAGTGTGACATCCCTGAAGAAAAGCTTAAGTATATACATATAATCAGTATTTCTAGCTTCTGTGTAAGTAGTATATAATTATGTACATAATCTAGAACATTTATGTTCCTAAAATAAAATCTTAAATAAAACCTGATGATCTTAAAATAAAATCCACTGTATTTTTTATTCCCAAATCATTGCTGTTCCCGTTAAGCTCAGGATGCTCCCTTTAAGCCCACTTTCATAGAATGGCAATGCAAATATTTCATGAATAGTCTAAAAACATTGTCAGCTTTCTTTTTAAAGTTTAAAAATGATCAATATACTATTTTCACAGATTTAAGATAAAATGGAGGTGGAACTACAGCTCCTACTGCAAGATGCGTTCATATGACTCTCAATATGATGACTTGTTTATTCATTTTAATGCTTTTAGGCCTAATGCTCTTTACCTGTTGTGACTTTCATCAAATAAAAACAATAATTACAACTAAATGCACAAATAGAAAACAAATTAAATAGAATTTTTAAACATTAATATTCAAATAATTATAAAAGAGATGCGTTCATATTCATTCATTCATTATCCTAGCTGCTGAATCCTGGGTACCGGAGCCCACCCCTGGAACTACGTGCGGGACCAGCCCTGGGCAGGTGCCAACACACTAGGGGGCACACACACTCGCACAATCACACTCACACCTTACGGAGCCAATTTAGAACTGCCAATCAACCGGAGAAAACCCACGCAAACTTGGGGAGAGCATGTAAACACAGAAAGGCCCAACGGCCAACCCAGGGCTCGAATCCAGGACCTTCTCACTGTGAGGCGGCAGCACGAACCACTGTGACACCGATACGTTCATATGATTCTCTAAATAAATGCAAAGTTTATTTGTGCTGTTAAACTTTTGCGATCCTACGCGTACTATATGACACTTGTTCTTCATGTTAATGCTTTTTAGCTGTTGTAACTTTTATTAAATAAAAACAATAGCAATTATAACTAAATACACAAACAATTATTTTTAAATACAATACGATGTGAGCTTATTTGAAACAGGTGTGTTAAGCATTAAGCACAGCTCAGACCTTTTGGATTTAAAGATGCATATCTTTATAATTAATTACAAAAACATTTAAAATAATTAATAAATTATTAAATGAGAGATTAATGTTTCATTTTAACTTCTCATTCCCCTGTGAAAACAAAAAAATGGTGTGATTGAAGATTTGGGTGAGCTTCATTGGTACATTTAGCCTAATCCAGTGGTTTTCAACTGCCTCTGTCCTAGGGACCACCACTCAGCCTAAGCAGTAGTCTGCACTGGCAACACAGACCACCAAGGGGTTGCGGACCGTCAGTTGAAAACCCCTGATATACTAGATTATGGTCTGTCAACTGTATTACGATGCATTGATTATGTGACTAATTTCAACACCCCTAGTACCAGCCAGTAAAAGATTTGTATTAATGCAAGATTAAAGGTAACGACGATAAGAACTCTCACTTCCTTTAAAACAGGAAGGAAGGTAGGGAGGGTGGTGAAGCGGTGGGTGGGTGGGCACGTTTGTTTCATTAAATAAATGAATAAAAGTGGCCTGCTAATCTCAACACAGATGGGAGGAAAAGTTAATTAGACTGCTGCTAATTAAGGCAGGCTCCAATTCTTTTCATTTAGGCTTTGTCAGTTCTTACATCTTGGTGATTTGCCCCAAAAGACTCATCGGCTCGGCTTGGCAGTAAACAGTGCTCGGCCCAGTTGGCACAAGAAGCCGCTTCAAATATGGTGAGCGGAGACAGAGTCCGGAGGGCGTGGATTGACGCACTTAAAAAAAAAAAAAAAAGGTCTCAGGTTCGGGGTTATAGAGAGAGGACGGTAGAACCTGAACACCAAGGTGATGTCAAGGAAAAGCTTCCAAAGCTGGGCTGAGATTTTCCAGGATTAGGCTTCATATACGGGTGCTTACAATTGTCCTGGCCAGTATCGAATGGAAGGAAGAGAGATGAGGACTGAGAAAGAGAAACAAATGATTTGTGACCATCCTAAGTTTGAAAGAAATGGTTTGATTAAAAAATATGCTCAACATTAGGGCTGTGTGAAATAACCTAAATCTCATACCCCAATATATGATATTTCACACCCCGATAACGGTATATATCACAATATAGTATGTTTTCTGCAAATTCAGTGCAACTTTCACAAGCAAAATCTGGGGTCTGGACGTGCTGAACGCCAGCAGTGCCACAGTTCGCCTATATTTTTACACAATTGACATTTTTTATTAGTCAAATTCAGTTTTTGCTCTGCTCTAGAGACTTGGGGTCAAATGACGCTTTTTATGCCGTAAAATGGCTGTAAAAGGCAGTGCTTTTTACCACGCTCTAGTAAGGTGTCTTTAAGTGCCTCCAACTTAAATGTTAGTCAGATTTCTTTAAGAGATACTGTTTTATTATGATAATAATAGACTGGATATAGAATTTTTCATAGTGAAACTGTTACTAACCTCATGCACATTCAGTGTAAAAGTCAGTTTCCACTTTTGTAGGTTAATACTGCATCCAAATTGTCTCTCTTTCTACTTGTATTTCTAGTTTTAGTGTAAAGTTTATGTTTAATACTCCATTCCTAGTTTAAAATGTGTATTATGTATCCTATTTATATATTGTTTATTCTATATGCCCTATCTGTTCTTTGTTCCCTGTTTCTTGTTGCACTGTGTAAACTGGAGCCACGTCATCTCGTCTCTCAGACACCAGATTTTGCTTGCGGAAATTCCACTGCATGCTCAGAATTAAGGCACAAATATAACACCATTATTCTCTGTGCCTACATCCACATGGCACTGTGGTGACTACTGCAAACCATCATCCAAACCATGAAGAAATATTGCCACACAAAGGATAGAGTATAACATGGATCGATATTTTTCATCATGTCGCACAGCCCTAATCTGCACATAAAGTCAATCCCAAATAAATCTGGTTTTAAAATACATACTTTAGCATTTGCAAAACTATATTAGAATTGAATTAAATTTATTATAAAATAAAGCGCTATTAAATCTAAGCCAATACATACATTTAGTTGCATGTAAAGCTGTATGTTTTAAAGTATGAAGACAGTACAAAGACAGACCGTTGAAGGGTTCAGACTGATATGAATCATTTATTAATCTCTAGTTCTCAACAATTTTACTTGTGTAAATCCTACTAGAATAGTTGTCAGATTGACGTCTTCAGTGGTCAGACAATCTCAATGTATATAGCTTTTTTTTTAATGGGCAAAAGAGTTTATTTTTTGTGTAAGAGAGAGTGAGAGAGAGAGGAGGGGAACCTGGCAGGGGATTGGACCGGCATTAGACGCAAGCCACTTGAGAAGAAATGCAATCTTGCTGAGGTGATGCACTACATGTGACCTCTGGTCCTTTAAGACAGCTTCCTCCAAGGCCCAGATCCATCACCTCTGGCTTCAGGCTAAAGTGAACTCTGTCTCACTGCACTAAAAACGTCAGCATTCAAAGAAGGAAGACCACTACCAGTAGCTCATAGCAATGTGTGAATGTGTACACGAATATGTAGGAATGCACGATGTGGGAATTATGCGATATCCGATGTTTTTCATGCTTATGTTTGCCGATGCCGATGAACACATTTGTAATTTAGAAATATTAGCTACCGCTATGTTAGAATTATAGGGAAACGCAATATTTATTTACTTCTTTAGTTTTTAATGGGGAACTTTGCAGAGAAAAATCTCCTCTTTAAGCGCTCGACTCTTGGGATTAAGGGTCTTGCTCAGGGACCCCGTGGCGGTAGTGTCAGAAGTAGCATTCGAACCTATGACGTCTTGGTTCAGAGGCGAGTATCCTGCCAACACCTCCTAAATAATGGCAGCTTTTCAAGCTTACATTTATGGCACTTAGCAGATGTTTTTATCCAGGGCTGCGTTTCCCAAAAGCATAGTTGCTAACGTATTGCTAACTACATTAGCAACACTATGTCAGTTGCTAACATACGCTGTGTCAGTTGCTAACGTACACTATGTCGACCATTCGTGAAGTAGCATTTCGGCATCCAGGTTGCCAGTTAGCACTGAGCTGCAGCTACAAGCGTTCTGGATTACAAATGTCGGACGTTACCAAAACTAAAAGGCCTCGCTATGACTCTCAAAAATGTATTGACCAAAGCAGAAACAAAACGAGGATCAGCACAGGAGATGGGTTTGAAAGATGGAGACGGCTGAAAGTGGAGAAGGAACTGAAGACAGATGTTGAAGTGGCTAATTTTCTACTGGACAGGTCAGATTTAGCCAGGGTTGACTAACTTGTATCATCACTAGATAAATAGGGTTAAATATTTCAAATATTTTCAACAGCTGAATAACGTTATATATATTTGGTCACAGATTGTAGCCCATGTGCAGGTGGGTCATTGAACCGATTGAGTTGTTTGAGAAACAAAAACGATTACTTGTGATGGCTAACATCAGCATCGTGTTACGCTGAGACCGTGTGGTAACAGTGCAAACATTAGCACACTAATTATGGAAATACGAACCATAATATTACACTAGATTGGCCAAATATGAGGATCCACCTCGAGTTTGGGGAGGAGGGGTCGTAAACTTACATATAACTACTTTAAATTTTGTAGAACAAAAAATTCTTTTGGAAATTGATACTGAAGGAGGCGACATCTCACCCTCCAGCCTTTTATGTAACTGATGCTGCAAAAATCTTAAACTCTGAATTCAAAACACACCCTCAGGCATGTTCCTGTTATTCCATGCCCAGGTGAGGGTTGATATGCGCCACGGTTGTCTTTTCCTTTATACAGTACTTCCAAAGCCCCTCATGGCCTTGCACCTTCTTGTAGAAAAGACCCGCCACGTCTCTATTCCATGTCCCACGTGTTAAGGACAGCTGACTGTGGATCGTACAAACAATGAAGCTTTCGGTGTTACCGTGCCCTGATTTCAAAACTCGCTTGCCAGAAACCTCTGAGAAACCACAGTGTGACATCTTAGGTCACAATTTCTGTCTTGATATCGTCATTGCATGACCTGCGCCTGAAGAATGTTTTAGTTTATTAGCTTTAGGTCAATGCCAGTTGCCACTTCTTTATTAATTTGGAATCCATCTGGATATAGAATAATTGACAACAGATAACACATTTTTCTATAGTTATTTTTAAATATTTTGAAATAATGAAATTTTGACAATTGAAAATGAAGAAATACTGTTGTTTTTTGAGTAATTTTGAACTCATTTTGGCCTGTAAAATGGGTCACCAGAGATCTCAGAAAGGATCTCACTGACAAAATTAGTACAGCCAGAATTCACATTTAAAAATCTCTTTTACAGGATGCAAATCATGTTTAGGTTTTAGTTTTTGGCCTGTTTTCTGGAAGAGAAGTACATTTTTGCCATGAGGACATTCCATATGAGAGCCGCGGCACAATAGCGCTGTGGATGCGTTATCGAGAATAAATAAATATCAAGTAAATGGCTGTACTGTGAGTAGAACGCTGGTTGTCTTATTTGTCAGCTAAAAATTTTGGTTTTGTCTGTAATAAATGGGAAGATTTGAGTGAACTGGAACAATTTTAGTGAATGTTGGACAGTCACATGAGAGCGTGTGTGTTTACACACATTACACAATTAATGTCATTATGACATTTTTGTGTACAGAATTACTCACAAATACATTCATATACAGAGAAATCAATATAATATCCATTAAGTTCAAAATCTTGTGACTCTGTCAGTATATGTGAGGTTTCTGTACGCTAAAGGGATTCTGAGAACATAACACGCATATGTTGGGGATGAAAAGTTACAGTTAATATGAGTTGTACTCTCAACACTGCTGACTTTAATGCTCAGAAAATCCTGAAAAAGTGTAAAGCTGTGTAATCGAGAGCATATTTGATTTGTCAAAATAAGCAGGTTCAGTGGAAAGTTACAGGAGATGGTATGTGGCAAAGGCCTTTGATACGACCTTCAAATGATGTCAGGTTCAAATCTGCTCCTGTCGCTCTGAGCGGTAGCTCTTGTACACCTTGATTACTTTATCTTCTTTTTATCTTCTCGCAGCAGGTATCAGTAGGTGAGAAAAAGTTGTTTTGCGCTAAAATTGTGTTTGCTTTCCAGTTGAACGCCTCAAAAAACACGCTTCTTTTTTGCTTCTAAATCTGCATGTCAAAACTGCCCTGTGGTACGTCCTTCGGCTAAACTGTCCCCTCGTTCGCAGCGTGCGGGAGATGGGTTCCCGCCAACATCTCGCGTGGGCAGACAGGAAAAGGTCCCTGGCAGATGCCTCATTAAATACATATTGCATTGCCGTACGACTAAAGAGACACTGATGCTGTTTAGAAAGTCATTGCTTTTCATTGAGGCCTGAAATTAAAATGAGGAACAAAAAGAGAGAAGTCACTGGAGTGGAGAAAAGTGCACTTGAAAAAGGAAAAAGAAGAAAGGGGGGGTGGGGGGAGGAAAGTGGAGCACCACTGCAGTTCTGCTCAATCTCTAGAGATTGAATGCCCATCTGGAATCGGAAACTTCAAGTACTACCTAGGGAGCTTCTCTTTCATGCATTTTAAACAGTCATGTGCCTTCTTTATTCGCCAGTGCTCATAATTCAATTGGCTAAAAGACACTGACGTACATCTTAATGGCTAAACAGCATAATTATAGTAGTTACTGTGTAATAACATGTTTAGAACATGGTTGTCACACTGTGCTATACAACAGATGGGGTTAAACACTAATATTAAGTGATGTTTGACTTAGGGCCTGTTTACACCTATGCAGATATTTTTACAAATGCACTTTTATTGCGTTTGCACAACGTTTAAAAAAATCTCTGCATACGCTAGAACACAAAATGAGTCCAGACTCAAATGTTTACCACTTGTCTGCATCATGTTTTTGTCTGTTAGTGAATAGCAGGCGATATGCCTAGCGTGGACCACAATACAGTAGCATTCTTTATGGCTACCATAGTCATTTGTGGTATGTTAGGAATTTAAGGTAATTAAGGGGCTTGTGTCCACCAACACAAAACGCTGGCAGTGCCTATTTTTTCATAGAAATTCTGTGAACTTCAGCGTTCAGACTACATTTTCAGACTTAAAAAAATGCCGGTTGAAATGGTATTTTACCGCAGTGTTCAGAGCGCTTCAAGATGAAATCCGTTCAACTTTTAGAAGAGTGCTGTGTTCGTCAATGTCACTTCTCTCTTACTAGCCAATCAAAATTGAGGAAGGGGCGGGACATACACAGTCAAGAACTCACTAACAATGCCGGCGTATCTTGAGCAGCTGGAGAAGCTTATTTTGGCTTTATACACACAGTTCGAATAAGACTAAAAACTACAATAATGTGTTAAAAATGCCTAAACCAGATGTTTATCTCCTGCACGGTTTATCTCATGCACCCGGTCTCTACGTAGAGACTTCTGAGTGTCTAGTTCAAACGCTGCCACTAATGCCAAGATGTGATTTCTCTCCACTGTAAAGATAATCTTGTTGGCTAAATTACCGATCTCAAAGGAACACGTTAAAATGTTTACATGAAATAGGAACGAACGCGGAAAATCCCCGTGACGCTTTTCGTAACAAGTGCAAATGAAACGCTCTGGAAGTGAGGGTTTGACCGCTCTCAGCTTTTGTTGGACACAAGCCCTTACAGGCACAGGCACAATAGAACTAAACACATCATAATTTTTAGAAAACTGTGTTTTACTTATTTACACATATCCACAGAATGCAGCATTTTGAAAAATCTTGACTTTGGAGAACGTTGTAAAAAGTATGGATTTGAGACGACAAACTCCAAACGGACAAAAAAAATATGTATTTATAAAAATATCCGCATACAAGTAAAAGGGCCCGAAAAGTGACAATTCGATAATTATTCAATTAATACGCATCTCTGCATTCATAACATGGAAAATCTATATTATCATGTAATATTTTATTTATTCATTTTTACCAGCTTTAATTTCCTTTTCTGCTCATTCTTCTTTTAAATGCATATTTTTCAGGTGGTTAATCAGATGCTATTTTACAGTTCTATGTTCTTTTCTCTCTTATTTAACTTGGTTCCCCACCAGCATTTCTCTTAAGCATAACGTTCTTCTCCTCATACAGCTAAGCAGATAAGCAGCAAGTTTAAAAAGTTCTCCTTCACCTTTAATAGAATCTCAGATATCAAATATCCCGGCAGGACTGCTGAGGTGGAAGTAATGTCAAGGATCTTTCCAGGAATAAGGAAAGAGGCCCAGATCGGAGCAGATCGGACCCAGATGAATAGTAAGTGATGTTTCTGCTGAAACGGTGGAAGAAGGTCATGTTTGAGGTTTGGACTCAAGTTGTGAGTTTCAATCACACTTTTACTGCCGTGATAAGAAGTTGCACTTTTAATCTTGGTTTATTGTCCAGTAGTTAAATACACCACCACAGCACGTAAACCAAGCCCTAACCTCAATAACCAGAAGCTAATCTTTTCAGCCGTTTTTCTTCCTTGTAAGAACTTTTCCTGCCCCATCATTTAGAAGACAACCCTGAGTCTTAAACCACATAAAAAATAAGAATACAACAAAAAATAAAATAAAAACATGGCGAGAGCGGGGTCCAAGCAAAAGTTCCAAAAATCAGCACAAAAGCTTCTCCCTATTGTTCAAATAGCAACATTGTACAATTAGCACCCCCTAATGTTCAAATAGTTACATTGCACAATTAGCACCCTCTATTGTTAAATTAGCAGCATTGTTTAATTAACACTTCATGCTGTTCAAAAATGTGGCATTGAACTATTTGTGCCCACTGTTGTTGAAATAGCACCTTTTGTATAATTAGCGCCCTCATATTGTTCAAATAGCAACACTATATTTCCCTCTTCCATATCTTAGTTTTGATTGTTTACACGAAATTTCAGCAAAATCAGACTTACTTATATCTTGAGATATAAGCATTTAGCATTTATAGCACCTCTATTGTACAAGTGGTGCTACTGATGCTAGCTGGGCCAAAGCAGTCCAAAGATACAGCTGTTTAAGCAAAATAAGTCATGGCCTGCTGCAATTAATTTCACAAAATTTTGCCACCCCTTTGATTACGATATCAGGCTAAATCTGTATATTCATTTGACACATCACTTGCCTTAATCAGCTAATTAGCTAATTAGCCTGGGAGGAGTTTGTAATAGTTTGTTTAGTGTTTTATGCAAATAAGCTCAAAATCCCCATTAGAAAGCACTTTATGCTTGGACCCCATAGTAAAAAAGGGTCAAATCATCAGCACAGACACACTTACACCACTTGTTTCAGGCAAGTGTCTCTGCCACTGCAATTATGATTTTTATTTGCACTATCACGTCACATAGCACATTTTTTATTTACATTCTTATTCCTATTGCAATAGGTAAAATTACTTATGATTTGTGTCAAAGCAAATTTTGTAGGAGGTTTGCAAAAGGATGTAATTACCTTCACTGATCATGGATCATCAATGATGGTACGTTCACAACTAATAGAACTACAGCTAAATTTGCAGCAGTCCAAATTAGAGAGGAACAACATTTCTCCATGCATATTATTTTTAAAACCGTCAACAATATTACACTAATGCTGATGCTGAATTCGAAGCTGCTCATGATAATTCAATCACCCAAAAACACTGCAAGTCATCTTTTCTTTTACAGGCCATTAGAGGTTGTAATTCATGCATATCCACGGCAACCTTTTTTGTTGCAAAAATCACAATAAAACCAAAACCTACCTTCTGCAACGTGCAATGTAGTGCAAACTCTGCATTTAAGTACACCAAAGGGAAGTATGGAGGTGCTGAGGGAAAACAGCGTGTTGTGCTCTGGTGGAAGCCACTCATGCCGTCATTAGATCTTTCCTGACAAAACTGTGGGGAGAAAGAACCAATTAAAGTCTTCCTGCGGCTCTAATCCCCCTTTTTCCTTCATTTTACACTGCAGCACTACGAAGACTCTGATTAAAGTACATCATAATACCAGCTCATGTGCCTTAATAAATCATATAGTGGCATAGCAAGGCTTTGGGCACAAAGTGATATACTGTGAAATTGAAATTAAAACAGATCCATAGTGAAATGTGGGGTTTGATATGAAAAGTTACCATCTGTGTGGATAGAGCTGTAATTATATTTACTTACAGTACAATGTTTTTCTGTGTGTAGGCACTGTGTTCAGCATAATTAGCATCCAAGTAAAAATAATTATTGATTAAATAAGTATTGATTAACATCAAACTAGTAAATGAATATTAGTAGTCATAGTTATATTAGTAAAGAGTGATAACATTTATTGCTTTGATTCATTTGATTAATATGATTAACTGCTTTAAATTGAGACAATGAATCTACACAACACACTTCGTTTAATTTACTAATACCCCGGAGTTCTGCCAATCTTTATTCCTCAACATAATTGGAGCAAAATTATATTTATTAGCTACTGATTGCCCAAATTCATGTTCTATATATACCCCTCAGTAACAGTCAGGTAACATGATTAAAAAAAAATAATAATTCTCTTGAGATTCATTTTACCATTTTTAAAATGGAAAACGAGAGGTTTGCTGTCAAAAGAAAGCCCCATGGGGACACACCAAAATATTAAAACCAATCTTTCCATGGATAAGGAAACCTAACAAGGTAACCAAGTGGTAAGACATAAACTGGATGATAAATAGTTGTTTTGAGGGTATTTTATGGCTGATTTAAGACACGGGTCAAAATCGACTCATTAACATAAGAGATGGTAGCAGGAAGCTAACATAAGAGGAAGGTTAAGACGTTAATCTAGGGCAGGGGTGGGCAATTAATTTTCCCAAGGGGCCACATGAAATTTGAATTGACATGGAGGGCGGAACCAATAGACTGTAATCAACTCATCAACTTTAATACTAGATGTAATGGTTAAGCTATAAATGTGTGGAGCAGGGCATATTTTGACAATACATTCTATTAAACAACAAAAGCAACATTGAAATATGTGCGTTTTGCGTTTTTTCAAGATAAGAAAAATGCAGTTGAATGGTATGCATAAAATACACTACGTATGTTTGGTTTTCATGTTTAATTTGTTATTTCACATTGTCCTCAGGCGGGCCAGCCAGGGACAGACAGAGGGCCAGATGTGGCCCGCGGGCCGGGTAATACCCAGGTTTGATCTAGAGCATTCTTTTGCGATGCACGGAAAACTCTGCATATGTGGAAAGTTCTGTTCTGCTTATGGCTGTATGAGGTTTGCATAGTGACATACGGTGGCACCGGCCCGATCGGTGAGAGTATGCACCCAAATTTCAACTTTAAATGACATTGTTTTAATAGATTGTAAGACATGTAAAGGCACACATATACACATATACTGTATATCACATGATACTTAATTTAATATTTGTTAGTAGACATTGGAATATATAACAAGTACAGCCTGCCTGCAAGCAGATACACAGCTTTTTATCAGATGTGATATTGTAGAACACTTTTTTAACAATATCACATCTATATAGGCATACAAACGCATTTGAAAGAATTAAAACTGACAAACAAGCTTGTTTTTATTTTACTGGAACGATTTTAGTAATATTGTAAATCATGTGAGAAGAGCATTTGTCAGTTTACTGTGTTGATGCTGATTTGTTAAATAAAGCCATGTTATGTTGTTAATTAGATTTTTTTTCTTCAAGAAAGTACTAACGTTAAAATGCCAATCCGATATGCAGCGGCGGTAAGAATAGTAAGTACCGTTAAAATCTTAACCATACCCATTCCTAACTGTATCTTGTGATTAAATTTTATAGCACACTCTCAAAGCTTATGATCAATTAATGGACATTGTAACGGTGTTTTTCACCCACTTCCCCAACCCGCTTCTACAAGCGAAAGCAACTATTAAACAAACTCAACTCCAATCACTTCATTCTGACCCCGGCTGAAGATCAGAGCTGGGTCAATCCATCATCCTTCTTGCCTCATTCTCTTTGCTGTTCTTTGTTGTACAGAAACAGCTCGGACGCTTGACGCGGCACTCTTACAGCCACACTCTACGAAGAATGAGGACGGCTGCGACTCGTCTGTCCTAAGATTAAAAGTCTAGCTCGTTGTTCTAGCCCTGCAAGAGAGACTGACTAGCGGACGTGAGTGCGGAGGGAAAACAAAGTCGAACTGGCGACGGAGGGGGAGGCCAGTCTTTCATCAGGACCAATGATGAAGCCAAATGACGTTTTTTTTATGATTGCACACATCAAAGTTCCTCTCTGGAGAGGGAAAAAGGCTGCGGAGGAATCTAAAGAAGAAATACGTCTGGCTTCTCTCTCTTTTTTCCTCCACCACGTTTGAACGGAGCAGCAATTTTGGGCAGAGAAGCTACTATTTTTCTCCCCTGCAGTCTGTCTGACAGAGCTTGAAACCCTCACTCAATGTTTAGAGAATTTCTTTTGCTCAATTGTCTTAGACAGGTATATTTTTTATTGTTTTATTGTGGCTTAATTTAACAGTACAGTGGCATGCCCTCATTCATCGATATGTGTAATGGTTAGGGAGTTAGCAGGTCACCAGTTCGAGTCCTGGTACCACTGTGGAACTTGTGAGAAAGGTACCATGTTATGCTTTTGCTTTTATGCATTTATTTATACCATGCTTTTGATTCAAGTTCTCAAGATTACTGTGTCCTGAACGACTAAGAACCCACATCTACAAAGTGAAAGTGAGTGATTATTTGTCATTGGAAACACAGCACAGCACACAGTGCACCACAACCTCTGCGTTTGACTCATCCGTCACAGAGCAGTGGACAGACTTCTGACATGGGCAGTGCTTGGTGACAGTACCTTGCTCATGAGTGCATCAGTGGTACCTTTACCAGTTCTGGGTTTCAAACCGGCAACCTTTCTATCACAGAGTAAACGCCCTAACCGTACTTAAAACTGTAAGTTGTTACTAAGAATATATTTAAGAATAAATGTGTAAATATGCTGTACACATGGTAAAAGTATATATATATGGTTCAACTTAAGTGCTTGGGAACAGTACCTTGCTCATGAGTACCTCAGCGGTACCTTTAGCACTTTTGAAACTTGAACCAGTGATTCCTCCAATCACGGGGTGAACTACCAACTGCCCCCGGGTGAACGGTTAGGGCATTCGTCCTGTGATCTGAACATTGCCGGTTCAAATCCTGGACCGGTACAGGTACCACTGAGGTACTCATGAGCAAGGTACTGTTTCCAAGCACTGCCCACTGCTCCTTCACAGATGGGTCAAATGCAGAGGTCAAATGGTGTAAAGCATTATGTTGCATAATATAGTATTTAAACATCTTAACAAACACCAAGAAAATATCAAATGAATCACCATGTTTTCGTGGACGAAGGCACGCCAACAACTCGCGACCAGTGTTTCTCAATCACGACAACTCTGCCTTTGAACACACACCCCCGTCTTTATCGGGCACTTTTCCCTGCTGAATATCCTTCTTGTAATCAGCTCTTGGAAGGCGGCTCTGTTTTTGTTTGCCCACGCTTGCTCAGGCAGAGACTGATGTGGCCTCGCTCACACATCATTAATTCCCACCACCTTTAGGCTGGCGAATTCAACTTTCCCGCCTCTCACCCCCTGCTGCTTTATGCCGCATTTGTTTTCCCATTACCTTTACATTAACGATCCGCCGTCCCCCTTCCCCCACCCCTTTGTGACGTCCCTCTTCAGACGCAGGTCTTTTCTTTTACCCAGCTCTTAATTAAGATCAGGAACCTACCCCAATGTGGCAGGGACAATGCTCTTCGGTGATGTGTGGAGAGACCAAGTGAAAGAGGGTGGGAGAGGTTGTGGGGAAGCTTTAATGGGGGCTTTGTAATGAGTCACGTTCTTGCACCCGCGTGACCCGCGACTATGGTGCGACGAACAGATTATGTTTGTTAAAGACAATTGAGAGTCGTAAGGGTTAGAACTGTTTCATGTTAATGTAGGACTGTTATTTGCTTGGTCCTTCAAGCGTGGTGTGTTTTAATAGCAATCAATAATATAATAACACTTTACTTTGACATTTTATGAAGAGTTAGCAACGCTAGAGCTTAGGAACTGGAATTATTTGAAACAAAATTGTGTTCACTTTTTAGAAAAGTATGGAAAAGTAATTAAGTAAAAGTCAGGATCCCTTAACAAAACAGGAGTGCATTTCCCAAAAGCATAGTTGCTAACTATGTTAGCAACTGACATTGTGTATGTTAGCAACTGACAGTGTACGTTAGCACCTAACAGCATATGCTAGCAACTAACATAATGTATGCTAGCAACTAACAGTGTACATTAGCAAGTAACATAGTGTAAGTTAGCAAGTAACATAGTGTACATTAGCAACTAACAGTGTACGTTAGCACCTAACAGCATACGTTAGCACCTAACAGCATACACTAGCAACTAACATAGCATACACTAGCAACTAACATAGTGTACACTAGCAATTAACATAGTGTACACTAGCAACTAACATAGCGAATGCTAGCAACTAACATAACATATGCTAGCAACTAACATAATGTATGCTAGCAACTAACAGTGTACGTTAGCAAGTAACAGTGTACGTTAGCAAGTAACATAGTGTACATTAGCAACTAACAGTGTACGTTAGCAACTGACAGCGTACGTTAGCACCTAACAGCATACACTAGCAACTAACATAGTGTACACTAGCAACTAACATAGTGTACACTAGCAACTAACATAGCGAATGCTAGCAACTAACATAATGTATGCTAGCAACTAACAGTGTACGTTAGCAAGTAACAGTGTACGTTAGCAAGTAACATAGTGTACGTTAGCAACTAACAGTGTACGTTAGCAACTGACAGTGTACGTTAGCACCTGACAGCGTACGTTAGCACCTAACAGCATACGTTAGCACCTAACAGCATACACTAGCACCTAACAGCATACACTAGCAACTAACATAGAATACACTAGCAACTAACATAGTGTACACTAGCAACTAACAGTGTACACTAGCAACTAACATAGCGAATGCTAGCAACTAACATAACATATGCTAGCAACTAACAGTGTACGTTAGCAAGTAACATAGTGTACGTTAGCAACTAACAGTGTACGTTAGCAACTAACATAGTGTACGTTAGCAACTAACAGTGTACGTTAGCAACTAACAGTGTACATTAGCAACTAACAATGTACGTTAGCAACTAACAGTGCTGCTAATATAGTTAGCAACTATGTTTTTGGAAAACGCACCAGTGCGGTTTGTAGCAGAGTTGGCCACGTGATCGGGGGGTCACCACTTTTTGTTACAAAGGTAACAAAAAAGCTGTCCACTGCTCCCTCACGGTCAGGTCAAAAGCAGAGGTCACATTTCGTTGTGGTGCACGGTGTGCTGTGCTGTGCTGAGTTCACAATGACAGAGTCTCTCATGTGCATCATTCTGCCGTTCAGTTGCACCATCTCTGTTATTGTCCTGCCGGATTTCCGCGACGCTTCAAATTGCACGTTTGCAAGTCTTAGTTACTTTAACAAGCTCCTAAAGAGGAAGCCAGCGGGGACAGCTCACGTTCCTGCATCCGCGTCTCCACGCCAACCATCGGCGAAGAAGATACGTCTCCCTGCACTGCAGCGAGCATCTGTTGGACTGTGAAGCAGCGAAAACTATATTGTAAAGAAGGGTCCTTGGTGGTATCCAGGCGGTGAGCCAACAAAATGCTGGCACGGACTCGGGGAGGCGGCAGAGAATGTGCTTAAGTCTTTCATTGTCCCCATGCACATAATACCGTGGCCTATATAAACGGGCTTAAAAGAAGAACGGCTGCCTGCTTTTTTTACCCAATGCAAATTCTTTTAATTACTCTCCAAAAATTACGACGCTGGATTGTCCTGCTGCTGCTGCTATTATTATGGTGAGTCATGCCTTTTTGTGTTGCACACTGTGGATGGCCTTTTTTCCAGATCTCATACAGGTTTTTTGTTTTGTTTTGTGGGGTAGGAGACACTCTAGCCCTGGCCTCCTCACGTCTCGCTTGCTTTCTCCCTTTGATAGAGCTGCTATGAGAGAGAGAAGGGGGGGCAATGCTGAATAAATGAGTCTCATTTACCAATATTTTCCAGTTCATTCATACATTTCGTCACATTTAAGATATTTACTATATGATATAACTGTAGAATTGAAGAAAGTCGAATAAGCTGATATTTTGTCCAAACATGTATGCAACAAAATTCAGCAGTTTCTGTTCTTACCCTCGAACCATCTGATGTTTTTTGCATCCCCCACAAACACTCAAAACACCTTGATAATTTTCCTAACGTGTCCAAAGGATGGCAACGTTGTGAGAATTTTCATAAGCAAAAGATCAACTTCACAATCTTTATAAACCCCCTTTCTTTCAAACAACGACAAAGTAGTGCTGGGCGATACAGCCTAAAAATAATATCACAATTTTTTAGGCTCTCTCATGATACACAATATATAATTCGATATATTCTCTCTTTCTGGGAGAGAACAAGGCGGGGGCCTTGAGGTGTAGTTGCCCCGGGGCCCCACACTAGGTTAATCCGGCCCTGTTGCCGTCTCACAGCGAGAAGGTCCTGGGTTCGGACCCCGGGTCAGCCGTAGGGCCTTTCTGTGTGGAGTTTCCATGCTCTCCCTGTCTTCGTGTGAATTTCCTCCCGCATTTCAAAAGCACGCACTATAGGTTAATTGGCGACTCTAAATTGGCCCCCTAAGGTGTGACTGGTTGTTTGAAACCATCCCCAGTCCTAAAACTAACCTTTCAGAACTTCAGAAATCTTGTGAATCTAGAAATTGCCATATCCTGTTCTCTCTACCTGCACCACACGAGCGAAGATACCGCAGCATGGCAACCGGCTTCCATGGCAATCCACTACAGAGGAATTTCCTCCCACCACGGTGTGGGATTCGGTCTTGCGTCACGCCTCACGCCTTCCTCCTCCGCAAACCTTCCTTCACGACGCTCGAGTCATCCGTCGCACGACTCGCGCCTCTCCTTAAGTTCCTCCCTCGCTTCGGGCACTCTTTCCTAGAGTTACATTAAAGTGGGAGACGAGGAGGGCTGATGAGCACCCGAGATGCTTAGGAACCATTTCAGAGATTTTTCTAAAGGTGGCTGCTGGTCAGCGTAAGCAACATAGTCTTATTTTGGCTTTTGGTTATTTTAGTAATCAAATATTCTATTAAAATAAATTTTGAATATATAATTTCATGATCCCTAGGGTTCACTAGGATCCCGTGAGTTCTGTCCATTTTTCCGTCTGTTTTTCCCCCATAGACTAACATCATGCTCAAATTTCCGTGTTTTACTGTACGGCCGCCGTTTTTCGCAATGCCACCAAATTCGACGTGATTCGAGGGCCCATAAGCTTTTTCGTATATCTGTAACTGTCATGCCCTGCACTCATCTTTTTCACCCTTTTTTCTGTCATTTATTTTTCCCATGTGTTTTCTCCCATTAAGAATACATTGGATTTGGGACTCGAAAGCTCTTCTTTGTCTGTTTTCACACGACAGCTATCGGTTCTTACGCCACCTAAGATCACCTCACTGAACGTGCATCAGAATCTGTTTTAATCCACAGTTTTTTTCTTATCTTGCTGTTATCATCCCTCGTTCTTTACCCATTCACTTCAATGCATTTTAATCAAAGTCTTTCTACTCGGCCGGTTTTCACGTCACAGCTACAAAACTTGAGCGATCACATGGGCGTGTGTTTTTTTGTGGAAATGCACCTCTAGTTGATTTTTATGATTTTATATGAACTGAGGTGGTGTCTCACTGGTTCCTGATATTGAATCGATATTGTACCAACATTTTGATATTGGCAGACGTCAAAATATGTGTCCAATGAATGAATATAGCATATGATGAAACTTGAGAATTTATATCTCTAATCCCTAGACAAGTTTGCACTTGTTTCATTCAATTAATCTTTTATTAGCCTTAAACCCAGATTCCTCAAGAGAAGAACAATTATCAACACCCAAGACAGCTACTTTTGTTCAACGCCAAACAGAATAAAGCGTCTAAACGTTCTCTTGTTTTTAGCTTCTGGAGATTTTGTGGTCAGCTGGAACTGGGACTGCAATGTGGTTTTGAGCGAGTTGCTGCTGTTGTTTTCTTCTCTTCTGTCACCACTGATGCAACCCCCTAATTTGGAGCTTATCGGCCAGTTGGTAAACACGGCTATGGAACGGAGAAGGAGTAGGACTCCGCTACGCGAGAATGTCTTCCCCAGATAAGGCAGGTTGCCACGGGGAGGAGGTCTAATCACCGGGACGGCCCTCCCATGAGTCTGGCAGTTAGTGTGTGTTTATGAGCGAAGGGCCCGAGCCAGCGAGGCAGATGGGAGGACAGTCGCGACACTGTTTCCACGCCAACAGCTCAACCGCACATCGTCAATTGCCCTAATCTCTTGATTGGAAACGAAGCTTCAATTTGCATCATTGGTTTCCACACATATGTGATGAGTTACGCCTCAATTTGGTTAATTCACTGTACTACACGCAAACGAATCATAACAAGATTATACCCTAGTTCCAGGGGAAAGCCGTTGGGCCTCATTCACCAATACTTTACGATTTTTCATCAATTTATTCTTAAAAATAAGGCATTTAAACTGTAAAATATTATAGAACTGTAGAACTGAAGAACCACTCTTTACAGTTTGTAGATTCTGTTCTTACCTCAGTTTGAATCGAAAGCAACTAGACTTTTTCAAAAATCGTGACTTTTCATCCTAATCTTAGAACGGAAGACGCATTTAGGCTGACAGATTAAATGTCTTCAAGAATTTTAAAGACATCCCATTGCTTTTGATTCAATCTCTCTAGATTATCATGTCCTGGATGACTAAGAAATTATGCTGAAAAAGTGGCTTGTGTTGAAACTAAAGATACATTTTTTAAATCGTAAACATTCATTTCCATATTAGCTTTGAGAACCTGATTCAATGCTATTAGTCATCCAATGAGTTTTATTCTAGGCACCGTGGGAAGCCCAAGCACCGCTGGCAAAAAAAACCCAAAATTGCCCACTGCTTCTTCACGGATGGGTCAAATGCAAAGGTCACATTTGGTTGAGGTGCATCATGTGCTGTGCTGTGTTCACAATGACAAATTCATTCATGTCGACTTTATATTCATGTTGGTCCACAGAAAGACACAAACATAGTAACACATGCGGTTTTTGGTGAATGTGAAACTCTTCAAGAAAACTGCAAAGGTGCAAAAGTTTGGACACTACTTTACAATAAGACTACCCTCATAAAGGGTTCTTAACGATTAAAAATTTGGTTGTTTATCAGGTTGTAGACAGTTTTTAGATCACTACTAAGTAGTAATAAACAGGTTATAACAGATGTCATACATTGATGCAGGCTCACTATTTGGCAAGATGTTTCACACTTTATAATAATGTGTCCTTCTGCAAGATTTAAATGTTAATAGTTCCTCAATAATTATTGATAAAAAAATGCTATCAAACACCACTATGGATGAGGGAATCATCAACTCAAATAGCGAGACTGGTTTAGGCTGATAACCGATGTCTGATATCTAATAAATCATCAAAACATCAAAATGACCTAATAAAGAAGAACACTGCCACCCGATCTGTAATTCTACTGGTGTTTTAACGGTAACAACGTGTTCACAAACAGCTGATGAAGTTGACAGTTTAACATTCTGTCTGAGACGAGTGGTCGCGATGAGCTGAGCAACTAGTGAGACCTGCGATCTTGCCAAATAGTGATCCTGCATCAATGCATGGCGACTTATCAGATGATTAATGACTTTAAAAGTGTCTACAGCCTAATTAATAACCTGATAAATTATTTAAGACCCTTTACAAGGGGAGCCTTATTGTAAAGTTCTTCTTAAGAGCGGTTGATAAAATAAAACCCACTGTTATTCCCACCAATCAATAACGTTAATGTTAATTTTAGAATTCCCATAATTGGTACTCCTCCTACAGTTTTTGTGCTAGAAACATTGTTCCAACTCTAAAACATGCGGCCTATAGGGGTGTGGGGTGCTTGTATACATGTTTTTGATACGTGCACTTGTTTGCGAGTTCTGTCCATTTTTTGTCCAGTTTCCCTCCCCATAGACTAACAACTCAAAATTAGACACTTTCCTGTGTGGCCTCTTCGCATATGTGAGTGATCATTTGCCATTGTGAACACACCGCAGCACAGCACACAGTGCACCACAACAAAATGTGACCTCTGCATTTGACCCAAAGCATTTTAATCAAAGTCTTTCTACTTGGCCAGTTTTCACGTCACAGCCACAAAACTTGAGCAATCACAGTGACGTTTTCTCGTGGAAATGTGGAAATGCTTGTTGTGATTTGATATGAACTGAAGTGATTGTCAAAGTCAAAGTAAACTTTGTCATCTCTTCTATATATTGTACAGCTATACAGAGAGGCGAGAAGACGTGGCTCCAGTTTACACAGTGCAACAAGAAATAGAGAACAAAGAACAGATAGGTCACATGGAATAAACAATCAGCATGTGATATTGTCTCATTGGCTGCTGATATTGAATTGAAATCGTATCAACTTTGTGATATCGGCAGACGTCAAATCTTCGTTTGATGAATCGAAGAGTTATAAGATCATAAAGAAACTTGGGAAATTATACCCTCAACCCTTAGGCAAAATTTCATCTCAAATGTGAATACATTGGTAAAACTGTGTGAGTGTTTTTTCAAGAACAAATTTCTTCTTAAGAATGTTTGATGAATGAGGCCCATTGGCGCTAATTTGCTTCAAGTTTGCAAAGGCAATAAGTCGCCAGATCATCAGTGTGAGGCGGAGAGTCTAAGATACTTTTTCCCCTAAATATGCATCACATCAGACAAATAAGTAGCAAAAAACCCTATTTGGCTGTCTGTGATGCCAAAAATTACATAGACTCCCAGGCAATTACGGTCAGGAGAAAAAAAGGTCCACAGTTCTTTTTCCGGTCCGCCTCATCGTCACTTTTATGCTTTATGCCCTCATGTTTTTTGAGATTTGTGTGCCTCTCGAAACCATTTCTGTCCTACTATCTCTCTTCGCTGTGCCATTTCCCTGCACTCTCGCATAATAACACTTTCTCTTTAGTCAGAATGTTTCCCCCTCTCCCCAAATTGATGACAATTGTTGGAAAGTGGTTCCATTTATTTTATGTTTAAAGACAAAGTTCTCCATAAAATCAGTCTCCATGTTCCGGCTTGGCAAAGCGTGCAAAATGAACTTGTTCGCGTTTCTTGCGCTGACACCTTTGCCGTCAAAAGCACCAGACCGAACCCGCCTCGGTCTTCTGTCACAGTTTTGCCACGAGCACGGCTAAGAAAGCCTCATCATGTCAGAGCTAGGTTCCACTCCCCTTATTAGTTAGACGTTCTTGGAAGTGCACTGCCTTCAGGAAAGCACACTAAACAAAGACTTAGCGCTAATGAGACGCCCCAACGCAAGCAAACAAAGGAGCTTTTTCTGTAGCGAGGCTGTATGTGTTTTAAAAATCATGTCTGATTAATTTGTCTTGCCTGATCCTTTGTTTGCGCGATGCAATTTCAGGCACTTTGTTTTAAGGCACAGAATCAAACTCCTTCAACTGTATTCTTTCACCTGTTCAGAGAAATATATTTGAGGATTTTTTATAGTATTTTTCCAAATTTTAGTCATATATACTTACTTTCCTATTATATCATAACTGCTCATATTCACCTATTTTGGGTTGTATGACATTGCAAATAAAGATGGTCTACTTTTACAATTCTAAAATTTACTTTTAAAATTTACTGTTAAAAAGGTTCCTACTCAGAACGAAGTGAACAGAAAAGATCCCTGGTGTCAACGGTAAATTACTGCATCTTTTGAGTATTTTAACTAGCGCTTCGCTGAAGACACACTGCGAGATGGATTGTCCAGGCTTTTCCACTTAATGAGAGCTGCCTTGCGGAACTCCAGCCTCATCTCACCAGTGCAAATAAAGGCGAGATCAGGTTAGAGTAAGCTGCAAAACTTTCTCAGATTACGGCGTCTCCGAGAGACATCGCGGCCATAAATTACCGTTAATAACTATGCGCTTAAACGTCGGCATAATTACGTCTAGGGGCTTCCAATAACAAATATATACACCGTGGTCCAAAGCACAGAAAAGCAACAAAAAAAAGACGGTAAAACTGGAATGTTTTTTCAACAGGTGTTAATGAGAACTTGAGTGAGGAATGATAGTCCTGACTGTGGAATATGCGATTAGTCATCTCTAATTAAAACGCGGCCTTGCTTTAATGTGGCTTATTGATTGTGCTGCCCGATGTAATTACGAGCAGTATTATCTTTGAGGAGGGATATTGTCTTCTTGGGCTGCACAAGCTAAAATTCGGCTTCAATTTGCTGGGGGATCATTCTGCTGATTCCATCCTGTATTGTCACTCATATTTACCAGATTCCTATTCAGAAAGAAAAAGGGTTTTCGGTACTGGCTTTAATCCGAGAAAGAAATTAAAGCTGGAAGTTCATAAACAGTTCAGAGCTCTGTTTCCCAATTATGTTTTACTTTAAAAAATAGCTGAAATAGCTTAGCTTCTTTTATCTTAATTTTAATTTTTTTTAAATGACAATACTGCTAAACTTTGAGTGACTATTTCTCATTGTGAACACAGCATACGGTGCACCACAACGAAATGTGACCTCTGCATTAGACCCATCCGTTAACAAGCACTGGGCAGCTTCCCGCATAATCTCCCCCCCCCCTTGCTCATGGGTACCTCAGCGGTACCTTTACCGGTCCAGGACTTGAACCAATGATCCTCTTATCACAGGGCCAACTCCCTAACCGTTATACTACTTAGCGACTTTCTCAGAGGTGGTTGGTGTGTGGAGGATTGTTACAGATTCAATTTTGGATGTTTCCTCCTTTTACGCTGCACAGCTTGACAGAGTGCTAATGCTAATTTTAAAAAGCTAATGCCAATTTCTGTCAGGGAAAGCCATGGATGTGAGGAGAGTAGCTTTCCTTAATGCTAATTTCTGTCAGGGAACGCAACTATTTTCACTTCTGTGACTTTCCCTGGCAGAAATTAGTATTAGCTTGTTAAAATTAGCATAAATTTAAAACACATTTTTTAAAAGACGTTCTATCCCAACCTCAAAACCTTAGTCAAATCCTTCCAGAAAGCTAGCCCTGACACACTGAGATTTCTGTATGTTTTACCATCAAGAATTAGCATTTGACTTCTTGAAATTAATCCGTTAGTCTTTGACAGAACGTGATTCTGACAAATTTTGACAACAATGACAAAGGTGACTTGGTAAAAAAAATAGTATTAGCGAGTGTACCTTAGCATTAGTGAAAGTTTGGGTTTCTACTTTGTAGGAACTCTTTAAAGTGCAGCATTTTTATGTTAGAGGTCTACTATAAAACATTATTATTAATAATTACATGATATGCTACATAGAGATGGGCCGATACCCAGATACCGATATTGTAAATTTGGATATCTGCCGATACCGATACAAATCCGATACAGCCACGGTCTTTTTTTAAACATAAAATAATGATTTAAAATGTCTGAATACATGACTGAGATTGTTATGCTTAATGCTTAAATGCTTGATTTAAATACTGTTTTCCTACTAAAACAATGTAATAATTACACACACACATGTATATGCTAAATTATTTGTTCTCAAAAATTGTTCATTTAGATATATAAATATTTCTTCTTTCTTACTGTTTACACTATAACATTATAAATTTGAAAAAAAAAAATTGATCAATTGAAAATGAAATACAGCAGTTTGTCATTTGGAACCAATTTGGCCTATAAAATGAGCTGCTTTTGCAGAGAACTACATTTCCCAAGATCCTCTGGGCGCGCCCCGGAGCCGCGTCACAATGATGCATTGGGCATGCGATCAGAATAAAGTATGGGAAAAACTAAATAAACGGCAGAATTGTGAGTAGAACGCTGGTTGTTGTGGTTATTTATCAGCTAAAATATGGTTTGTGTCTGTAATAAAAGCGACATTTTGACCGAACTGAAGCGTTTTGCGAGTAACAACTCAACACAGCGCGTGTGTTTACATCACGAAAAATGTCGAAAATTGTTTTTATGCATTTACTTCTGTTTTAGTGCAGGAACATCTCACAAATACTTTCACATACAGAGGAATCAGGTCTTGTCTTAATCGTGCCACTGTGAGTCACTATAAAGCCTCAATGTGAGATACAAGCGGAACTGCTCTAGCGAGTAAAATAAATTAAACGAAGCTTCGATTCTAGAAAAATTCTAGAAAACAGATCGGCTCCATAGAACGGCCCAATGCCGCCGATACCCGATCCAGCTGTTTGAGCGGGTTATAGGACCGATACCGATCCACATATCGGATCGGCTACATCTCTAATGCTACGCCAGACAAGGCCTTTTCTGGACAAAACAAGCTGTGAAGAAGAAGAAAGAAAAAGAAAGAAAAATCTCCAAGCGTAAGGTTTGATCTTACTTAAGAGCATGTAATAGCAGCACCAGAGGAAGTCCATTAAGAGCGCACTGTCCATTTAGTGTCATTGTGTGACACCTACACCACCACTAAGGATCAGCAGGTCGGCTTACAGTCCCCTCCCAAACAGCAGGTGAGGAAGATGATGTGCTTTTTACTCCTAATTCCATCTGACTTGTGGAGAGAAAAAGACAGAGGAAAAAGAGACGGACGAACATGTAGGTGCCCATTGGATCTCGCTCGGTGTTCGCCTCGCTGAGGTAAAGGCGCTTTTGTGCCAGCGGGTTTTATGTCGCGGCCCCGCAGAAGCTCTCCTCCGCCGAGACCGCCCGGGCCGGTATGGGGTTGCCATGGTGACGACAGCTTTTTAAAGAACCCCTGTTCCCGACGACTGTCTGCGGCAACGCTTCAGTCAAACAAGTGGTGTGCAAACCTAGGAAACCGACAAAAGCTAGAATTCACCTAGTTTGCACCGTATCACTGTCTTGAACGTGAGGCTGAACATTTTTGAAAAAATGTTGAGAATGAGCAGCAAGCAAACCTTGGCAAACCCAGCGTTTTCCATATCATTGTCTTGAATGTGAGGCTAAAGATTTCTGTAAAAATGTTTGAGCCTAATACGAGACTATGGGACCAATTTCTTCACATCATGCTAATGGCACGACTGAGGGGAAACCTGCAAGCGTTTCTGCCAAATTGAAAAAAATCAGAGAAAAACGAAAGAGGCTTTCAGGCCCTTCGATAGTGTCTTTCCCTTTTTTCTTTTTTTACCTCGAAGCCATTGCTCACCAGTTGAAACCCAAAAAATTATGGTTGACTGTAAACACACTCTCTTACCATCTACGTCTCGATACCATGTAGTTCAGAACGGAACTGTTTTTAAGACAAACACTTCCGTCCCTCATTCGCAGGGAAATCTAGTGTATTCAATGATTAGCATTTATAAACTGACAGTCTCCTTTGCGTGGGAAGAGGCTGCTGTTTTCCTTTTTTCTAGAAAGCGGCGACGCCGTCTGCGAGTCGAATTACTGTTTGTCAACTGTCGCTTTCCACCCATCTGGGGGCCGTTGTGAGTATCGGTTTTTATCCCTTCCCACTTCACTGAGGGAAAAAAAAGAGGAGAGATCCATGAGAGTGTTTTGACAGGCTTTCATTTTGTCACTTCCTTTCAGTGTTGTGCGACTAAAGCTTGTGCTTGGTGACAAATTTCATTCAAGTCCTTTCACGGAAAGTCTCTACGTCGTCATGTTTAGGCCGGATGTCCTGAGGCAGATTGAGGCTCATCTCACGCACTGAAAAGGCTTTTCAAGGAGGAAATCACCAGCAACTGGCCTAATGACTGCCTGGGACAATGACTAGGCCTCAAAAGAGCCTAATCTGGAAAGAAATCCAGTCTGTGTGTGTGTGTGTGTATGTTACCAGAGACAGTACTTCACCTTTATCTTAGTATGACTACGCAAAGCGAGATGATAGGGAGCTACAAAACATGGAAAAAGATTTAAGATTCCAATTTGGGAAACCTAGATGTGCCAACCTGAAGTTATCATTCGCGTGATTTATCAGACAAGGGCGCTTTCCGTACCTGTCCTAATCCATAGACGAGTGGTCAACCGCTAGACCACCATCCCAGCTCACAAAAGTGACAAAAGGCGCCTTAGCTGTATGCACACAAAGACATACCAGTCAGCTTCTATATTCAACCACTGACAGGTAAAGTGAATAAAGTGAAAGTGAGTGATTTGTCATTGTGAAGACACCACAGCACACAATTCACCACAACGGAATGTGACCTCTGCATTTGATCTATCTGTGAAGGAGAAGTGGGCGGCTGACATAGGCAGCGCCCGGGGAGCTCACGAGCACCTCGGTGGTACCTTTACTGGTCTAGGATTCGAACCGGTGACCTTTCGATCATGGGATGAACGTCCTAACCATTACGCTACCAACTGCCCTGACCTCACGACCCTGAGATTAAGAGTCTCATGCTCAAAAAGAAAGAAAAAAGACAGGGTGCCCAATTCATTTAGCAATATAACCGGACTAAATATCCGCTTCCTGTCACATATAAGAGGACACCCCTTAATAGTGGTTAAAGTACAGGTAACAAAAGCCAGCATAAAAGGGTACTCATAAGCAGGGTACCATCCCCAAGCACTGCTCCCTGGGCGCTGAGAGAGCTGCCCTTTGCTCCTTCATGGATGGGTCAAATGCAGAGATCACATTTCATGTGCTTTGCTGTGGTGTGTTTACAATTATTGTTTTTCGGGTTATATAGGGATTACACAACCATTCTGGTCAGTCAGTACTTTTCAATTAAAGTTGGAGCTTTTAACAAATGTGAGATAAAAGTCATGAAAGGTCAGTGTGGGCCGAGGATTTTGGCTGAATTTAGTGACTATACGCCTAGTGTAAAGAGTCCGATGAAAGGAAGTAATACCAAATCTGCTCTACATTTCAAATCGTATCTACACATATTTTAGGTTTTCTATCTGTTACTAGAGAAAAAATCATCCCTGTAGTTTTTCTAGAAGCAGAGATTCAGCGCATTTTTTCAGTACCAGCTCAGTTCTGCTGATGTCTTGGAGCAGTTCTCCCAACCCTTAGGCGTCTTCCTCCCCAGATCTGTACTTCTACCACCCCAGCCTTTGAAGCCAGGGCTGGAGAACAATCTCAGTGGTGCCCTTGTTGGAGGCAGACAAATGCATGTTTGCTGATAGTGTGCACTAAGCCCCTTCAGCCTCTGCTAAAAAACAACACAAAAAGCTGCTGCTGTGTCTTTTGTAGGATGAAACCAGTGTTAGGAGTCAAACGGTTTATCAGAGCGAAGCTGCCCATGGAGCCCAGAGTGTCTAACCGAGCCCAATGCTGCCCCACTAGCAATGAGCAGTGTTTCGCATTCACCCGGCATCGACAGCGGCTGGTTTTATCTTTCGCCTTGCTGTTCATTGCCAAGAGAAGCTTCGTTTGAGCCTTCGCAGATGGACTGTGGATTTGCGGAAAACCCTGTCAAAAACAATAGGCTCGCTCCAACCTCTGAAAGGTAGAAGGCAGTCGGGATTGAATTATGCCAGCTCTATGGTCTGAGGTAATCACATTTACAGCATCTTTACCACAAATACTGGATACCTGTCATTAGACATTATCATCAAGCCTTGTTTAGCCATTCGCTTATATCATTCTCTCACTAGCTACAAGCTAATAATGCCTGGGCTGCTCAGTGATTCGTGCTGCATTATGGTTTTGCTCTTGAGGGAGACTATAGCCATAGCCTTGCCTGGCTTGATGTGGACCATTAGTTATGATTGCCTCATAAAACCTGAAGCTTATGCACCAAGGAAAGCCTTGTGTTGTTTTTTTTTCCTCTTATGGACACTCCTAGAAAAGCAATAAGCATGTCCTGGAATTACTGCGGACGAGCAAAAGGGCGCTGGGTGGGAAGCTCTCTAATATAAAAGAAACATGAAATAGCCCTGAGTGGTAAAATTTGGGACAAATAAAAATATAAGGAAACAAAATGTGTCATTACATTAAATAAAATAGTGTTAATTACAATACCATGCACTATGTAGACATACTGTTTATACCAGATGGTGTTTATAGCAAGTCTATACCAGATAACCAAGCAAAAGCTTAAGGAGAGAATGCATCTGCAACACAACTGAAATCTTTGATGGCACCAATTGGGACGAGTCATGGAGCAGATCTGTAAACAGTAGGTTTTTCTATGGTTGCGTCTATTCGTTACACATGGGAAGTGGCACCGCGGTAAAGCTGGTTTATCGTTCGACATTCACGCTAATTCGTACATATTGATATGACAATGAGCGAGAACAAGCAACTCAACACACTGCAACCACAAAAGCAAATCACGCAATTATACTGTTGTCACTTGCAGGATTAGAGACTGTCACAAAATTACAGAACTGTGTTTAAACAACAACAAAAACAAAAGAGATGTTATTTTAATAATAAACAGTATTTTCTTAAGCATAACAGAATAATCTTAGTCTCATCCTCACAGAGAAATACATAATTTATTCAATCAAAACTGGTTTCGCATCGGTACTCGGGATCTGGCGGTACCCAAACCCCAAGTATCGACATTGGTATCGGAACTAAAAAAGTTGAATCAGTGCATCTTTAGTAATTACACACCTAATCAAAAGGCACATTTATAGGACATAAGGTAATAAAAAACTATTGCTTATTTTTAAACACATTTTTAGTCCCCCTCAATGTTTAAATACACCCCATTCGCCACTGCAAATATGTTACTATGTTGTAATATATTAATCATATCCAAATATAAAGTTAATCTGCAAAAAAAGCCAAAAAAAAAAACAATAGTTTGATTACATTGTAAGTTAATCTATCTTTTCATTAAACATCCCACTATACTTTAAACTTTGTCACAGCACTTCTAAATGAGTTTGTGTCAAACTACACACCTATTTTGTGCTGCAAATAAGGTGAGGCTGTGGTAGCAATGCAAGGGGAGTCTGTCTATGAAAGCAGCAGAAGACCTTTCTGTTCTAATCAGGCCTCCCATCACTTCGCATTGATCGCACGGTCAGCCCAGATAGCCATCAGAGTCATTTTACTGTTATGCATTTAGGGTGGTCTGTTGGATCTGGTGTGATTGTGATCAATATGATTGGCCAGTGATGGAGAGCTTCATAGTGCAAACAAACTCAGCAGGGGCACTTATTCTACTGGAATTGACTCCATTCCTCAGCAGTGAAAATGTTTCCCAACAAGCAGTAATATATGCTCGTTTGTCCTTGTTTTTTTTCTTTTGTTCGACTGTTCCTACTTTCTTTGCACATTTGCATTTCAATATCAGACATGCAATTCTCTATTTGGTTTTGCCTTTCACATCAGAACAATGTTTCCTTGTATAGTTTTTGGAAAAGGACCTTGTGTGTCTGTTTTAGCGGATTGTGCATCCTGAACCGTAAGTCAGAAGTACAGAAGGATGAAATGGTAAGTAGTAATGCCGTGAGACTGTCTCACACACACTGCCTCCTGCAACCGAGAGTAGGACCCGGAAGTGATCGGTCGTGGGTCAAAGAGTATAAAAGAAATCACTTCCTCGCGGCACACCGCTCTGCCATTGAGTCCACCCGGCCCTTTCTCTGATTCCATCGGCATCAACTGTGAGTAGTCTCAGTTATTGGGTTCACTGTTAGAGGGTAGTTTCTTCATAAACAATACATATTGAAGCTGTCATAACAAAAAAGAAGCTTTACTACCAAGTCACAAATTTCTGTTTGCCTGTTTAAATCTTTTTCCTGTCATTTCACTTAATTGTTCTACGTTATGATATGATTAATGTTGTTAATCAAAACAGTAGAAGAGGGAAATATACAATGATACTATTTGGAAAATGGGGCTCTAAAACGCTACATAAATTCATGCGAGGTCATAATAGAGCTTTCTCTTTTTTAAATCAAGGACTGCTTTCTTTGATGCTTACTGCATCAGCTGCTATTGTGCTGCTTTTCGCGACTTATGCTTGGACCCCATATTGCGGCCATATTGCCTTTTTTGTTGCTCTCTGTACGCCTTTGTTTCTACCCATTCACACCTTCACAGTTCTTCCCATTTTTCTAGGTGTTGACATAAAAAGCTTCAAACAGGCAACTGTCAGCAAGTCATTTACATGATAATAGGGGTCAAATGTCAGAAAGGCCAAGGCGACTCTACAGATCAGAATCAGTGTTTCATCGGGTGTGATTTACAGTCCGGTCGTGTCTCAGCACAGCACACCACAACGTTCATCTCTGGAGCATAAAGGAGTCCTTGGCATTTTCGGCTCATGGAGGATAATAAAAAGATAGAGATGATCAAGCTTTTGAGGGCCAGCAACAGTGGATGACTGCACAACAAAGACAACTCAATCAGTGGGACGAAAATGTAAAACAACCCTGCATCACTGCTCCGACCTTTTCTAAACCAAAGACGTGTCTTCCGAGATATCATTAAAGACCAGCTAACCGCTGCTTTGATATGTTCTAATTACGTAAGTCCAGCGAAGGGGGAAAAAAAAAACAGGGATATGGTGATGAAAGGAAAAAGGAACATTTCACTTCAAAGTTTCAGGTTTTGAAAGCTCAATCAAAGTGCAGGTAATTGAGTGAACCATGTGTGCAGCTGGTAAGAGTCTTCTTAGCTGGCTTCATGAAACCAGATTAGGCCTAGTCCGGGACTAAATTGCATTACCAATGGAGATTCACCACTAAAACCTAAAGCTGGTTCTAGGTATAGGCTTAGTCACTGTGCAGGAAACTGGGCCTTAAAAGATCTAGTGAGGTCTCGATTTTAACCAGCAGCACCTAGAATGAAAATTACATTCACAGTACGGCGAATCCGATTTCACCCCTTGGCCCTACCCCTTCACACTTGCCATGGAGTGGCAAGAGACAGGGGTTTAAAACAACCCCCATGAAATGGGACACGCCAAGAACAACTCATTATCATTCGTTTCCTGAGAATTTTGCGTAGGCAGATGTGACGTGTTTTTGCTGGATGTTCAAAATGCCGTCGTCTGTGATTATTATTTCTATGGCATGGGCTGTTGCAATTTTTCTTGTATCAGTCAGCAGCAAACTGGAGATAGTGAGTGACACCTCACTAGTGATTTTATTCATTTACGAAGAATACAACTGAAAGACTGAAACGAAGTCAATTTAGACAATACATCGACTGTTCTTTTCATTTTAAATTCTTTGTTAATGGAGAAATTACATAATATTGTATGTCTTTCAGTTCCACAGTCATGTTGCTGATCGATTTTCACAGGGCATTCTGAGAAATACTTCCTACCCCTCTATCTGGAGTGAGCCTCTGCAAAATCTCTGGGACACCCTACCTCTACATCAGCATTTCTCAATCCCAGTCCTCGCACACCACCGCTCTGCACAGAATCAGTATTTCCTGCCGATCCTACATTGTTAATTAGCTAATCAGTAGCATCAGCTGTGCTGTGGGTCTGGAAACTCGAATCCGTGCAGAGCGGTGGTCCGTGAGGCCTGGGTTTGAGAAACGCTGCTCTACGGAAACAGGAACACGCAAAACAGAGGAGGTAGGGCTAAAGGGTAGATAGAACCATTTTTAGGGAACGTCCACAAATGTTTACTGAAGATGAAATAGAGAAAATGACCAAATATCACATGTACAGCTTATAACTGCTCCCTATGTCATGATGCATTACTTATGCATTCAAGACAATGGTATGTCCTTTTCAGCATTGAATTTCTTTCTGAATTGCAAATGAACTGCCAACAAATCTCACAGGACATGAAATAGATGTGTACTTTTAGTATCTATTGTGATTTCCATTTGGGATGCCACTCACATAAACATGCCATAGTGAATTTCTTTTCTTTACACCTTTCTATCCTCGTCCATCCCCGTAGTATCCAAGGAGGCAAGCAACTGAGTCTAATGCGTGAGTCAAGGTTGTGCTTGAGGGCTGGGATTCTATATTTTTCAAAGCGGCAAGTGGTTTTCGCTGAGAAACAAGTTTGTTAGTCTAACTTTCACACCATAGTACAGATGGTCCCCAGGATATGATGGTTCAACTTACAATTCTTCAATTTTACAATGATAATATTGATACAACAAAATCGTAAAAATCTTGACATTTTCCACAGGAGGGAATAGGGGTGTTGAAATTAATCACATTATCGATGCATCGCGATACAGACGTGGACGGTTCTGCATCGATGCAATGGCAGACCATAATCGTTGTCATTTTGTGCTACCAAAATGTTAAGTTCCCCAGAGGGTGCCTATAATTTTGTCCAGTCCATTTTTGTCGATTTTTGCATGGAATGTCTAAGATTTTTGCATGGAATGTCTTTATTTTTTTAATGCAAACCAAAGAAATAAACATGACAATACCAATGCATTTGTAAGTGCAGCAATTTCCAAGGAGGAGTGGTGCGTTATCTGATATACTGTAAAAGCAGCGGTGTCAATATTTTTGGCTGTGACTGTATCTAAAAAGTAATACAAAAAAATACTCAGACTGCTTGGTCTGTTTGGTGGTCTCTGGGACAGAAGCAGTTGAAAACCTCTGAATTATGTCATAATGACGTTGCTTGGTGATTTTCTGGCTACTGCATTAAAATTCTAGTTAAAAAGAACATCCCGGTAGCAACTATGGCTGCCCAATCTGCGTGCAATATGCAGGGATCCCAACCTGCAAAAACTCATTTCCGGGAGGTCCGCCCCCCCCTCCTCCACCAGTAATACGCAGTGATCCACACATACGCACGTTCTCTCACTCTCTCACTCCGTCAGGTGCGCGATTTATTTACAGTTCTCCAAAGTGTGCGATGCGCTACTGTCTCGCGTGCAGGTTCTTGTTTGCTTGCTCCAGTTTCCGGGATATTTTATTCAATTTGCGGGCATCAGGGAGACGCTATCAATATGCGGGAGACTCCCGGAACTTCTGGGAGACTTGGGATCCCTGAATGTGAGATAATTTAGAAGAATTGATGGCATACAACGTGATGCATCGAAATATCATATAGAATCGAATCGTTGACCTAATGATCGTAATCAAATTGAATGGTGACACCAGTGAAGGTTCACACCTCTAGCAGGCAAACATTACAGCATACGAGGGTACGACATGTCGGCATGCTGCGGGCTGTACACATCTCCCGCCTTGTGAGATGCCTCCCTCTCACTAGTGTTCTGTTCTCTCTGTGTTACTTCAGTTCTACCAGCGCTGCATTCATATCTATATTCAGAGAGTAACATTCTAATAACATGACAAACTCTGGAAGCAAAAGACTAATCACAACACAATCTAACATAATATTTTGTGTTAATCATTGCATTACACTATTGGTAGTGTAACGGTAATGGAATTGGCCCTGTGATTGGAAGGTTGTCGGTTCAAGTACAGGACAAGTAATGGTACCACTGAGGTACTCATGAGCAAGGTACTGTCCTGAAAAAGCCGGTTACTGCTCCTACACGGATGGCAAAGGCAGAGGTCACATTTTGTTGTGTTACACTATGTCCTGTGCTGCGGTGTGTTCACAATGACAAATAATCACACATTCAAATTCACATGGAGCATCTCAACAACTACTTAAAACTCAGACTGATTTAGATTTTTCTTGTTTTGCAATGTCTCTGGTTCACAAAGTAAAGGCCACCCTCTGAAGGTTAAGCAAGTAAATGAATCCAGATCCCCCTGGGAATTTGTCATATGTAACCTTTCCATTGACAACAGACGTCCGGATACAAGTCTTGCCACATTCTAAAGCAGTCCAGAGGGGGATTACACTTGCAAGACTAGTTTGCATAACTTCCTTTGAACTGTAAGTATTGAAATGAACGTGCTATTTTACCATGCACAGAGGCTGTTCGTCCTAAAATCATCTACTCCCTTCTCACCAACTCTCTGTACACACAAAAAAAGCCTTCCAACTCACCATAATTTCAGTTTTACCTTCACTCTCTTTTCCCAGAAGTTGCCAAGGTTAGCCAATTACCCATAATAGCCTAATTATGCTCTATTTCTTGGCCGTGTGGCCACCAACGATGAACTTTCTCCTTCAAGCCCTGCCAACTTTGCCACATCCCGAGCACTGAGCAACCTGCCACACATCTTTGGTGCTTAGCAACTGGCGACTTGTAATGATGTTTACCACTGTAGCATCGTGACAGTCAAAAAAAGTGAACAAGGTCCTTGTTAGCTAGGAAGGGAAATTTGTAATTGATCTCAGATTGCTAATTGCACAACACAACCCTATCTTTGTTTACACAGAGGTTTTCTAAGTTGGTCTTTGTCATAGTCGTAGTCTTAGTCGAAGTTGATGTGTTGGAAGCATAAAATTGGACAAGCATAAGGATTTGACGGCCTTTGAGAACGGATGAATTTGTGATGAGTCAGAGCATCTCTAAAACTCCAGCAGCTCTTGTGGGATGTTCCTGATCTGCAATGGTCACCAAGGTACCAAAGGTGCTCCAAGGAAGGAAAACGGGTGACCTGATGACATAGGCCAAGTCGGTTACTATAAAAAGTAGGGGTGTTGAAATTAATCACGTAATCGATGCATTGCGATGCAGATGTAGACGATTCTGCATAGACGCAGTGGCAGACCATAATCGATTAATTCTGGGGTTTTTAACTGGTGGTCCGCTGCCCCATGGTGTTCCACGGCGGCATTGCAGGTGGTCCACCATTGAAATAGTTTGAAATCATTATTTAAAAATTAGCTTATTATTCAAATATTAAAAAAAACAACATTTGGGCATCTAATGATACTGTAGCCTAATCTGTATGCAGCGTAAAGTAATGTAGAAAAATTGATGGGATGCATCGTGATGCATCAAGATAAGGTATCGAACCGAATTATTGAGCTGATAATCGTAATTGTATCAAATTGTGACACACCTCTAATAAAAAGGTGTCCAAACACAGTGCATTGGAGTCGCAGACCAACTCAATATCAGGTAGGTGGTCACAATGTTGATTTGATTGGGGTATGTCTTGAACTGCAGCGCTAAGAATGCTCAAATCCTGAACCTTCTTCAAAAGACAGATTGAGATCATTTACTGAAGGAAAAAAATTGAGTAATTTAGCCCAAGATTAGACAGACAAAAACTGGTAGTGTCTCGAACCCTTAACTGGCTTGACATGCATCAAAATATGCCAAAATGAGTTTGGTAAGAAGGTCAACAATTGAATAAGTCCAAGAGTTTTCCCCTAGAGCAGTGCACGTCAGCTCGAGCGGACTTGCGGGAAGCAGGGAGGTCAGGCCTGAAATAGTGATTCCATGTAGTTCATGAATTTCAGACGATTCCGCAAAAATGTCTCTGTGGGATGTAGGTCATCCCTGCACTCAAGTTTCCCGATTCGGGTCAGTTGATTGAAATTATTCATTTCATGGTGCTTTTGACAAAACGTGAAATGGTGGGCAGTAGCCTACTTCCTCATTCTAAAGTGCTGCTTCTCTGTTAAAGGGCAAGTTGCTCCAACTCTGAAAACCCAAATCCATTACTTTATATTTTGTGCCACAGACGAAATCGAGACATAAAAGCCACTTTGCTGAGGTGACAATCTGTGCATTACTTAATTAACCACTGTTTATTCAGCTTGGGCTAGAGCACAGTGTAGAGCAGTGAAATCCCCCTTTAAGGTTTTATTGCCTTGCTTTGAGACATTTTCACTGCAAAACTTTCAAACGGAGCATAGAGGAATTCAATTTTCTAGCTTGTCTGATGTACCAATCAATTTGCATCCTAAAAGTTTGGATTTTCGCCACAGTGGGACTGTTTGACAGGCAAAACAAGCTTCTCACTTCTTGTAATATTAGCACAAAATATTTATATTTAAGTACGTAAAAGGTCTCGGAGGTTGCACCAGTGCTGGTTTAAGATGGTCTGGCGAGAGGCTAAGGATCCTCAAAGTGGCGTTTTAGTGGGTTTTCTAGCCTGGTGCCCTTCGAATCTTGGCTAATTTCATTTTGGAGAAAATCACAGAGGACATCTGCGGTTCAGTTTACGCTTGGAGCGATGGGAGCTTCGCTAACTTTAAAAAAAAAAAGAAAAAATACGTGGCCCAGCTGACCTGCTACAAATGTATTAAAACAATATCCTCCTACTATTATTTCCCAATTTTTCACTCCTGGAAAATACCAGGCTAGACGAAATGTCCTCGCCCGGCGCCGTTTCCGCAAATAATAGCGGCGCCGTAACCGAGAAAGTAGTTGTGACATCAATTACGGCGTGACCTTTTCGGGTTTCTCGCCGTTCCCTTTCTCGCAAGTTTGTCGTGCGGTTGGTCTGACCTTATTTGCGAAGCGACTACGCGTTCGCGTCACCACCTAATAAGACGTATTCTTTTCCGTGTTGCACTTCAGCTCTGCCGAGACGACCAGAAACGGTCTGGAGGGAAGCATTTGGTTGTCATGAGGGTGCGAATAATGATCTGGCCTATGCCTTTTTTACTACTTAGATGATGCTTTTCATAAACATCTTCACCATCTTGCACTCTCACTTTAATGATGATAATGTTTACTGTGCGTTAGAAGTCCATATGGATGTTGGAAGTTCCACACAGCGGGATTTGACCACTAAGCTGGAAATCAAGAATGTTCAACAAGAGAATTGACGAGGGAGACTCTTATTGGGTTCAGCTTAAGTTTAACAGGTTTAACTGGAACACAAAGGGGATGGTGGTCTGAGTGAGGCTTATTGGAGACCATTTAATTGAGGGTTTAAATTGCAGGAAAATCAGAAAAAATTGTGAACCAGAAAAAAATGGGGAATCCAAGGGGACCTAGGAGAAATTGGGTATAAATCCCAGGAAACCTGAGAAAAATGGGGTATCCCAAGAGAATCAGGAAAAACTGCGTTGAAATCAAGGGAGAACCAGACAAAAAACGGGGTTCAAATCTCAAAAGAACCAGAAGAAAATGGTTATCCCAGGAGTACTGGGAATAATTTGGTTCAAATCCCAGGACAAGAAAAAAATTGGGGCTCAAATCCTAAGGGAACCAGGTAAAATGGGGTATACCAGGAGAACTAGGAAAAATTGGGCTCAAATCCAAAGAGAGCCAGAAAAAATAGGGTTCAAATCCCAAGACAAACAGAAAAAATTGGGTTCAAATCCCAGGATAATCACAAAAACTGGAATTTGAATACCAGGAGAGCCAGAAAAACGCTAGGGTTCAAAAACCAGAAGTACCAGAACAAATGCTATTCATATCACGATAGAACCTGAAAAAATTGGGCTTCAAATCCCAGTAAAACCACTGTTAGAGCCCCTGAGCTATTGATAAAATCATCAGATAAATGCCACAAATCTTACCAAAGCCAAATTGGTTTGTTGTTAAGTGTCAAGCTCCAACTGAGCAGTTCAGTCAGGATCTGGGATTGTATTATTGTATTATCAGCGAGAAGGATTCCCTGACTGTGTGGGTTCAGCTTATGACCCAGGTTGCCAGGATACAATATCACACCGCTTCCTTTTAGTCTGCATCGAGACAGTCTGGTGCGTGGGGCGACTATTCCACCTAGACGCAAATGCAACAATAATACCACACAACGTCAGAATGTAAATCTTTTCTGAGGGTGTCAGCGAGGATACGGGGCCTGTCGTCGCCACCACCCTGGATGCCAGCACTCGAGTGGGATCTATTTTATCTTGAACTCAGATTAAGACAATGAAAACCCTTGTCGCATCCACTTGTGCAAACAATGATAACGTAAATCCAATCTACAAAGGTATAAAGCAAATCTTTGATCAGGTCTTGTGTCAGGGCTCAGTTGTGTTTAAGAACTAATTTAAATATGAAATGTTGAAGTTACTTTAAATACCGAAATGCCAAGTTCTTGTATAAGCTTCATTGAGAATGTCAGCAACTTTTTTAGCCTTTTTAAACTTTTTTTGTGTCATGCACCTGGGCTCGCGGCTCCAGAATGCATTATGGAATGCCGCTTACGCCAAACTTGGACACTAAATTGTCCCAAAGATGCTTCCTTTGGCCTGTCGCAGGGAGAATGACAAAGAAATGTCATTATCCCGGCCGGTGCAAGGGGACGTTACTTGGCATTTGCGTTGCGGTGAGATTTTGGAGACGCCAAACATCTGCTCTGTTTGCTGCTGCTAAAGAATAAACCAGAACAAGTTGGGGTTCAAATCCCAGAAGAACCAGAGTTGTGTTGGGTTCAAATCCCAGAACACAAGAAAAAAACTGAGGTTCAAAATCCCAAGAGAACCAGAAAAAATAGGGTTTGAATGTCAAAGTAGCCAGGATGGTATCCCAGAAGAACTAGGAAAATCCCACAAGAACAATTGGGTTCAACTCTCAAGACAACCAGAAAAAATTGGGGTCAAATCCCACAAGAACAACAAAAATGGAGTTCAAATCTCAGAACAACTGGTTTCAAATCCCAGAACAAAAAGTGATCCCAGAACAAGAAGAAAATGGGGTTTTCCAGGAGAACAAGGAAAATTTGCATTCAAGTTCCATGAGGACAACAAGAAATGCAGTTCAAATCCCAGAAGAACCAGAAAACAATTGGGTTAAAATTCCAGAAGACAAAAAAAATTGAGATTCAAATCCCAAGAGAACCAGAAGAATTAGGGTATCCCAGAAGAAGCAGAGATGAATTGGGTTCAAATCCCACGAACAACAAAAAATGGGGTTCAAATACCCCCCAAAAAACAGAAAAATTTGGGAGAACCAGAAAAAATGAGGTTCAAATCTCAAGAGAACCTCAGAAAAATGTTCTAATGCCTGGAAAACCACATGGAATACATGTTGCTTTCCACTGTCAGAAAACACTCAAGCTGTAATGCATCTAGAACTGGCCCTTCTCAAACAATTCGAGCTCTAGTCCAAATAGGTTACGCTCACGCAAATTCCATGTCCTTCCTTTAAAATTACTGCTGAGGAGAAGAACTAGTGCAGCCTGAACCCTGTGAAATGAACTTTGCCAGTAAATCAGAAGCGTTATCAATAAAGATTCAGCCTGAATTTTGGGGGAGCAGCAACATAAATAATGTGATTACAGTTAGATTTATGAATTATGTGAAAATTTTGTACTGTATGTAAGCTATGCATTGCACAATAACGGATTCTATTCCAACCCTGACAAACACTGTGTGGGTGATGGCTTTTTTCATAGCCTTGGCGAGTGCACACACACACACAAACACACAGCATGCTTGTTGGAGCCGTGGGCAGCTCCGGCTGTATGGCAGGCACACACACCCCCACCCTCCAGCATTTCTCTTCCCCTTTCATGAAGGTTGCAAGTTCGGCTTCCGTTACAACATCCCTTCGGTTGGAATTCAGTCTTATATTCGTGCCGAGATACTCATCTATGTTACCGTGAGGAGCTGTGGAATCGTTGCTTTGAGATCTGCAGAGAAGCTGACGTCTTAGAAAATCTCAGCTGCAATATAAACGTCCAGTGTTGTGCCAGGTCAAGACATTCTGAATAGTTGTCAAAACCTGATGGAGAACCTGATGTAACCTAATTGTCTGTCTTTCTACCTCTAGTTTAAAGTGTATATTTAATATTCTATTTATATATTGCTTATTCTATGTACCTTGTTCTTTGTTCTGGTAGAACTGGAGCCACGTCGTCTCGTCTCGCCGTACACTTGTACAGTATATAGCAGAGATAACAATAAAGTTTACTTTGACTCCAAGAAGTCTTAGGATCAACTTGCAGGAAAATACACTTGAAAAAGCCAAGTGAGTGTAAACATGCAAACATGACGCTATCATGCCAACACCCTCACATGGGAATGTCTGGAAGCAACGCCTACGCGTCTTCACAGGCAAGACAAAGTGTTTTTAATCTAAACTCTACATATCTACATAGTACGCATAGGGCTGGTTTCTTGCTCATGGATTAAACCTAGTCTCGGACTAAGTTGTAGTACCAATGGAGACTTATCATTCAAACTAGTCGAGGACTAGCCTTAATCCTGGACTGGGAAATTGGCCCATAAAGTATATGCTGGCATGGCGCTAGATTAAAGATTGATGACATTTAGCAGCTGCTCTTATCCAGAGCGTTAATTTTTAGGAGTGGAAACCGCAAGTTCAATGCGATACGATTTTATCTTCAACACATCACTGAGCCAGATGATCGTCCCAGCGTGCTTCAAATCCACCACCATCATCCCAGTGCCAAAGAAATCTTCAGTATCCTGCCTGAATGACTACCGTCCCATCGCTCTGACCCCCATCACCATGAAGTGCTTTGAGAGACTTGTCATGGCACAGGTGAAAAGCAACCTCCCCCACTCACTGGACCTGCTGAAGTTTGCCTATCGCACAAACAGGTCAACTGAGGACGCCATATCCTCTGCACTTCACCTTTCCCTCTCTCACTTGGACAATAAAGACTTATGTTAGATTGCTGTTCATAGCCTTTAGTTCAGCATGCAACACCATCATTCCCCAAAGACTGTGTGTGAAACTGAGCGGATTGGGACTGAGCACCTCACTTTGCAACTGGATACTGGATTTCCTGTCAGAGAGGCCCCAGTCCGTCCGTCCACATCGGCGACAACGTTTCCAGCACCATCACACTGAGCAAAGGAACTCCACAGGGGCTCCTCAGACCACTTCTGTTCACACTCCTGACCCACGATTGTACCGCCCTGCACAGCTCACGATTCAGACAGGGATCTGGTTAGGATTGGAACCGAGGATATAACGGATTGCTACTCATTAGCCGTTAGCCCTTGTAGCGTGGTGGTTAGCCCAAACGCGGCTGAGAGTACGAATAGGAAGGATGGTCACGCGAGTTGATTTAAGAACTCTCTTACACGAAGAGTTAGGATTACCATAATAACCCGAGTTCTAACAGCACACACTCTATCAAAGAGATAAACCCAATAACTGGAGTACTCACAGTTGATGCCGAAGTGAATCGGAAAAAGGGCCAGGTTGACTCAAATGGCAGAGCGATTCGCCGTGAGGAAAAGACTCCTTAAATACCCTTTGAACCGCGACCGGCCGCGGAGTGGAGTGTGCGTGACACTCTCCTCTACCTCTATTTCTAGTTCTAGTTTAAAGTTATATTTAATATTCCATTCCTAGTTTTAAAATGTATATTTTGTATTCTATTTATATATAGTTTATTCTTGTGCCTTATTTATCCGTTGTTCTTTAATTCCTATTGCACTGTAAAAACTGGAGCCATGTCGTCTCGTCTCTCTGTATATCTGTACAGTATATAGCAGAGATGACAAAGTTTACTTTGACTTTGACTATATCGATTCAGTGGACACAGTGACCTGCTGGGATACGATTTCGATTCGATTGAATTCAGCACCCAGCAATCGATAGACAATTTTATACGCTGATTTAACACGCTTATCAAATCTCAAAGAGCAACTCAAATATCTTTGGACAATTTTAAACCTGAGCTCAACCAGACATTTAAATGAAAAATCTTCTTTTAAAACCGGAGTTGCATTTCCGCAAGAAAACGGCAATGTGATTGCTGGCGGTGACGTGAAAACTGGCTGAGCAGAAACACCTTGATTACAATGCATTGAAGTGAATGGGGGAAAGAACGGGGAATGATAAAAACAAGAAAAAGACGAGTGCGGGTGGAAAGAGATACTGATGCGTGTTCGGTGGGATGGTCTGAGGTGGCATAAGAACCATGTTGACTGTCGTGTGAAAAGAGGTGAAGGAAAGCTTTTGAGTCCCAAATCCCATGTATTCTTAATGAGAGATTAACAGTGGGTTCCCATGGAAAAACCAAACGAAAGACAAAAAGAACGAAAAAGACGAATGCGGGTCATAACGGTTACAGATATGCGAAGAGCCCCATGGGTCCATAATTTCACATTAAATTTGGTGGATTTGTGAAGAACGGCGGCTGCGCAGTTTAGCGTCGAAATTTGACCTCCACGTTAGTCTATAGCAGAAAAAACAGACAGAAAAATGGACAGAACTTGAAAACGAGTGGACGTATCAAAAAGGTGTGTAAAAGCACCCCGCACTGCGATGGGTTGCATGTTTTAGAGTTGGAACGAAGTTTCTAATACAAAAAACTGCTGCAGGAGAAGCGGTCAGAAAAAGTGCAGAATAAAAATCAGATATGTGATTCGTCATTGCAATTGCAAAAATCATGTAATTATACTGTTTAATTTCCTTAAAACCACCAGCTGTCTCTCACAATCTGTGTTCCTGATGGTTTTAGTGCCACAGGATAAGGGACCATCACAAAATTACACATCTGTGTTTAAACAAATCATTTTTGAGATGTTATTTTAATAATAAGTTATTTAGCATATGCCCTGCACCTTGCGCCGGTACATTCCTGGGATAGGCTCTGGTTTTCCCGCGAACCGAGTTGGGATTAAACGCTTCAGATCTTAGTTATGTATTCATGCATTTTAAAGCATTATTTTCTGTTTAAAAAACAGAAAACTGGATTTGTATCATATCAGCAGATCGGACATAAAGTGGTATCGTGCCATATTTACTACCAACTACCTCTAACATTTATGGCTTTAATCATTTTTAGTCCAACTAAGGATGCCTATACGAACAGCACCCAGGGTACCTTGCTCATGAATACCTCAGCGGGACGTTTACCAGTGTGGGACTTGAACCGACCACCTTGCAAACACTGGGCCAACTGCCTAACCGTAAGCTTACCAGCTGCCCCATGACTTGTGTTGGTAGCGTTATGTTTCTCCATGCTGTATGATCATCTGGAATTGGCCTTGAAATTTGCCGGACTTGCTTGTTCGAGGCTTGGACATGCTACTTTATAAAGCTTCTTAGTAGCAATATTGAACTGAAATGGATATTAACAATAACAGCACAATTACTGCTACTAGCTGGCTAATATTAACAATAATGCCAGTTCCTTCTATTCCGCTTGAGTCTACTTAAGATACCGAAGACGCTTGCAGTGCGTCAAAACTAACGGTGCACATCTTTTTGCTGAGACGCGACTGAATAACAGCAAGAGTGATGTTTTTATTAAAACCAAAGTAACTCTTTCCATCGTAGATTCATCCTTTAGCTCCAATCCACAAAAGTAGCGGATCACCGCCTCGACTCCCCTGCTGGAACGCTTAATAAAAGAAGGCTCACGGCTTCCTCAATAACCCGCTTTATAAACGACTCAACCTTGACTGTCTTTACTGTCCTCTTTTTCATCGCCGCCCTCCGTCGCCTTAGCCACCATTCCTTCCTTCCTTCCTCCCTTCCTCCCCTACTCATCCTTCCACCTTTTACTTTTTCCTAAAACCTTATTGAGATACGCTCTGGATAAAAACATAAAGAAGGCCGGGCTTTGTGACGGACAGTGTTGCTTCGCCGCCGTAGGCCACGCTCCTAATAGAACACTGCGTCTTTGTTGTCAGCGCGAGTGCTCGGACAGCCGCTGTTCTCCCCGACCGCTATCTTCCTGGCCAAAATGAAGGCGCTGGAGGAAAACAACAATGAGGCGGCGCGCACTGCAAAAAAAAACACAGCGGGAAGGAGCCCATTCGGGGCCCATTCACGAGGCTTTCAATCATTACGTTCACGCCCAGCTACGAAGCGTGCAGCCCGTCCTCTCACAATTACTGTTTAATGTCTCTCGACGGCCGGGGAAGAAAAAAGCCCTGCTCTCTTTTTGTCCTGTGGCTAAATAGAGTGGAACTTTTTCCTTTCTTCTTACCGGCTGGTGGAGAGTCTAGGTTGGTGCATGTGGCGCTTTGTAGAATATTTCTAGATATATGTATAAAGTCAGGTACAAAAGAAATTAATCGTCAAAATCGTTATAACAAATCACAAAAAGCTTTATAATTCAAAAGTTACCTTTTCGAGAAGTACGGATGAAAATAAGAAAAATGTTCAAAAATGATTATCTTTATAATGCAATATGATATTGAATTATTTAAAATCTAAGAGTCAAATGTTGGGACATTTGTGCTTGCATTTTATTTGAAATGAAAAAGAAAGAAACATTCATTTTAAGCCTCACAATGTTTTATAGGGCAATGTAATTTTCAATTATTTGAAATATACTTGTCTAAACAAGTGTAGCGGTGTTGTAATCAATCATATAATCGATGCATCGCGATGCAGACGTGGACGATTCTGCATCGATGCCGTGGCAGGCCACAACTGATTACATCGGAGGTTTTCAACCAGTGGCATTGCAGGTGGTCTGTGACACGCAATCCAGTTTCACTACAAATGCATTTCATTTTATTTATTTTTCAAAACATTTCCAGATGATTTGGGCATCTTTATAAATAATAAATTTAATACAAATAACTAAAAAGTAATAGGAAAAAATACTCTACTAAACATACACTACTTAGTCTGAGTGGTGGTCTTTGGAACAGAAGCAGTTGAAAACCCTTGGATTAGATCATAATGACGTTGCTTCATGATTTTTTAAAGAGTCAAAGCATGAGACATTCCGACTCCTAAAAGTGCCAAACGTCCATACTAGCATTTATTTTGCCATTTTGAATAACTGGACAGTAATAGAGCATTTCAAACGCAAACTGAACAAATAACACTATTGGAACCAACCTTTGCTTTATGCACTGACCGCTACTAGTCATTGCTAACAGCTTTGCACGCTTGCCATTCGCACAACTAATTTCTTCAGCACTTTCGCGAAAGCTTTTTCTTGGCCAAGGCATTTTTATAAATATTTCACCCATACCAGGTAATCAATTTGACCGTTTTTATATTAATCACAAAGGTTGATATCGAGCATTTAAACAACTGTCTAGATGTTATGAAAATGAGTAATTATTTGTCATTGTGGACACAGCACAGCACACCCTGTGCCACAACGAAATGTAACTTCTGCATTTGACCCATTCGTGAAGGAGCAGTACGGAGCTGACATGGGCAACACCCAGGGAGCAGTGCTTGGGGGACGGTACCTTGCTCATGAGTACCCCAGTAGTACCTTTACTGGTTTGGAATTCGAACTAGTGACCTTCCGTTACGCAACCAACTGCCCCTTATGTGTATTTGGTTTGTCAAGACCATGCAGTAAAAGGTGGTCTCGTTTAATATTAAGATCCAGAACCTTATCAGGACCCGACTGCAAGCTCTACTATAAAAACCCAACATTTTTCTTCATTTCATTGTACCTGTTTTATGGGTGCTCAAGTGTGCACCTGCTTCTCATTTCGGACTTTTAAAACCACTGCTGTTTTCACTGCTGTGTGTTTCAATCATGACAGCTTGCCACCGAGCTCTCAGCCGCCTGTAAGTACCCTCCGGCTTTGCACTGAAGTGCTTCTGAGCCACAGCTATGTGACATTTTCTTGTGTGGCAGCTCAATTTCTTTATGCATTACATTTACCAACGTCAATATGGTGAAATTTTGGGCTAAAAGCTTGGATTGCAATGTAGAATATTGTAACAGTGATTAAAAATTGGGACTTTTAATTCTCTTCTCCGTATATATGATCGGAAGGTCGTGGACTGGCAAAGGTACCACTGAGGTAATCGTCAGCAAGATACTGTCCCCAAGCACAGGGGGCGCTGCCAAAAAGCTGCCCACTGCTCCTTCACGGATGGGTCAAATGCGGTAGTGTCATAAAAGTGCCAAAATACTGCCAATCACAGGGTTGGAGAAAGCTGATTGTCAAGTGGCTAATATGGTTCCAAGTTCATATACCGAACACAAACTTTTTTTCCCCAATATGACACCAAAATGTAGCAACAAGAAGATGAGTTGTGGGTTATTTGAAGACTTTGGGTGTAATTTTTTCATCCTAGTCTAATTCGTATCTGTTAATCTTCCCTAAAACGTTTCATTTTTCTATTACGCTTCAATTAGAAGTTAGAAGCTGATGCACTGTAACAGTGTGAAAAGATGCATGAAGAATCATACCAAGAAGTCATTTTAGTCAGACTGGACAACAGCCATCCCACCCAGCAATAAATTGTTGAAAATACATTTAAAAGACAACTTCTTCCCGACGTCTCAAAAACGTTTAAATTTGGTTGAAAAGTGAAAGGTGAAAAGACGTTATTTTCTGCTGTTGAAAAGGAGTCTATAAAAAGACCTCCAAGCTAGGTTGAAAAGGTGTCTTTTTCAAGCCGCTTCTATAACCCTATTTTCAACCATGAATTCATTATTTTTGTGATGAATTAATAGTGTATTCATATTATATTCTTATATCATATACTACTAATAACAAAATTAGTGTGACAAAAAGTACAATTAAAACTTTTATTTCATTGAAAAATACGGGCACACTACTCAATGCAAAACCAACACTGTGAACAAACACAGTTAAAGCAATGCTTCACGTTCTGTCCAGTACAGTGGGATGAAGTAAAACAAACTACATATAACAATGGGCAACGTAGCCACAAGCTTCTGGCAATAAAACGTTTAAAGTGCTCTATAAACTTACATAAATTACCATCTTACAACACTGGTCTACTAACTAAAACATTCAGTAAACTATTTACTCACTTTCACTTAGTAAAGCACAGAACGGTGATCACACGCGCCAAAAATGTGAGCAAAACTTTCGTTCGGCAACCGGTCTACTATTGATGACGTCAAACGCATGCACATACGCCCAAGATTTTCCGTCTGGAAAGTGAGTGATTGTCATCGTGAACACACCACAGCACTGCACACAGTGCACCACAACGAAATGTGACCTCTGCATTTAACCCATCTGTGAAGGAGCAGTGGGAAGCTAACAAGGGCAGCGCCCGGGGAGCAGTGCTTGGGGACGGTACCTTGCTCATAAGTACCTCAGTGGTAACTTTACCGGCCCTGGATTTGAACCTGCGACCTTCAGATCACGGGGCGAACACCCTACTGTTACGTCACCAGCTGCCCCAGTGGAGCAATACTGACAGATAAATTAAATTAAATTATCTGGAGCTTTTTTACATTAAATGTGGAGGAGTTTATAAGCTAATAAGTGAGGAATTACAAAAAAGAAAAAGAAAAAATCCAAAGATTACAATTTCACAGGAAAAGAACGTAAAATATGCATATGGTCACTAGTTCAAAAGTTGCAATAATGCACAGAGTTTGGGTGAAGTTCACAGAACACAACACGTTTTAATCAAAATAACATCATATTTTCTGCCATATATTTTCATGGCTCTATTAGGGCTATATGTGGTCCTAAAAAGACGTCCGTCTGAGCCTAAAGGTGGACCTAATCAGACCGACTAAACCAAGCCTAATTTTCAATGATTAATTTTGGTCTAAATAAAGGCCATGGCAGGCTGGCCAGATTTAGCCCTAAAAACAACGTTCATGGACGTCCGGTGCCCGGTGGCATGTGTTCACCACCAGTAAAAGACAAGACCTGTAAACATTGTGCTAATGCTCATTAAAGTTGTAAGGACGCTGTGGAACGCACAGTGATGTGTATGCAGTGCAAAAGCAATAGCTTTAGGAAATGACTCATAATGGGCTATTAGGGGCCATTAGGGTCGCAAAGATGTTGGAACTGAGTGCTGCGTAAATTGGTTTGGGTTTGACACCTTGCTCACCCGTCGTTAATCAAGGACCTGGTTCATGGCAGTGAAGGAGGGCTTCTGGGTTTCAACCTTCTTCCTTGGTCATCAATAAGGACTTTACCTTTGGCTACTTTCACATACGCTGACTTGACTGATTTCCTGGAGAGTTCGGGACCCCGATACACTCTAAATGCAAAGGAACCCAAACCAGCTCTGGGACCTGTTGAAATCTTCAAGACTGGGGGCAACAGAACCAGATGTTTTGATGCAATATCCCAGTGGTCCCCAAATGGCGGCCCGTGGGCCAGATCCGGCCCGAGCAAGCGATATACCTGGCCCCTCACGTCACGATGGCAACAAACGTAAACAGACATGTGCGCTCCCTATGGCCATCTGTGATTAGCGATCTCCACGTCAGCGGGTTGACGTCTCCGCTAGTCATTAAGAGTGAGTGAAATCTTAAGGATAACAGCTGAACTTCCAGAACATTCTATTCATTCCTCTTTATGTGAAATTATTTCGGTGCATATTCCGCGCACAAAAACTGAAGTAACTGCGTAAAAAGGCATTATTTACATTATTTGCGATGGAAACACACGCTAGCGCTCGCGACTCTGATATGGAACGCCATCGTGTGCAAAAACGAAGTTGTCTTCCAGAAAGGCCAATAGCAGCTCATTTTATATAATAAAATAAAAACTCTGCAAGCCAATAAAACTTACTATTTCTAGTAGTTATGTCTACAGTTTGAGCATTTTTATACTACATAAAGCCAAAACAAATACATAAATTATTTATTAATAATATTAATATAAAATAATGAATAACTGCTCACATTTATGTCATTTTTTCTTCAGTTATCTAGAAGACAGTGCAGAAGACAACAGTACGCAGGTCAAATAGCTCAGATAGGAGAAAGTAAAGGCAGTGTAAAGTAGACTGAAGAAATAAACAAACAATAGAAGTAATAATTGTTTCACATTTAGCATGTGACAAAGATTATGGCTCCCAAAAAAGAATTTGGCTCCTAAATATTTAGGGTTTAGGAGCCAATGGCCGGGAGCTCAACTACCTCTCTCTTTTTTGACCATACATCTGTTTGCATGCCTGTACATATTTTTTGTGACGCGGATTTGTTGGCCCTCAGCCTGACTTGCTTTACATAATTTGACCCTCGGGGAAAGATAATTGGGGACCACTGCAATACGCAATAGTACATCCTGGTTTTGGCTAACCGTGTTTATCTGGTCTAAAAAATAAACCCGAATTCCAGACTATCATGCCACTGCTCAAAATCTAGGAGATTACAGGAAAATTTACTGGCCTTCGAACTGCATGGTGACCAGGCTTGCCTATCAGTGCTAAAAACAAGACGTACTTTTAAAACTTTTCCTGCCGAAAACAACAAAATGGGCAACCTAACGTGGTCTGCAATCTGCACTGCGTCAACTGCGCCCCGAGCAATTTGGGGGAAGACAAATATAGGGCAGGGAAGTGTGCCAGAAAACTGCATTTCACATGTGAAGGCTCTGACTGGCTTCGAAAAACACGATGCAGTGCTGCGCGAAAGTAATCAGACTTTACAGTCTCTGCCGTAAGAACAGGGGCAAACTGTCCTGAGCCCACGCTGGGACACATCGGCGCAATGACGCAAGACGATGCAATGAGCCTTCATATCTGCATATGTGAACACCTTAATGTGAGGGAAAATGTCTCACGCCAGTAATCAAATCAACTCAGAACCATATGTGATAGCTGACCGAAGCAGCATCCAGTCTGGAAGGATGGAAGAGGAGCCTGGCTACCTAAAATCCCTCAAAATCCCAACGGAGATACAGTCAAGCGGCTGTCCTTTGGGATCCCGGGCCTTGTGCAGCATTAAAGCACAGCTGGACCCCACTCGGTTGAGCAGTGCCCTCGATGGGTGAACCCTTGGGACGGAATGCATATACCACATTATATGCTGATTCAAGAACGGCCCGACGGCTGCTGCTATCACAAAGTTTGCCTGTTGATTTGATCAAGACATTACACTGTTGATCAGTTCAAATTAATTTTATGGATTTGTCGATGATTTTAATTGATGGATTAACATTAAGGCTTCTTTCCAGCCGTCTTCCCTGAGCAAACTTGGACACATTAGCCTTGATAGAGGTTTCAGATATGTGCACCACAGATAACCGTCAATGCCAACCCTCACCGAGCAGCATTCATCGCCAAGACTGTTGCGGCAGATGCGACCGACTCCACATTTGTTGTCTCTGATCCCTTGGGCCCTTGATCACAGCAGCAGTTTTACTCCAGAGGGATTCGCAATAGTCAGACTCGGACCATTCTGCTGAGGTCACTCTAGATCCAGTGGTGAGACACTCAATGGATTTTAATTTGGGATGCTGCTTAGTCCATTCTAGCTCCTACTCAATGGCATAACCACTTCTTGCATCGGCCGAGATGAAAAATAGCCATCTTGATACTTTTGTTCCAACAGGCAGAAAACCCCTGGAGGATTTTTCTCCATTGGTGACTTCGAAAGCTATGAGGGAGGCGCTTAATTTGCTGAAAATGGACATTGAGTTGAGTGACATCGCCAGGGCTTGCAGACCGGTTTCTACAATGGCTGGGGGCGTGTTGAACGGAAGGCTTTATTTTTGTTGAGACGCCTATAGTTTGAGTAAGGTCTCGTGTTCATCAGACTCTGCGAAGCTCAATTCAGACAAACCATAGCAGTTCAAACAGGCATTAAAAATATCAAAATATCTATGGCGACTCGAATCAGGATTCAACGGTGTTCTTGATAGCGCGAATATAACCCTAAATCATTATTACAATTTGATATTGACAAACATTTTACTGACACGATCAATCGCTATTCCCCACCGCGGTCTATGCTGATATATTAAGTTGGGGTTTAATTCTAATGAAAAAGTACATATTTTTGCCACTTCAACTGAAGGAAATGCAGATTGATGTATGGAGTCACAAATTACAATTTTACAATAACTTACTACCATTTAAGGTAATTACTCTCGCTTATCAGGTGGTCTTATCCTGAGAGAATTCTTCGCCACTTGAGGTTAAGGGTCTTGCTCAGGGGCTAAATAACAGTAGTGTTGAAGGAAGAATAGAGGCAGACTGGAAATCTCTTTACCAAGAGGCCCTTATTATGCATTTGCCGATTATCAGTATCAGTGTTTAATTTTGACCATCACCTATATTAAGTAATTACAAGATGCGCTATTGTGGCTCCACTGCCGTCTCTTCTCTCTGTGCCGTTGGCTCTCAACTCACTGCTTCATTTAATGTCCCGCCCACAACAGTCTCTGATTGGCTGTGTGTCACACGAGATCTAGGGTAGAGCACACTGAGCAGCTTAACACAACCTGGGTTGCTGCTTTGGGAATACTAAAAACAGTTTCGAGTTTTATAATGTTAATAAAAAGTTTATTGAATATTATTTGAAGTTAATTTAAATGAGGTAAAAAGTATTTATGAACAATACGTTATTTAAATAATGTTTTGTGTTGGTGTGTGTAAAATTCAAAATTAATAGATTTTCGGCTCCAAATATCAGTTATTGGTCTCGCTAATCAGCAACAATCAGTATCGATATTCTGAAACAATATCGCCTTTAATTCTAATTTTACAACCCACAAAAACAACTCCAACAATTAGCAAATGGCCTCCAGAACTGATTGACTGGATTAATTGGTTGATTTATGATTGGTTGTTCAGTCACTGGCTTACATTATTGTTTTGCTATGTTGTATTTTTAAGCCTAAACCTAATCTGTAAGACGTAAAGTAAGGAGGGAGTGATTGTCAATAGGACTAATAGCACAGCAATAAGCCAGCACTGCCAAATCTAAAATGCATTCACGTTTGACTCATCCATGAAGGAGCAATGGGCAGCTGACAAGGGCAGTACCCGGATATCAGTGCTTGGGGACGGTACCTTGCTAATGACTACATCAGTGGTAATTTTACCGTCTGGGATTCAACCGCGATTTCTGATCATGGGGCGACGTTCCACCGCTATTTACCACCAACTGCCCCTAAATAGGAAAAAAAATATCACCTACAGGTACAATCTCCTAAAATTAACTGAAACACATTGAGTCACAACAGTATGTGAAACTACAAATGTCCAGAATCAAAAATCATTTCATATACTGGAACCCGTAACTAAAAAATAATTCATACTCAAGATTCATTACATGTTACCCAATAACAGAGCAGAATGGCAACTTTGAGATGTGAAAAAAGGAAAAATTGGTCCGATTTCTGTAGGTCCTGTGGCCAACTAGAACAAAAAAAAAAAAAAATTCAACGCGATCTGCGCTGCAGCCGTAACGCCTATGGCCCAGCTCTCATGCGTGACTCGCTCGATAACAACGGAATCAGCCGGGGTTGAATATGACGGTCATAACACGAGCGGATAAGCTGACGGTACTACGATTCTAGAGACAGATACAGACTCAAATCCTCTGCTGGTCAAGGCCCTTAGAGGCTCGGCTCGGACTGCCGTTCGGTGGGGTTGGGGAGTATATGAGGTTTAAAAGGGGGCTCCATGACAGATGGCCGGGCAGCTCTGACAAATTCTGAGGTAAGGGGTATGGAGCCGAAGGACGGACAGCAGAGGGCTGATGTGAGGACTGTGTTTATCAAAGCACCAGAGGTCCTTTTCTGGGAGTTTTTGAAGTGTTGGTTTTATGTTTTACAAAGATCTTGACATAGCTTTGTTAAGCATCACTTACGTAAAGTATCACTACTACAAATATGTACTGTATGTCACGTTGCGGCACATCACCATATAATTAGGGTTGCACCGATACAACTTTTAGTTCCGATAGTGATGCCGATACTTGGCCGATTATTCTGTTATGCTTAAGAAAAATACTTGACTTAACTAAAACAATGTAATATGTATATGCGCAATGATTTATTATTAAAATAGCATCTCAAAAATGACTTGTTTAAACAGAGTTTTGTAATTTTGTGATTTGGTTCCAACCCTGCGGGCGTTAAAACCTCAGGACCACGAAACAGAGCTGGTGTTGTTAAGGAAATTAAACAGTATAATCGCAGATTTGGTTTTTTTGGGGTGGTAGTGTTGCGTTGCTCGCTCTGCCCATTGTCATATCAAATGTAGGAATTAGGCACCTAATGTTGAACAACAAACTATTTTACCGCAGTGCTAATTTCCCAAGTGTAAATAAATTGTGCACACGCACATACGCAAACAGAGAAAACCCTACAATCTTTCCCAAAAGCATAGTTGTTAACGATTGCTAACTATGCTAGGCAAGACTATACCGTTGTTAAATTACATTAAGAGGTTCGCTGGTTAACATAGTTAGCAGCTACGTATGCTTAGATCGGCCCAATGCCACCGATACCCGATCCAGATGTTTGTGTCATCATCAGACTGATATCCCATCCATGTTGGTGCAATCCCTGTTTCTGGGAGAGAACTACATTTCCCCACAATCCCCTGCGCACGACTCGGAGCCGCGTCGCCATAACGTGATGGATGTGCGTCCAGGAATAAATACTACAAAATATTAATGTCTGTTTTGTGAGTAGAATGCTGGTTGTTACTTATCAGCCAAATATGAGTTTTGGTCCGGTGAACCAAAGGTAAGATTTGACTGAACGAGTATGGCGCCCACATGAAGCGAGCCAAGCATTAATACAACAGCACGCCTACACGCCGCGCTTGTTTACGCTGCTTTCAGGCATTTACTTGCTGTGCTGCTTTCTGAAGCCAAGTCGTCCGCATCCATCTCCAAAGGCCATCTCTGAAATCATGTGGATATTCACTCCTCTCTCTGCACGCCACACAAACCGTGTCAGCTTAGAGAGTGTTCTGATGGGCGGGCTACATGTGAGCTGTCTGCTTGAGAGGGCAGTGAAACGTATTGTCGCTTGTTTAACGACAACGTGAGTGATTTGTACTCGATGCTCACGATGTAGTCATGCGTACTACGCGGCACGCGGGAACAAAACCGCAGATATATATCGGTAGATTCTATACACATCGCCCAGCCCTACTGCAGACTTCGCTGTAAATTGAGCAACAAAACCTGGCTTTGCCTTTCACTGTGAAAGCAACACGGCCGCTTCTCTTCTTCCTTCTACCTTTCCTTTCTTTTTCACCAAAGTCTCATATTAAAGGTCATCGCTTACCCTCTGAGGAAAGGAATGCGGGTTTGGAGACGGGCGCGGTTGATTTTGCAATTAAACCCTTCCGTGAATACCGCAGATCAAATGCCACGGGCGTCAAGACTAAACTGCTGAGTCGCGGAATCTCTTTTTTTAATCTTTGAGGAGGCGATAAAAGCTAAAACATAGCCGGGTCTGTTTTCACTGTATATAGAAGAAAGGAAAACACGAAGTCCAAGACATTTGTAAGCTTGCAGTCTACTTAAAAGGAACTGAAAAGCGAAAGCATTTATTAATTTGGCCTTTAGAGTAGAACACAACGAGGCGTCTGCCGGAGCACCTTAAAAAGCGAGGGAGTAACGCATTTAAAAAAAAAAAAAAAAGAGACCATCAGCACTGAGAACAACTTTCCTTTCAACAGTTGCATGGTAAGGGCAAGACGAGTGCGTAACTTTGCTCCTTTCTCCACTCGTTCTACAAGATTTCAAGACTCTCGCTTAGTTTGCTTTTTTCCGCCTTCGGGGTTTCGCGTTTTCCTCTTGTGCTTTGAAGAGAGAGAGAGAGCGTGAGAGCGCTGAAAGAGATGAAGCGAGAGCAAGAGAAAGCAAAGGAGAGAGAAAGTGCATGAGAGAGAGAGAGAGAGGAAGAACAGGAAAGAAACAACAGAAAAAGTGAAAAGAGGAGACAAAACAAAAAAGGGTGAAAGAGAAATAGTCAGCACAATCAAAGTAGAGAGAATATATGCAAAACGAAGTCAAGAGACAGAAAGAGCAAGGGAGAGAGAAAGAGATGGACAGAGAGAGAAGAAGAATGAGCGCGGAACGCGAGAGAAAGAAAACAAAGAAAGAGAAAAGGACAGAGAGAATCAGGAGAGAGCAAGGCAGAGCAAGGAGAAAGTAAAGAGAGGAGAGAGTGCAGGGAAGAGACTAAAAGAGAAAGCAAGTAGAAAGCGAAAGCAAGAAAGAGTGAGAGAGAGAGAAAGTAATGGCAACAAGCAATAAAGAAAGAGAGAAAGAGTGCGAGAAAGCAAAAGACTGCGAGAGTACCAAGAGAGAAAGAGCAAACATGTAGGAGAAAGCACGAAGTAAAGCAAGAAAGAAAGAACGCAAGAAAGATCGAGCACAACGAAAGAGAAAGAGAGAGAGCAATAAAAAGCAAGGAAGAGAGAGAAATGAAAAGAGAGAGAGTAGGAGGAGAGAAAGTAAGAGCGGAACTGAAAGAGTAAGTAGAAAGAGCGGGGGGGAGAGATAGAGAGAGAGGGGAGAGAGAGAAAGAGAGGGGAGGGGGGGAGAAAAAAGAGAGAGAGAGGGAGGGGGAGTGTGTGTGTGTGTGTGTGTGTGTGTGTATTCTGAGACTTCTTCTTTTACGTTCTTATTCAGACTAAAGATGAATCACATCTGTCTCAATTCTAAAGCTTTCATATCTCCTTTCCAGTAAAGTGCATATAAACACACACACACACACTTCCTCTTTCCACTGTCCCTCCCTCCACACCTGTCCACGCACAGTAGCATGAGTGTGAGTAAGTGTGTGTGTGCGCATGCTGAGAGCAGAAGAGTGTGAAGGCTGAGGGAAATGGCTCCTGCCTGTGTCTTAAGACCGGTCTTGCATTTTTAATGGCGTTTTAAATAATGCAGAAGAGCCCATAGCCAGAACATATCCTATTTTGTGTGAGTGTGTGTGTGTGTGTGAGTGTGTGTGTGTGTGTATAAACTCCATCTGCCTGTCCGTCTGTCTACGAGTGCGCGGTGGGTGAACTCCCTGCATTATTCAGGGCCCGTAAACATTCCCAGGTGTGAGTCGGCGACGCTCCTGACGTCCAGCACGTTGGCTAAACCCAACGCCAAAATCCCCCGAAACGTCTCGAGGTCTCGAGCTCCATCGCTCTGCTCGGCGAGAGACGCGTGGTCCTGCTGCTTATGTCCCCGTAACGTTGGTAATGTTGCTAAATCCCTGCTCACGGAGAGAGAGAGAGAGAGAGAGAGAGAGATGGATGAGAGAGATGGTGCTTATTGATGAGTACTGATGCTAAGGAGCGATGGTTTCCTGGCCAAGTGTGTGTGTGATTCTCCCGTCTGACCCGCCGCTGATGGAGGACGACAGCGCAAAATGCATAACAAATACAAGGCACGGTCAGAACGCTCTGATTCTCACATGCAGACAGAGAGAGAGAGGAAGAATGAAAGCAAAGGAGAGGGAGGAAGGGAGGTAGGGAAGAGAGAAGGAGCGAGAGACAGAAATAGAGGGAGGCAGGAAGGGAGAAAGAGAGAGAGAGAGAGAGAGAGAGAGAGGGAGGGGGAAAGAGAGAGAGAGAGAGAGAGAGAGAGAATAGATTAAGAGATTGATTCAAATTATTTTCTCGTCCAAACCCACGAGTCACATTCAGCATCACACAGAGCACTGACTCCTACCCGCCTGACTTTCTCCTCTTACTGTAATGATCTTTACTCAATTAACACCACACCCCTTCCGTCCTGCTCATATTTGTTTTCCGTAGTGTAACTCGCTCCAGGTGGCGATGGTTTTGCAGCCCGATGTGATGGGTGCGATGTGAAAAAGGTCCTGTGCCACCGATCCGCAGCAATGTGGGAGTCAGCAGAGCCGAAAAAGCGCCGCTAAGCTCATTTCCTCCTCAATAATCCCAGCAAAAGCTCCGGCAACTCCACAGCAGAGGCAGCTCTCACAATACATTTGGCCTGAATAAAAGTATGAAATTCAAACTTGGAGAGGCACGATATGGGAATTATTGACCGATACCTACATCTGATATTTTTCATGTTTTTATCTACGGATACCAATAAACAAGGAAGGCCAGCACGTAAAGACAGATTTTGCTCGCCAAAGTTCAGAAAAATAACAAAAATAACGCCATAACTCTGACATTAACACAGCGAAGTCAAGCGAGCGTGAAAGCAGAGTGGAGTGACGGCGGAGCATTTCGAGTGTAGTGCAAAACATTTTACGTGAAAGTCACTTCCCATCCTGTGTAGTTTACCAAGTCACCAAGGGCACGTGATACTCTGTGTGCACTACCTAGTCGTTAAGCTGCAGAGAGTCGTTAAGCTACAACCCCGGCTATTGCCTGAGATGCATACTACCACATAGAAAAGTATGATAAGAGCTCCTTACCTACCATACTATTAAGTGTGGCAGTACGCGGATCGGGGCACAGCCCATGTGAGAGCTCACATTCACTAAATGAGGAAAAGACGCAACTTAGTTAGTGTGTCCAGGCAGAGTTGAGCGCGTAAAGACAAGAAATCTTTCTCGCAAACGTTCCACTTCGTGCTCAGAATTTTTACACAACACAACGCCACACATTTTCAGACAGAATGCGTGGACTTTGGACATGACTGGCACAAGTGCTACCTTTCCAATATACAAAAAAAATGTGTCATCAAATATCAGCAGAAAATATTGGGCAAATGTAAGCATCAGTCTGATGAGAAATACTTAAATATACAGTATATATATCAGCTGATTCTGATGTGATTCCGATATTGGATTCTATGCCCACATGGGCACTGACGCACGCTCTTGGCAGTTGCGAGATGGAGTCGGAGGATGGATTAAACCTAGATGAAGATGGAAGCAAAAATATTTCTCGAAATGCATGACTGTGAAAGGTGAACTACAAATTTTTTTTTGGCTTTTTAGAAATAAGCCTAGTTATAAGTTAAATTCTAAGCTTAGGAAGTAACACTGCCAGGAAAATGTGTCTTAAACTGCGGTATTAATCACAAAAACAGTTTTACTTTCATGAAAACACCTCAAGGGAGTCACAACAGCAAATCAAACGTCGGCACAAAATCATAAAATGCATTTTTCTTTGGCCCAACTCTCCGGCGCCAACCCAACTTGTTACACCTCCGCATACAAACCTTTACATGAGTTTTCAGAGTGACATTTTCAGCCCGAAAGGCCACGACGACGGCGCACTAACTCGTCTTCTGACAGGAATACGCGGCAGCTAGCCGGTTGGTCGAATTTTGCTGGCATATAGTGAAATTTGAGGTTCTATTTCAAGCTCGGAGGAAGTCTGATGAAATTACCTGAAAGCTTTTGGCCAACACAGCTTTCTTCTACGCGTTCCAAGGAAGTCGAGGAAATTTCGCCAGTCAGTGTTGCGGGCCATAACGTGACGTGACTTAACTCGGTAATAAAAAGGCATTTCTCTCTTTTAAAAGCATGAGAAATTTCCATTTCTAATTCGCGAATACTCAGCAAGAGAGACTGCATCACGCTGGCCAATAGCCGAGTTAAATACACAAAAGTACACAAGAATCCAACTGAGAAAATCCCCAAACTCCCAAATTTGTGGCAATTTAAGTTGAATAGTTCCTGAATTCATTTAATTGCTTCTGCTTATCATGCAAATTTGATTTGGCGGAAAAATAATCAGGGTTAAAATGTGGCAAAATAAGGCCAAAATGTTGATCAGCTGGACTGAGCCAGAACCATCACAGTGCTAAGAGCTGTACCTTTACCGGTCTGGGACTTGAACCTGCGACCTTCCGATCATGTGGTCAAACCCCTAACGTTACACTACCAACTGCCCGAGTGAGTTAGAAAGTGAGTGTGGTAGCGGTCTAGTAGTACTCAAGTCCGGTCTCGGTCGAGACAAGTTCTTGGAAGTCTCGGTCTTGTCTCGGAGTCGGTCATATTTGTACTCGGTCTTGTCATGGACATGGACAAAGAGCACTCAGGATTTTATTTTTAGACCAGCCGAAACCACACCTCTGAGAATATTACTATAAAAACACTGAGACTGACACAGGTATTTGTGTTGTTTATTAATTAGTGTTTTAATAACTCCGAATCCCTTTAACTTACAGAAACCTCACACAACGTCAGAATCACAAGACTTTGAACTTACCGGACATTATTTTTATTCCTCTGTACGTTAAATTATTTTTGTGCAACTCTGTGCACAAAAAACGCATTGATAACATTATTTGCGTTGTAAACACGAGTTAGTTTTTGCGACTGACTCACATATGGAACACCATCGTGCACAAAAAGGTAGCTCTCGTCCAGAAAGGCCAAAAACTGCTCATAGTCCTAAATGAGTCAAAATTGCCTCAAAATTACCCAGAACTTGAGTATTTCTTCATTTTCAATTGACTGAAAAGATTTTATTCCATTTCATAATAAATACAGAAAGCATTACTTGTTATCAAATAACTTTATTCTATATCCAGATGGATACCAAATAGATAAAGAAGGGTTTCCAGCGAGCTGAGAGCAAACGGCACAGAGAGAAGAGAGGGCAGTGGAGCCACAGTAGCGCATCTTGTAATTACTTAATATCGGTGATGGTCAAAATTAAACACCGATACCGATAACCTGCAAAATGCCTAATATCGGCCCCTGATTATCGGCGCCCCTTCGTTTAATTGCCTTCAAGCCAGCCAGTAGTCAGTTCTCTAGTTCAGAAAAGACAAGTTGCAACACTGCTGAGAAAACGTGGAATTCTACTGATATTTTTAAAGATGTTCTAAGAAATTTGACAGCGATAGAAGTGAGAGCATCTCGTCCCAAACAAAGCCAGTTTTCACACGATCGAAGCGGTCAGTTATTTCCTCTTCCGTCGCTGTCTGTTATTCGCCCATTAAGATTCAGGTCCTAACGGCTCTGATAAACCTGCTGATATCCGCTATTATGTTCCTCATTTCTACTCACTCTCAAGAGAGTTAAAGTATGTTTGCATTCTCCGTCCCCGAACCCCATGCAATCCTCTGCTGCAATATCTGGTAAAAAATTTAATACAGTTACCGAGTATACAATACGACTATACTCAAAGAGCAACTGTGGGCAGCAGTGTTTTTCAGCTGCAGTCTTTAATTGCATCTCCCCGGAAGCACCTGAACCGGCGGTTTTATTATGTTAACTCGGTGAATGTAACTTCATCGAACGGCACGCATTCCAAAACTTCCTCGGACGCTCTGGCGGTTACAAGAGAACGAGGCGCAAGCTGTCCTCCGCCGGCATTTTCAATCAAAGCCACACAACGGGACGCATTCCGGCACCTCTTTTTTGCCGGATGGTTCAATTTGCTGGGCCTTGATTATTCTTTTGTGGCGAGTCGGAGAGAGGAATTGTGCTGCACTTGAACGAGCGATGCCTTTAACGTGGACGTAATTAAAAAGCGAGGTGAGGGGCCACGAGGGTGTGCGTTTGGCCACACACTCGCCTCGTGAAGACCAACGGCCTGTGAATGCATTAGTGTGAATATTCTGGACCAATGTTTTCTCAGTTTTTCTTAAACGTGTTCTTTTAATAGCATATTGTTATACAACAGTAAAATTGATGGAAATAAGTGAATGTTTTACACAAACAGGCACGCAATAAAATTTGTTTCACCATTTTTCCAATACTAAAATTCTCCTTCGTTTGGCTCATTAAGCCTGAGTTTTAGCAGCGCAGAAAAACAAATTTTGCAATAGATAACTCATTTGCATCCACACTATTTTTGTTCCATGTCTCTAGCCTCTAAACACCACACAAAACGATCAATTTTAGACAAATGCAATTGACAAATTGTGATTATTTCAGCTTTAACACCTTATTAAAATGTCTCCAAAAGTCGTTTTGTCGAGTGACTTCTTAAGCGATTACGTGAAGATTAAAGGAGCGGCAAAGCCAAATAATTTTTGTATCCGGCACAACAGTAAAGGAGCTGCTGCCAAAAAAGAGGGAGGCTGATCTCCATCTCATCACTAAATTACAGATAAGTAGTTCGACGGAGGAATCGTCCAAGAGCGACGGTGGATAAACAAACCGGGAGCCGGTGCATGTGGAGCCTGAACACACACACATACACGCCCACATCTAGTCTTCCAGAATGGAAAATGTGACGCCAGAAATTCATTTATATATGATGCAATGCAGCATAAAATTGTGATGTTTTGAATAGAGGTTGACCAATATTGGTTTTCCAGGACCGATATCGATACGGATTATTGCTAGTTAAACACTTACAAAAAACTTAGTTTACAAAAACTTTATTCACCCAAGACTTAATTATTCTTATTCTTATTCTTCTTATTATTATTAAATTCAAAACTTAAGCACTCCAAAGTATTAGTATTAGTAATTCAAAATTAAGCAGCAGCAGGTTGTGGTGAAGAAAGCAAAGTTGCTCAGCGTGCTCTCCACTTACCCTAGATCTCAAAATTAAATACAGATATTTGATAATCGGCAAAATGCCTAATATCGGCCCCTAATAATCGGTCAGCCTTTAGTCAAGATTTCCAGTCTGCGTCTATTCTTCCTTCAGCACTACTGTCATTGAGCCCCTGAGCAAGACCTCAAGCGGCGAGAGAATTCTCTCAGGATAAAACCACCTGATAAAAGCCGGGAAGTAATTACCTTAAGTGGTAGTAAGTTATCGTAAAATTGTAATCTATCAAGAACCAGTGATGGTCAAAATTAAACACTGATACCGATAATCAGCAAAATGGCTAATATTGGCCCGCGATAATCGGCCCAGTCGATAAACTGGTCAACCCTTAGTTTTCAAACCACAGCACTGCAGCAAAGGTTCTGACAACACAATAGTTGTTAAAGTGAAGCCTGTGTGTGTTTGCTGATGCAAAATACCAAACTTATTAAGAAAGCCCGTACAACCCGTCCTAAAGAGCTCTCGTTTTTTAATTTGACACGAGGGGGATGTGTTTTATCTCTGTAGCCCACAGAAATGTTCTGTTAAGCTTCTTAACTTAGATAGTGATGATATTCGAAGCCATCACTCAAACCAAATCACTAAAATTCACCCCACAAACAATGGGATGCCCCACTTTTGTCTGGTATCTATTGCTCGGTGTGTTTAATGACTGGAGCTAACAGTCAATTAACCCAAACAGAGGTGACAATTTGCTCATTAATCCTTCAGCTAATGCAGTGTTCATGGGCTTCTACTGACCAATCAACTGGTCCAGAAAACAGTACCATGACGTTTACCCTCTCCTTTTTGGGTTGTTTCGCTGGCTCAAGTTCCAGACTGGTAAAGGTACCACTGAGGTACTTACTCACGAGCATGCCCTGGTCCCCAGACGCTGTCAAAATGACGCCCACTGCTCCTTTACGGATAGGTCTACGAAATGTGCCTTGGGATGATATCCTGCTCATGAGTACCTCAGTGGTACCTTTACCGGTCCAGGACGTGAAACAGCGACCTTCGATCACTTCGATCACTGGGTCAACTCCCTAACCGTTACGCTACTAACTGCCCCCTAATCTATATCTAAAATGTAGCAATGATCCACTTGAAGTCCATCCACTTCAAATGCACCATCCATGAAATGCTGACCTCTTGGTGACTCTGCACTGCTGGTGTGAAGTGCCCTCTTAAACCCAAAACAGTGTCCGATTCGGGATTACACAAACAGAATTCCATTATATTTCTGATAACCCGGGCATCGTCGCCTGCCGGCTACGCAACAGGGGGCAGTGTTGTGCCAGCGCTGCCCTTTGCCAGACTCTCGCTCTCGGCGGGATGCCGTGTATGAGCTTAAATGTAGCATGCTGCCAGCTCCACAACCAGCTGTTCGCTGTAGCTGTGCATATTCGGAACCATTGTTGCTTCCAACACACACGCCATACATATGTGTGTGTGTTCCCTTGTAAGAGCTCAGCCGATTTCACACTCCCAAAACGACCGGCTGGCTGCTGCATCGACACTGACCCGGAAGCCGTAAAACTGTGTTACCCTTTAATACCCGCAAGACCCCACTCTGCGCACGTGTCCAAAAATTTATGCAGTGTGCACGCCCTCTTGGATGTTTCTGAGCAGAGCGAATTCCTGTGCAATTATTCGGGTAAACGGGCAATTTATGCAGAGGTTGCTTGACTGTAGTGGGTAAAACAGGCAAAAACTTTAATGGAGACGCCTCCTTTTGGTCAGAATAGTGCATAACAACCTTAATTGACCACCTTTGTGGTCAAAATAGGCAATAACATTAATAGAGATGCCCCTTGAGGTCAAAATAGGCTATAAAAGCCTTAATGGAGCCGCTCCCTTGTGGTCAAAATAGGCAATAACAACATTATAAGAGACGCCCCTTGTGGTCATAAAAGGCTATAACAACCTTAATGGAGATGCCCCCTTGTGGTTAAATTAGACAATAACAGTGTTAACAGAGACGCCCCTTGTGGTCATAAAAGGCTATAACAACCTTAGTTGAGATGACACCTTGTGGTCAAAAAAGGCTATAACAACCTTAACAGAGATGCCCCCTTGTGGTCAAAATAGGCAATAACAGTGTTAACAGAGACGCCCCTTGTGGTCTCAAAAGACTATAACAACCTTAGTTGAGAGGACACCTTGTGGTCAAAAAAGCTGCAGTCTTGTTCCTAATAAGAATGGCAAATTAAGCTGCAATGTTAACATTTCCATTAACCAGAATGTTAGCCAACATCATTAACATATGGTCTGTTTTGATTTAGCCAACACTGCTACCATGCTAGTTAGCTTGTTCTCTTTTCAAGCTAGGCAGCAGCTTTGATTGTTCCATGAACCAGTATCATACATGTTCAAGTAAACTAGCAACTAGCTATTAGCATTGCTAATGTGCTAGCTAGCTAAAGCTGAAGCCTAGTTTGCCATGTCATAGCAAACTACGCTGTTGCTTTGATAGTTCCAATAAGCAAGATATTGGCCCATATTAGCAGCATACCGTCTAGCCGATGGTTTCTAGCCAATATTGCTAGCATGTGTTACCGTAACATCTGCTAGTTAGAACTGTAGCTAATATCTATAACCACTCATTGTCTAAGCAAATGAATGTGAAACTGCATGAAAAGTAGTAAAAATGGCAGTTTTCTGGGGTGGGAAGAGATAGATAACGTGAAGCTTCTTTTAATATCTTCCATCACTCTCAGCCTGTGATAAAGGCACAGATAATGTATTTCTGTGATCACTTTTAGCGACTGATCACAGGTACTGCCTGGCATCTTGACATACAGCATATTAATAAGAAATAAAGACCTTTTTATGACATTCAAAGCCTTTTTTATATTTAGATAACCCTGCAGGCTCGCCGCACTCCGGCAAACAATTGCGTAACACCTCTGGGAATTTTTTACAGCGCGCCGTTCTTTAAAATGCTAGTCGGAAAGGGATTTAACTTGCACAGTACTCAACGCAATGCTCGTGTTCATTATCGGTACAGTCGGTGGCTCTGCGGGGGCTTTTTTTTTTTTTTTAAGCAATCACACTTTTGCGAAACGAAGCTATTCGTTCCAACTCCCGCTGCCCCAAAATTGCAGACAAGGGACCACGAGAGCCCCACTCTTGCCGCTTAGTGCTGCGGCGGTTGTCGCAAGAAATTATGTTGTCGGGACGTGGCTGTTACTGTGGTCGGGATACGGTGTGCTCAGGATAAGTCATGAGGGGGGAAAAGTATGATCCGGAACAATAGTGCGTTTTTTTGAATTTTTTTGGAAAAATCTAACAATTGGTAGGTATTTTTAAGGGCAATTGTACATTATTAGCATATTTGCAAGTCTGCAATTACCAACCAGTAACCAACTTCACTACTGGAACGCCTACAACTTGAATAAATATTCAATAGTTGGACTGGCATTTTGATAGCGTGTGTTCATACGTAGCTATATATATATTTTGACCATTTGAGGCATTGACTGAGGCAAAATCACTTTTAAATACCACTTTTCAGCAGTGTAACAGTACAGCACATATATTTAGTACTCTTTCCACCATACAGAGCCAAACAGGAGCTGACAAGACCTTAAAGCTTGTACGAAAGACTCAACCGTGGCCATTGTCATCTATCAAAACTGAAAAGCGTTCCTCTCATCACTGGCCGCAGGCTACAATAGAGGTGACGACCCTGTTTATGATTTTGTGTGCCAAAGGTTACGTTCTTTCCCTTGGGCAACAAGCAATTTGGTACACGAACTTTTCCCCTGCGCCGTCCCCTTTGCACGGTTCACTAAACTGATGACAGTATAACATTTATCCAGGATTGTGATTAGTGGGTGCCAGCAAATGCCTTGTTACCAACATTATTTCCTCTTCTTCCTTCCACTTTTTACCTTGTTAATTCCTTCCATGGTATTTATTGAGACACAGTTCATGGATAAAAAATAAAATAAAATATAGCCGCAAGTAGCAACGTGTGGGGTTCAAGCAAACGTCGTAAAAAGTAGCAGAAAAGGTGCTGATGCAGTAAGCGCCAAGGGAGTCAGTTAATCAAAAGTGAAAATAAGCAACAAAAAAAAGAAAAATCACAATTTGTCATGCAGCGTTTTATTGTTCAAATAGTAACACTATGTTTCTCTCTTCTATATCTTATTCATACCAAATTTCTGCAAAATCTGACTTACAGTTCCTGAGATATAGGCTTTTAACATTTACAGCGCCACCTATTGTTCAGCTGGTGCCTTTAATGCTAGTTGGGCCAAAGCATTCCAAAGAGACAGCTGTTTAAGGGAAAGCCACGCCCACTGCAATCAATTTGCAAATTTTAGCCACCCCTTTGTAAAATTCCAAAAAAGCTGCACGTAACATTATTAGGCTAAGTCCGTAGATTCATTTGACAACGCACTTAGCCTAGGAGGAGATTGCAAAAGTTCAACACCCAATGCAAGCCACAAATGTATTTTTTTTTCCTGATAAATAAATAAGCGCCACGGCAGTTTGCTGGGGGAAAACGGAACAGATTGGAGAACAGCTGGTGCCGACGAGCGGAATCTTAAAAGCATGTAACTGCTTTGTATCCTGGGAAAAAAAACAGGCAAATATTCATCCTTACCCCCCAACCCCCCTTTTCCACAAATGCAAATAAACACAGATTGGACAAGAGTTTGACAAAGCCGAGCGCTTCACCCAGACTGCGTTGGCGTCAACCGGTAAGAGGACGTGGTCCCCGCCTTGGAGCAAAGCCTGCAGTAAAGTCGAGAAGTCCGCCCACCATTTAATAGAAACCTTCTGTCAATAAATGATTTAAAGAGAGCAAATGAGTTTCAGGGCAAATCTACAGGAACAAAGCAGCAGTTTGAACTTTGTCTTGCCATCACTATTTTTCCATCACTATGCCTTATGCAACCTGTACACTGATTGTATGTATTGTGAGTGAGTGGGTGATTTGTCATTATGAACACATCACGGCACACAGTGCACCACAACAAAATGTGAGCTCTGCATCTGACCCATCAGTGAAGGAGCAGTGGGCAGCTGAGATGAGTAGCAGTGCTTAGGAACGAGATTCAAACCGGCGACCTTCCGTTCACAGGGCCAACTCCCTAACTGTTACACTACCAACTCTCTCACTCAATATAAGCAATGTTTAAGTAGATGTGTAAATTTCTCCACCCTTCCACACAAACTCGACAGACTTTCACACCAGGCAACTAGTATACAGTGTGAACCTTGCACCTGGTAAAAGAGTCTAATCACTGTAAAAATAGGAAGCAAAGGCAACAAACTTCAAAAGTCTCCTAGAGGTGTTTACCGCTTTTCTGTTTACTTCACAAACTGCAGTGTTTGGTTCAATCTCCTTGAAAATCCACAACATGGATGATGATAACGATTGCTCACTACTGGCTTGCATTCAAGGTGATCAGCCGTCTGCCAATGATTGAGACCTTAGCAACAAGACTGACGCACAACGTTAAGATTCTCGTTCACTGTTTCACCAGCTCACAACCTTCCCATCCCAGTGACCCCAGTGGCTGTCCAACATCACACTAAACCCTAAACAGGCGCTGACAACTTAAAATGAGGAGATAATCTCGACTACCAGTCCACAGTTTTTGCCTACCACAGATATGTTCACTCGATTTGATTCAATTATCATGTCCATGATTCAATTCGATATCTCAATGCTTCACGATGCATCTTATCAATTTTTCTACAGTACATTAGAGTATTTATTACTTTTTTGATATTTGCATTAAATTCATTATTCATAAAGGTGCCCAAATCATCTGGAAATGTTTTGAAAAATATATAAAATGAAATTATTTTTAAAAGTCATTTCAGTATTGAAACTGGATTATGTCACAAACCACCTGCGTTGCTGCCACAGACCTGTGGATCACCGGTTGAAAACCCCGATCTAGCTGATTATGGTGTGCCACTGCATCGATGCAGAATCGTCCACGATGCATCGATTATGCGATTAATTGCGACACCCCTAATGTATATAGAAAGCACCTCCTCCTAACTCGTGAAGAAGCTGAGCATGACCAACATAACCACAGCACCACTACTTTTGGTTTATCTTCTCCTCAGTTTCTTAATAAATAGTACGTTAATAAAATCAGCAAATAAATGACTGAAGTAAAAGGATTTTATGACAGTTGCTGTGTTTAGTGTGGCCAAGTGGTTTTATTTACAAACCTGAATTATGTTAATGCTCCTAAACCGATTAACTAGACGAGTAGATGAACAGTGGCCGTCGCCTTCTTCCATCTCAAGGGCTTACGTTACTGCCCAGCTAACACGGGTTATTACCCCGCAAGGGACACCAGTTCGGACGTTTCCGTTTAATCAAATTAATATCGCCATCTTGTCCAAACCTCCCACGTAAACAACACTGCCGGATCTCTCTTCCCCCCTCGGGACGGGTTCCGAGGTGATTAAACGGATTTCTCATTCGGCGCAGGGGCGAGTCCGACTAATCACGGCGTAATTATCAACCTGAAAAGACATAGGCAGGTGATAATAAGCACCTGTTCTCTTTTTTGTGCTGTGTTGCCCTCGCGCCGGCATAATTGCGACTGCGGGACGGAAAATGAAGTGGCTCGTCAAGTGCGTCTGAACGGCGGCGGGTTCTCTGAGGAAGAGCAGATAAAAGAAGGTTGCGTAGGTATGGCAGAAGAAAACACTCGGCGCCAACAATGGAGGTTAGTTATGGCGACGAATAAACAGTAATTAAGAGATAACACCGGGAGATGAGTGACACACCTAACTGCCGTTTTCGTTGCCGCTATGTTTGCTGGAAATTTGCCAACGAGGATAGACAATCAAAGGTTGTGTATAGCGTGTTGTTTTTGTTCTACTGCTAGAAATATGAGAGGGGCTCATGCACCTAAAAGCTTTTATTTAAACGAGTGTTTTTAATGAGTGGGTGGAATGAATACTCTAATTAGCCGAAATGTACGATAGGGGTCCGTCTCCGTTAGAGCAAAACAATGTGTAGTAACACTGTCTCAGTTTCTAAACCAAGGGAAAGAGGTTGCACTGAACAAAAATGTTTGTGCAGCTAACAGATGACAAAACCTACTTTCGTTTTATAAGGTTTAAGAGTTTTAGTATGTCACATGCCAGTTATACAGTAAATTTCCCTAAATGTTTGTCATGTTAGCAGACTTGACCACAGCAGCACTTTACTTGAAAATACCGGCATACTTACATTTCCAAATTTCCATTTTTATTAGTTAGCAATCACTCTTTTCCTCAAAAAGTGGTGAAACAACTCGATTTGTCTGCCATCTTTAGACAAACTTGGCTGACAGACAAATAAATAAGGATAATAAATAAATAAATAAATAAATGAGGAAAATAAATAGGATTAATCCAAAATAGTCTTGGTACGATAAAACTTGTTACGATGTTGCATTTTGTACTAAACAAAGCGTTACATTGTTTTGATCTAACCATACTATGTTTCGTTTTGCTCCAAGACTGTTACTACATTTCGTTTTGATTAACTGAAGATGTTACTAACATTGCTTCATTTTGCTCTGAGAGAGTAACTACATTCCATTTTGCTCTAACCGACAGGGCTGCTACATTTTGTTTTGTTCTAACCAACAGCATTACTACATTCCATTTTGCTCTAACTGACAGGGATGCTCGATTTTGTTTTGTTCTTACCAACAGTGTTATTTCGTTTTCTTCTAACTGACATTCTTACTGCATTTTGTTTTGCTCTAACCAACAGGGTGGCTACATTTTTTTGTTCTGTTCTGATAGGGTTGCTCCATTTTGTTTTGTTCTAACCAACAGCATTACTACATTTTATTTTGCTCTAACCGACATTGTTACTACATTTTGTTTTGTTCTTACCAACAGTGTTACTACATTTCGTTTTGCTCTAACCGACAGGGTTGCTGCATTTTGTTTTGCTCTAACCAACAGGGTGGCTACATTTTTTTTAGTTCTAACTGACAGGGTTGCTCCATTTTGTTTTGTTCTAACCAACAGTGTTACTATTTCATTTGTTCGAACCAACATTCCAACTGCATTTTGTTTTGCTCTAACCAACAGGGTGGCTACATTTTTGTTTTGTTCTAACTGACAGGGTTGCTCCATTTTGTTTTGTTCTAACCAACAGCATTACTACATTTTGTTTTGCTCTAACCGATATTGTTACTACATTTTGTTTTGTTCTAACCAACAGTATAACTACAGTTCGTTTATCAAGACATGGTACTATTTCATTTTGCACTGACCAAGGTATTATTACATTTAATTTTGTTCTAACAGATATTATTACATTGTTTACCTTAACCCAGACATTGCTATATTTTGTGCTTTTCTCTGAGTGTGTTACTACATTTTGAAGAGCAAAACCTTATCATAACAACCTTTGCAATGGGGTAATGAGCCTGTTTCCGAATAATCCTCATTTATTTTTGCCCAAAGGTAATTTTTGTTAAGAGCAACCCTTAACTGTTCTGAAATACCTCATTTAAAGTTTATGAAACAATTAAATAAACCTTGTGTCCTATGTATTTAGACCAATGTTTCCAATGTATGTACTTTCTGTTTCAGTTCGCAGGCCCGTATTTTTTGCAGGAAAGGGCTCATTAATTACTTATATTTAGAAAACTGTTTCCATGATACCATGCTCACTGTTTGACCCAAAACGTTGGATCCCTGAGACTCGTTTAGCCATTACAGCTTTAAGAGCTTTTAAAGGCTAGCGTTAAATTATTCACAGAGCGATTCATGTCCTGCTTTGTTTCCAACAGTGGTATGGCTCTAAAATATTCATCTACACTCTGTTAGCATCAATATACCTTAAAGAAAAGGGCGGGGGAATAAATAACTAACAGGCCAACATGCGACCTGGAAGCTGTCATCTCTTCCATGCCAAGTTCTGAAGCAAGTACAGATATAGAAGATCAAAATCAACATACAGGTGAGTTCACATGCACATATATTAGGGGCGTCGCAACTTTTTCAAGTCAACAGTTATGTGATGAAAGTCGAGTTAATGCCTGATGACGTCACTAATAAAAGGAGTGTAACCATTCTGAAACTGTACCAAAAACTGTTACATAAACGTCACGGTTTCAGATTGCAGACCCCACATCACCTCAACAAAATTTTTCAGTATTTACACTATAACACAAAAAGGACGGGCTGTATTTTTGTTAATTATTACATAATACCTGAGAAAGATTCCTCATTTAAGCTAAGTCCTTCAACTTAGCTTAAATCTGATAAAATCAACATTGTCATAAATTACGACTGATGGACATATTTTCCCAATTTCTCTTATTCAAGATCACCAAAAAACATTCAATAAAGGGTATGAACTGAACTGTGAATTTGGAGAGCCGTTTACAATCCTAATATGCAGAAAACATTTTCACACTAAAGTGGCTGCTACTGGACTTGATGGACTCTGTGGTCCATGTTGTTACTCATAACTGCCTGTGTCCACCAAACATGGCTTTTGCACCAAGAGCGGTCAAAACCTTACTTCCAGAGCGCTTTCTTGGCGTTATCACTCTCAGCCCTTGTTGTTGCCAAGTTACGAAAAAGCGTCATCTGGCACTTCTGCGTTCATTCTTATTCCAGGTAAACATTGTAACGTGTCCCTTTGAGATCGGTACTTTAGCCAACAGGATTATCTTTACAATGAATGGAGAGAAATCGCATCTTGGCATTAGCGGCAGTGTTTAAACTAGATGCTCACAAGTCTTCCAGACTTTGGTGTTTCAGATTGGGTGTTTTTTTCCGCTGGATGCTGAAGCTCATAGGATTTGTGTGCTGGTAGTTCTGGAGTAAGTATAGAGTTGGATTGGTGATGGAGAGCAGTGCTTGTTCATGAGCACCTCAGTGGTACCTTTACCAGTCAGGTATTCGAACCAGTAGGTCACTGGTTCGAATACCAGACTGGTAAAGGTACCACTGAGATGCTCGTGAGCAAGCGCTGCTCTCCATCACCAATCTGTGAACTCAGGGTCTATAGCCAAACGTCCTACCACTAGGCCACCACCACTCCTGTATTGCAGAAATTATTTGGCTCTTGAACAAGACCATTAACCACTTAACAAGTGCTACAGGGTCTTGGTCAGGGGCCCACCTGTGGTAAATCTGGAGGAAGAATAGAGCTGGATTTGAACCTACATCTTCGAGGTCTATAGACCAGTTTCTCCGTCACCTATTGCATAATTAAAGGGTTCACCTTCTTTAACCTCTGGAAACTGAAAGATAAAGCTATAACTTTCTGAATCACAAAAGTTAAATGTATCAGTTGCTGTGCTACAGCATCAATAACGTAAATGCAGAACTGCATCAAACATGATCTGAAATGGAATTGTAACCCTAAACTTAGAAATGGGACGACATCAAGCCAACATCAAGCTTAAAGCATCACACCATCAGCTATTTAACTGGTCAGTGCAACCCCTAGCATATATCTTTATGAAAACTTATTAAATTAAGTCTAAATTTATTTTCTAGTTTGCAAAATTCCCTCTCAAAAGTGTCACCGGAACACTTTCACTCACTCTTGAACACATTGGTAACACTATTCCAACGTTTGGTACTCCATAACTGGCATAATCAGCTATTATGAATCATCAGTGAATGGGGGCCGAGCCTGGCTTGTAACTAACAGCCGATAATGAAAATGAATGCAATATTTGGATTTTCCTGGAGATGAACGATCAATAAGAATAATGTTCACTGTTGAAATCGATGAGACACAAAGGTTGGCGCTATGGTAATTCCCCTCACATCTGACAGAAGTGGGCAGATATTAAGTGATTGCTCAGAGAACATTTATTAAGACGTTGAAGAAAATCAGACAATGTTTTATCAGTAGCAATGCTTGGGTTTGTATATTTAAAACTGAAGTTATGATTTAGAATAAAGGTTTAGCAGACCAACGTAATGTTCACTCGTATCTCGGTTCTCGAACCGAACATTTGAGTACGAATGATTTTTTTGGACAAATTACAAACAAAATCTTGAAAGACGAACCGAGTGCTGCGTCATGCTTTATACAGAATAACTGCTAAATTGCACGGAGCTGAATATTTTGAACCAAGTTGAAAATGTGTCACTCAAACTGTATTTTCGGCCATAAAAGTCAGAATTAGACCATTTATTTTGTACTTCAAGCTGATGCGAAATGACCTTGGATGACAAGAACCATGAACTCATTGATGTCCCTATCTGGTGATCACAAAGCTGCTTTGTCATTTCACACGTATCGTTTTTGTAAAATTATTTGAAGAGCGCACCATTTCAAACAAAATTGAACAATTCAGTGCTTAAACATTATTTTTGATTGAATCTGTCAGACTTCAATTATTTAATTTGTACCTAGGCCAGCCAAAAAAAAAACATTTCATGTGCAACAACACCAAATTGTTGGGGCATTTTTTGATTCTTATGGGGACAATTGAAACTCGAACTGCTTTCTGGAACAAATTACGTGAGTAGCGAGGTACCAACTATTTCTTTTAGTGTATATATCATCCTAAAACTACTATGAAGAATGAGGGAGATCAAAAATCTTGATTTGTTCCAGAACAGCAAAAAGATTCAGAGAAATAACGCTAAATAAAACTGTCAATAACACCACAATAACTCATGAAAGTCTTGAACAGTCTCATTAAAGATTTAAAAAGTGAGGAGAAGAAGAAGAAGAATCCGCCATCCTGGACAGTGTTACGAGGAACATTATTAAAATATTCCTGAAATATTATTATTAACTGGCAATACTGGCAAGATTTGGGTGACCACTTTGAACATGTGGCTCCCCCTTGACAAAAATCAATCATGAGAGCTGATCAATTTAGTTCTTTGTTTCCCACAGTTGTGGCTATTTCCGTCACCACAAAAGGTCCAACTAAAAAGCTATAGCTCTTACATGGAAGGCTTATATGGTGAAGGATTGTCCTTGCTTAGGATTTGGGTCAAAATAGAGGGGGCCAAACGAGAGAGACAGGGGGGACCTTCATCCTGCAGAACATAAATTGGATACATGCTGGTTCTTGTCAGGAGGTTCACTGGTTAAAAGGGGGCTTCGGTGATGAATGGTATCACACACTGAGTGGGGAGGAAAATAACCGTACAACTATTGTCTCATCGTTCTTATTAAAGAATGCAACCTGCCTGGAAAATTGGTGGAAAATTACAGCTTGTGCACAATAATTAGGACTCGATGAGTAGCTCACTTCATCACTTTATATTTCATTGTTGCGACTTAATTCATGTTTTGATGATTCGTTTGCAAGGGTGACAAAGTGAACAAATCATGTTGCCATTTGCAGTGTTGGGAAACCTATTTTTAAATGGTAACTACAGCGAAGCTCCTTAATCCTCCGACTCCATCCCGCAGCAGCCAAAACTGCGCAGTAATGCAATGATAATCAGAAACACCTGGTACTTGATAATATCTGTCGCTAGTAGTTACCCTCGAAGTGAGGGCAGATATTAAGTGTTTGCTCAGAGAACATTGATTTCGAGACTATGCGTTCTGGACGTTGAAGAGAATTCGAGCATGTTTTAGCAGTAACAATGCTTGGATTTTGTCATTTTGCTGTTGGAGCCTTTTTCTGAGGCCGGACATGACGATACACCATTTCTTGGATGCCCAACCAAATATCTTGGCGCAGCAAAGAGGACCCCGAGTTCAGAATCCAAGATGGCTGCTCAGTGCAAATGCTGCGATTGTTTTGACATTTTTTAGCACTTAAGTGTTGTTTGTGTCTAACTTGGTCAGCTGTGTACATAAGCTGTGTTGCTACGATCATGTTATATTTGAAGTACCACGTTATATGTCGTTTATCAAGTGGCAATGCTAAATCAGCTGATGGACGTTGCTAAAAATAAATGACGAGCCTAGTTAGCTGAACAGAAAGGTGAACAGGATCAGCAACTCGGGACGGAAAATTCTGATAAAAGGTGTAGATGTGTTAGCATTAATAAAGCCTGGTCTATCCGAGTTCAAATCTCCTGTGGCAAATGGAACACATTCTAAACGGTTTTCACTGTGTTTTTAGCAGACATGACGAAAACTCATCAACTGAATCTCGGATCCAAAGGCAAATGGAACGTACCATAGAGGTTATGATTTAGAGTTTTGGTAGACCAATTTTAAACGGTAACTAACTACAATGAAGCCCCTTAATCCTCCGACTCCAACCCGCAGCTGCTAAAAGTGTGCTGTGATGGAATACCAATGAGAAACATCTGCTACAAGACAATGTCTACTATGTCTTGACTATATAAATGGTCTAAAAATACTTGTCACTACTGAAAAAGGTAGTTAAGTTAGTTAATTCACCAATTTCAGTTAGCTACTCCCCAACTTTGGCCATATGTGTATTATCGATTGTCTACTGCATATTTTTGAAGCAAATTTTTGAGGTAAATCTGTGCTGAAATGGGACCAGAACAATGCCCTCTTCCATCTCGGGATTGGGATTACACATTGGGATTCCTTCTGGTATTGCTTTATGCAAATGAAACGTATATTCCATTCTGTTACAACCTTATTGAATATTTGCTCCTTGTTTATGGAGTTTGTAAACTCATTTAAAAATGTGCCACAAATTCTTTTTGTTTTGGGGGTTAAAGTCGTAGACTTGCGCTGGCTTTACGGACTGTGTGTTTGCTATAAATAGAGAAATGATATGCCATCTGTCTAATAAATCTAAACAAGCTGAGGTATTGCGGAATGGCCAGCAGCAATGTTAACAGAATTTTATCAGGTGTTATTTACGCCTTATTACTGAATCATCCTGTCCTTGCAAAAGGTAACCTGAGGGGCTCGGGTTGCATAAGAACCCGAAAGATTGGAAGAGCTTACAAAAATAAAAAACAAAATAAATTGAATTCTCAACGCTCAAAGGACACAACGGCCCGCTCTGTTTGCTGTTCCTTTCGTGTGACGTTCCTGGCACAACACCCCTGAACATAACAATATACTCTTGGCGCTGATTTATCCAGTTGGTATGAGCAACAACAGGGTGCAGGTGGCATGCTTCCAGCAAATCAAAGTTCCACGCGCCGGCTGATAAAAAAGAAAAGAGATAAAGGGACTGCCAAAATTCTGAAGCTTACCTTGAAATTTCTTCTTGTGATTAATTACTGCTATATCATTTTTGCGGTCAAGTGTCAGACCTTGGTCATTAATAACGCCTTAATCAAGTGGGAGAAGGAGTTTTAATACGCAATATTAACTAAATCAATGAGTGAGGAGGATTTGCAATCTTATGATAGCCTTGGGGACTGTGTATTGCATATATAAAAGCCACTGGACTGTAGTTGGTCATGGCCCAGGAACTGAACTATTGATATTTGTGTGACCCCTGTAAATTCTGTCCAGAATCCCAGTAACAAGGTAGATAAAATGGTTATGGACCTTTATCACACTCCCTGGTTCAGAATGTTCTAATCAGTGAAGCAGCGTACCGTCACCGCTGTTTTAGACGCAATGGTCATTTGGATCCGTAGAGTAATTGCAACACTGAAGATCCTTTATGTCCTGTAAGTTGTGAGGCTGTGCTTGAACGGCGTGCACTTGTTGATTTTTCAGCACGTTCCACATTCTGAGATCTATCAAATTTGTAGGACAAGCCAACACCTTGAACCCCTATCATCTCTTTTTCATCTTCCTCAAACCATTCCTGAGCATTTTCGTAGTGAGCCAGGCTGCATTAACCTCCTGACAGAAGCCACTGCCATCAGCGAATTATGTTGTCATGAAAGGGTGTTTGGTGTCTGCGGCACCGTTCAGGAAGGTAGTACATGTCAAAGTAGTGGTCACAAAAAATGTCAGGACCCCAGCGTTTAGTACACTGTCACCAAGTGCTATAACTTTAGTTATTTTCCTACAGTACTTTACTGTATTTTCATGCACATTGAAACACTGTACTTTTTAAAGAAAATGTCAAACAAATGTGTTTCTTTGTAAATATAGTAATATATGGCATATGAAAGCATTGAGAGTGTCACACCTACTCTCTCATCACTTCTGCAACAGCACAATGCTGTAAAAAAAAAAAAAAAAAAAGTGTTACTGAAAATAACAGACAGTATGCTTGCAGTATGGCTGGCAAAGGGGGTATTTTTCACAGTGCAAGAGAAAACTCAACATTGCATCAACAACCTGCTGTCCATTCTATCCCACCTTTAAGTCCTATTGCTAAGAACTTTACTCACTTCACCTTTCAGTGGTTTTAATGTTTTTGCTGATTGGTCTAAAAGGGGGAAAATTATGATCCGTGCATTAATGGATGTACAACATTTTCTTTTCACACGCACGATGATGCTGTTCTTTCACTTCACTTGGGTTGTTCCAACCTGTTGAACTGCATCTGAATTTCACTTTCATCACACGTGATCTTTCTATCAAATGTTTCTCATATCACCGGGAACCTAATGACATGTATCAGTTATAATCCGTAAAAGTGTGACGCCATCATCAGCGCATGCTAAAGAAAATTCCACGTAGGTTACAGTGATCTTCACACCTCCCAATGTGAGAAGTCTCGAACCCTTCGGGACGCATCACCGCGAGAATAAAATGATGAATTAACGTTGACAAGTCCTTTCGTTCCTCAGCACCTCGCTGGCTCTGCTGATGAAAACCCATCACGAGTCGCCGTTAAACCAGCGAATACTGCTTCATTTTGTAATTGATTCCAATGATGACTTTCCACTTTTAGTGTAAATGACACGGGTGGGCGGCAGCGGTGGGCGAAATCCTCATATGAAGAAGAAAAATAAAATCTACATTGCTGTTTTCTCCTGCAGGAAATCCGCTCGAAGATGCTCGTCACCACCTAAGATTATACATACATTGGGGCAAGGGAAAGCATAGAAAATAAAGAGGGGAGAATAAAATGTGAATAAGGGAAAAATATATATTTTAAGAAGACGTTTTTTCTCCTTGTGTTTGATTCTGATTCTACAGAGATGTTGAGTTTGGAGATTGCAAAAAAGACCTGAGCTCTCTGTGTGTGTGTGAGTGAGTGAGTGTGGGAGAGAGAGAGAGGGAGAGAGAGAGAGAGAGAGAGAGAGAAATTTGGTAACTTGACGTGAGACTTTTCCATTTTGTCGGCTCCGTTTCAGTTTGCCGCACGTCCACCTTTTGCGTCAAACGCGCCGCTACAGTTCGGTTCGGATCCCCGCTTCATCAAGCGAATCGACGGCGCGTTGAGTCATTTGACAAACGCATATTAGATTCTGGGTGGAGTAAGAAGAGGCGTCATTCCTCCTCATTCCCAGCTCCGGGGAAGACGCTCGTTTCTTTTCCTCCTCTGGGATTTTTTTTCTTTCTCCCCCCCTCTTTTTTGACGAAACTAAGAGGCGCAAATCACGCGGTTCTCTCTTCAGTGGGATGCAGCACTCGCTCGAGTCAAGTTGTTCCGCGCAAAAGGAGAGGGAATGTTTCTGAACCCTGTTGGATTTGGACCGACCTCGAATCGACGCGCATAGCGGATTCTCTTTTTGTAATTACAGTTGTAATAAAGTTGTTTTTAATTTTTTATTCTCACCCCGGATTGCGCAGTTTTGCGGAAAACTCCGTTTCAGCTGTGGCATGTGGCATGACATCAATGTAGCTTGGAGATTTGGGCGCGATTCGCCGCCTCCTTCTCTCTGGAATATCGATGCACTTTAAGGCGTTTTGGGGGAAAAGCCGGCCGTTCAAAGCTACTGCATGATGTATTTTTTATTATAATAACCATTTTATTAAAATCGTGAGATGTCCCGTTTTTGTGAGCAACAAGCGACGCAGCGCCGTGTGATGCTGGATGAGTAACGCGTCGCTCGGATTTGCGCGGTGTTCGGGGAACTAAAAAAAAATCTGCTCATTTCTCCCCCTCAAAAAATGGCAACACTGGGCTTCCCTCCGTCGCATCCCCACTCGATTTACGCGAAAGTCGTCTGAGAAGTGCCTCATTCTTTCCCCCCCTAATTCCTCTCTATATTTAACGAAAACAAAGAATCCCAAGTCGGTGGAGGTGGGGGAAACCATGGCCAGACGAGCTCTGGTGAATGAAGTGAAGACTTCTTTGGCATGGAAAGTGTTTTGGATAATCAACGCCCTGGTGGACGTGAGCATCTATGCGCAGGAGATCTATGCGCCCCATTCGATCCGGATCGAGGGGGACGTGACCCTTGGGGGTCTTTTCCCTGTCCATGCCCGTGGGGTCTCTGGGGAGCCGTGCGGAGACATCAAAAAGGAGAACGGGATACACAGGCTAGAGGCGATGCTTTACGCGCTGGACCAGATCAACAGCGACGACGAGCTTTTGCCCAACATCACTTTGGGCGCTCGGGTGCTCGACACCTGCTCGAGGGACACGTACGCGCTGGAACAGTCCCTCACCTTCGTGCAGGCGCTCATCCAGAAGGACACGTCGGATGTACGGTGCACCAACGGCGAGCCGCCGGTGTTTGTCAAGCCCGAGAAAGTTGTGGGAGTCATTGGGGCCTCGGCGAGCTCAGTGTCCATTATGGTGGCCAACATTCTGCGCCTCTTCCAGGTGAGATCTGGATGCATTTTGCAAATTTGGGGGATTAGGATCGGGTTAGTTTGTGCGCTGAAAATTTTGGCGATTTAGGGATTCAGCAGAGATTCGATTATGCAGGCTGGTTTCTTTTTCCCCTCTAGCACAGCACTTAACCAAATTTTTTAATCAGTTTTACATGGGGAGAAGAAAAGCGACCAGCACTTTGACCTGAACGGTGCACTCTTCTGTTAAACCAAGATTTGACGGACTGTGAAAGCATCTCACGTAGTTTTGATCTCATTCAAAAGCAAAAAAAACAACAACCACCACCACATCAATTCCTTCCCTCACAGTAGTGGCCCTGTCTTTGTGTTAAAAAAAGGTTTCAGGAAAAAAGGCAAAGTGTGTGACATCACGTCCTAATCAAGAGTTTTGCCATTTTAATATCCACTGTAGAATCTGCTAATGAAGGGGTCACCTGGTCATTTGAACATGTATAATTAAAAACTGACTGGTTAATGGCTTGCACTTTCCAACTGGGTTGTCAGTTCTCTATTTTCAATCGGAATTGCGTGCTCAAGTAAGATGTTTGAGGCGTGTGAACCCCTGAGGATAAAGGGGGGAGAGGCTAAATTGAGTCGCTGTTGCCATGGTTTCCAAAGGTGACACGCAATGCTCGCTCCTCAGTCACGTTTGTAATGTGACGTGACCAAGCTGTTTGTCACAATCGATAGCGCATTGAGCGGGAGCGGGCTTTTTAAAGCGTCGTGTGGTGCTGAAGGAACAGCTCCGTTTCAGCTCCTGCTCTCTCTCTTTCACACACCTCTTGCTGTCTTCGTGAATTTCCATACACTCCTGTGTTACTAGATGTAGCCTAAATAGCACTGAAGGTACATTTAATCCCAACATTTTCTCTTATTAGGACCTCACATAGAAGAAAGTCCTCACAAATCAACAACAAATCTCAGGTTTTCGTCTTGCGGAGGACAATCGGCTCCTCACAAATACTTAAAAACCTGCCCAGACACATACTTCTGCTCGGCATGAGGTCTTCATTATTCCAACGGAATACAGAATAGTCATTTTTGACAAATCCGACCATCTATTCGTCAGTAATGACCACATCAATACGTGTGATGATTAGATATCCAACAGCAAAGCACGGCCACTTCTGAGCGATTCGAGAGAATTGTGAGAGACGTTATTTAGCAGCTTCTCATTTTTGTGTGCTCAAATCTGTATTTTGATACAATTCTTGATTTAGGGCCTGGAAAGGATTTAACTCCAAACCTGGTTGTATACCAGTATGAGGAAGAGGTTTACTCAGTAAACTACAAAACTGTATCTAACTGGTTTATATATGATATTTCATACACATATCAGCAACAACCGCTCAATTTTTGTTGTTTTCTTTGCAGGCTTTGTTCAATCAGATACCACAATTAAAATGGTAACTCCCATATCTAGTTTCGCGTAATGATGTGAGTGGATTATTCGGCTCTATCCACGCTTCACATTACAGATAAATATAGCTAATGACGTCCCACCGCTCCAGTCAGATTCTGCACTGCTCAAATGCATCTCTTTTTTTTCCCCTCTCCCTCTCTCTGTCTCTCTCTCTTACACCATTTGCCAGTGAATAGAACCTTTTTCTCTCACTCTCTCTAAACTCACTTCTCTCACTCTGCTTTTCCTCTCTCTCTCGCTCTCTGGCTTTGAAACATCTTAAGTCGCAGCTGAAGTGCTAAAGACTTATGTAAGCGGTTAAATGGTCAACTCTCGGCTGCCTGTACGTGAAAGAACCTTGTTTAAATCCAGCTTTTGCGAACATAGTTCCCCCATTCGCACCTAAGGCTTTGGTAATCCACGCAGAGCCCAAATAGTGCAATTAGCAGCTTGTGCCTTTAAGCGACCCGTTGCATTAGAATGTGGTTGGGAAGCAGTTTAGAAAACACATTTCTTGTTCAAGACGACTTTGCATTCTACAACTCGTCATATAGCAAAGTTTGGAATTAACTCGTAACACATTTGGATAACATCTTAAATTGCTACTGCTACAAAAGGCTGAGGTGAGACAATTAGGTTTGCAATTGAAACAGATTTTTCCATTACATTGACGACATTTAGTAGACGCTCTTATCCATTTTTCCTCATTTAAGGGACGGTGTCCCTGGAGCAATTTGGTTTTAAGGATTTTGCGTGGGGACCCAATGATGGTCACTTCGGTTCACTCTGTACAAAGAGTCTCTTTGTACAAACACTCTCGATAGGCATATTTTTACTTTGCGGTGTGTGGGCCCTTTATTTGAACTTTAAACCTATTGGTTCCGCCTTCAATTTCTGACCGCTGATTGGTTGCCAGAAAATATAGGTTAGTTGGGGAAACCGAAGCCTTTGGAGAGTCCCCTGACGTAGTACTGCAGTGGAATACAATATTAAGCAGAGGGCCTATGGCAGCGCTAGCCTGGCTACAATGATGGTAGTGCCGGAGGTAGGATTCGAACCCACCACTCTTGGTCCAGAGGCGAGCATCCTATCCACTAGACCACCATCAGCCCATTAAAAAATGCACTGTTGTAAACATTTTCACTGCAAATTTGCCCGTCATTTTCTGTATTTTTACAGAACGCATTTGACATTTATAGTCCAAAACTGTAATTACAAAATGTGACTGTAAAAAGCATTAAAAACACTTTTTTTTACTACTGAAAATATTTCTTTTTTAACAAACTTTTTGCATACTTGGGCGAGGAAATGACGAGGAAAGAAAAAGAAACACTCATTTTTAGCGTACAAATGTTTGAAATGGAAAAAGAAAACTGTCCTATAACTGTCCCCATTAAAAGAAACTTTTGAAGTAGAGAAAAAACACAAGGATTTACAGCTTGATATTAAGAAATTATATTCTTTCTTTGACAATTCAAATTCAAACCATGCATTTCAAAAATCAATTCATATTTTTCAACTTACGCAATGTCACTAGTTCCCCCCGACACAAGTTCAGCTTGCCAATGTTAGAGAGTAATCTAACATTAACAGTAATCTAACCCTGTCTACAAAAATATTTTCAGTTACAGTTCTTGTGTGAAGCAAAAAGCGATTCAACCTGCCCCATTTTCAGTGAGAGCACGTGTTAAGGCACATTTCAAATTTCTAAAATCACAGTAAAATACTGCATTTGTTTCAACACTTGGTATGCTCCATCCGCTACAGGACCTGCTCGAGCCTTACTACTAGGCCTCAGTTCCTGTCAATCCATGTCTGTGAGACTTTTTGCTCAAACTGGGTTGTTTACCAGCATCTGGGTTGATATTTTTAGGTTAGTCCCATTTGGATCGGCCACGTCCTGTGTGCTTTGCAGTTGCAGTTTTGGGGAGACGATGGCAGAGAGTGTGGGAAAGAAATATCATTTGGCATGATTTACAAGGCGTAACCCACATTTTGGCCATCACCCTCTCCCCCACCGCCCTCGAGACCTTTCCTCACACAAGATTAATGCCAGTTTTCAGCTTTTGGGGCCTGGAGTTGTGTGTGTCTGTGTGTTTCAAAGTCAATGAGATGGGACGAGCAGTTTTTTGGCTCATGCGTTCCAATGAATGGGACTCTGTTATTGACCTATTTACATGTCCAGCGTTTGGCAGACGCCCTTGTTCAGAGCCACTCCAGTTCCCAAATTAAATGGAGAGTCTCCCGGGAGGAACTTGGGGTTAAGTAGCCTACTCAGGAAGACAGTGGGGCGGAATATAACCAATTGTTGTAAATTTACATTTATTTTTGTATAGCATTTTACCATATTTTCATAACACTGTAACACACTGACTTTAGAATAAAAACGGCTGTAGATAAAGAACAAACTGAAGGTTTGTAAGTTGTTTCTTTGTAAATACATTTCTTTGTAATTTACGTTCTTTACATTGTTCACCGTTGGTGGTCCTCCGACTTACGGCCTGGTTCTCGTAAGCTTTTCCTAAATGAAGGGCTTAATGATGCTCGGCCGATTATAGATTATGACACATTTATTGTACTTCGGAAAGTTAGTGTTTGTGATTCCAGACCTTGAGACATTATGTAGCGAATGACTTTTCCCTCAAACTACTACAATTAAGAAGCGTAGCTACGTTTAATCGTAAGTAGCTTGTTGCTTGAAAAGTTGTTTAAAAGTAACGTCCCCAAAACTGCTCTCCTGATTTCATGTTTGTGGTTGAATCCTTTTGCCCACATTGAAGAAGCGTTCACCAAAGAACTGCACTGGCGCCTTTAATTTGGCCAATACAGCGTCTCAGAAATCCCAGTGACATTTAAGATAAGCATCAGTTCCGGCTCAATCACCGGCCGTGTTCTGCACAAATGCAACACGCTCCACATCGATCGCATAAAAAAGTTTAAAAAAAAAAAAAAAAAAACGCCAATACCTTGCCATGACCGCAATGGGTAGGGAAACCCAAACTGAGCAAGAACCTGTGTTATCGCCATTTCCCTCCTCAGCCCGTCAGCGGTTATTGATTCTGTTTTTCTCGAGTGCGTCTCGCGTGTTTTGAATGGGTCTCAACAAGCCGAATTTATGCCTTTAAGCCCTGGTAAGTACAGTATCTGCTAGCTATCACTCAGCGTCAGGCCAACAAGATGGATCTGACAGCGGCCTCGGTGGGCAAACTCTAAAAATATCCATGTCTGGTCAAGCATGTTTTATTTTTAGATTTCCTCTCCCCACACAGCCCTTAACCTACAAACCAGAGATTCTGACATTCACCAGTGTTTTCTTATTTGTGATTAGCTCTTGGGTAGAGCAGTCTTAAAGATTGCACTGCAAGGTGGGGTTTTGGGCAAAAACATTAGCTGTTTGGATTCTCTAAAATGTTACAGCTGTAAAATACTGTACTGTTTACATATAAATATCCATCATTATAAGAGGGAAATGTCAATTTATGAACGTCATTATTCTAATACTAATATCATCATAATTGTGCAATATTATACAGTCGGGTTGTGTACTTTTGGTGACACTTTTGATGTCAGTTAAGACGACAAAGATATAAAAACAGAATTGTTTACTTGGGGTGTAAATCACAAATTTCATCACAATATACTGTATAAACTACAGCTTTTTTAGCCACGGTTTCGCTATTCCAGTAACTGTGATTTTCATTTTTCCCATCTCTCTGTGGTCAGCTGCGTGTTCCAATGCCATTAGCTTGTGCTCGAGAGCGATCACAAAAGCTTCCGGCTTCAGCGCTAAATGTTGTGTTTGCTTTTGAAATCTTTTAAGCCTTTATAAACTGCAGGATTGCCAGCCAGTGCATTTGCATACGCTGATTTAAACTGCAATAACATTGCAAATTAGAAAGAAGACTCCCGGTTCTGTGTGCATCTGAAAGACTGAATGTAAAAAAGCCAGATTTATCAAACGTGCGGAAGATAGTCATATGCATGTTTGTAAGTAATCAACTGTTGACAAATCCCACACGTTCTTAAGCAGCTGCTCCTACCCGTTCATAGTCATTTGCATTCAGAAACGCCCTCAACTGACCATGTTTGGTAACACCACATCCTTTACAAACCATGCGGAAAATCCTTGTTTTTCCCCCGAAAATAATGACTAAGAGATTAAAAAAAAGAAAAGAAAGAAACTTCAGCGAAACTGATATCGAGGTCCTTGTTGCCGAGGTCGAAATTAACCAAAAATTGCTGTTTGGTTCTCTCAGCTGCGGGGTAACCTATCAAAAAAAGAATACTGTCTGGGAGAAGGTGACAGAGGCAGTAAATGCGGTCGAGTCAGAGGGGAGGTCCCTATCAGAAAAAAAAGCTTTGATATCAAACTGAATACGAAAAAAACGTGTCTTGGCACATAGATGGGACAGATCTGGGGCTGGACAGATCACTACTGAGCTGACGACATTTGACACGTGTGGATAATTGAGACTATTGCATTAAGAACATTTCTAAGTAGAAGTTCTCACGCAAAAAAATCCCACAAATCTGTGCGTAAGAACGGTTGATAAATGAGGGCCCCTGGTCTATAAAATATTCTTCTGTAGTGTTTTCCCTAAAAATAAAAAACTGATTTTAGAAATATCACCAGCTTCAATGCGGGTACGTTTTAGTGCTCTGTGACTGCATTTCTTTATGTGTCAGATTGAATTTATTCCTTTCAAATACTAATGTAGGCTCTTTTTTGTATGATTTTTGAGCATGTAAAGACAAGATATTTTGCTCGCCAAAGTTCTGCTGCGCGCTCATAATTTTGGCACGAAAATAACGCCACATCAGACTTATTTCTAACAGCGCCAAGTCAAGCGAGTGTGAAAGCAGAGTGAAGCGAGGGCAGAGCATTCCCAGTGTAGTGCACAACATTTTAAGAAAAAGTCACTTCCCGCCCTATGTTGTGTACCAAGTCAAACAGGCTGTGTGAGACTTTCCATGTTCCCTGCCTGGTGTGTAGAAAACTTCCACTGGGTGCTCAGAATTTTGCCAAAAAATAATGTCATACATTTTAAGACAGAAGGTGCGTGCCGTATAAAATCCCAACTAAGACTTTGGACATGCCTGGCTCAAGCGCTACGATAAATGCACCATCAAATGTCGGCTGAAATGATTGGGCAAACCTTAGCATCGGTCACTTAAAAACAAAAGCATTTATCGGCTGATTCCGTTATGATCTCAATATTACCGTGCATTCCTAGTATCAATCAATCAATGAATCTGGAATTATCCCAAATCATATCGTGTCGCTTTACACTGAATCGATATACTGTATCATGTTTAAACTTGTTTAGTGGTGTGTTAGTACTAGGGCTGGGTTCAAAAAATTGATTCACTGATCAATATCGATTCTCGTTCGAAAAATACTATATCGATTCAAAAATTCGCGGATCGATCTTTTCCTGCGGCTATGCACTACTTCTTGCGACCGTGCAAGGAGAGCTATAAAAACGTGAGACCAGCGAAACCGAAACCAAATAGAGCCATGGCTGAAGCTGCTCCGCTCAAATCACCGTCTGGCCTAAAGGCCGATGTTTGGCAACACTTCGGTTTTAAAACAAGTTCTTTTATAACCAAGCAAAGCTAGTACTGACGCAAAGAAATCTCTAAATAAATCAATATCGAATCGAGAATTGAATCGGATCATGACCTTGTGAATCGGAATCGAATCGATTCAGGAAATCAGCAACGATACCCAGCCCTAGTTAGTACAGACCGTAAGCTTGTACAGTAGCAGGATAAGCTCCACATGTAAGGCAGCCATCGTGCTATTTGACCACATAATCTTATGCCTGAGCACAACACAAAGACGACGCATAGTATAACTTTTCCTGCCATTCTCCGGCGTGCCGCACCAGATAATTGGGCATCTACATAGTGGAGTGGAAGCGATGAGTGCTCACTGTTCTCTGAGGGGCATTTTCGAGACCCTCCAGCGTGCTGCAATTTGAAAAGGCTTCAAACACGAGTGAGGGGGAACACATTCCACTTTCGCCTGCATCACCGGATTTGCAGTATTGCCTTTTGACAGCAGTAATGCACAAAGAGAATCGCTTCATAATCACATTCGGAACATTTGAATTTCGTTCGAGTTTAGTTGCCGCAATGCCAGGATGTTGTGCCATATGAAGCCATATCAGCAGCCTAAACGGACCGGTTAAAAGCAGGTTGACATGAGGTTGACATGACGAATATACAAAATATAATACCTATTCCTCTTTTAAGGGTTTGTGGCTACTGTAAATAAAAGGTCAAAAGTTACCTATTGCCCTAAAATTTATTGCAATGCCAATTTTTTTGCCCAACATCACACAGCCCTAAAACTCCCAGATCCGCCACTTTTTATCTCTCACCCCCAAAAATATGTCCCAAATCCTTTACTTGCTTCACATATTTTCCTTTACAGAAGCAAACCTCATAACTCACACATGCACAGAAACCCGCAAACCGAGTTACGGCCTCGGCATCGCCTGCTTCATGATGAGGAGTCTAGCTCACCGGGGAGTCAGATTTGTCCTGATAACTCCTCTAACCCTCTTTATCTGCCCCAACATCATCTCCTCTCCCCCCACCAACCTTTTAGCTGCCTCTCTTGCCTCTGGACTGCTTTCGGTGCTAGGAATCCCGAGCTCGTTTATCAGCGCCGGCCGGGCCACCGGTGCCAAAAAATGTTGGTGCCAAAATAGAGGGAAGTGTTACGTAACAACCAATGTAGACTTTTGGGGGTGGATCAGTTCCCAGAGAGCGGGAGGAGATGGGAGAATTTGCCTCGTTTTGCAACAGTTTAACGTGTTGGCAGGTACATCAAATGTCTTTCCCGAAAAGGAAAACAAAACATTTATGGCATCAGTCAAAAGCTCATAACGTGTCTCACTACTAGAGACACTAATTTAACAAATCAGTTTGCTTGCTTCGACTTTTAAAGCTGTGCAAAAATCTTTGGCTAATGAATATGCAACATTCTATTTTTTATCAAATTTTTGAGATTCGACATTCTTTAATTATCTCATTTGTGTCCATGTATGTTGTGTAAAAGATCTGTATTTGTAGAGGATTGCTTTCATGAATAAATCATACTCATGAGAGTAAATCTTATGAGTATCTATATCTTTTCTACATTTTAATTTGTTAGAATTTATTTTAATTGCTAGAACCAGTGCTGCGTAATATATCATCTTAGCCGTCACGTGCTAGATGTACAAGAGAAGTCTCCCTAAAAAAGCTCAAGTCAAGAAATTCGAGTGCAGTGTACACTTCAGTTATCGGGGACAATGCAAGACGGCAAACACGGAGCAGAAAAACTGACAAATCAAGCAACGTTTCAGCCAAAAAGGAGCCGAATACGCAGAGACAAAACAAGAATAACTGCTTGTAATCAGTGTTTAAATTTGTCATGGTCTTACCTGAAGAGAGTGAAGTCCCAGCAGTGGCGCTTGTCAAATTTTAAGTAGAAAAATTCTGGAATCCAACTCTTGTTGGGACCTAAAAAATAATAATATGGAGGTTAGGTTTGGTAGAGGTGACTCCACCGTGCTCCAGGTCATGTGACAAGGGTTAGAAAAATGTTAATATATTCCTTTGTTAAATCTTGCAAGAGATCTCACAGAAAGAAGCCATCATGTATTAATCATAAAGAATTTGTAAAGGAATCCATTTTAAAGGTTTGACTAATGATATTCAGATTTTCTTCCCTCAGAGGATCAAAGATTCTTTGTGTGCAACACTTTATTAAAATGCTTTCTGCTAAAAAAAAAAATTGGTATGGTTTTGTGTCAGTAACAGAAAGCCACATTTGTTTGTCTTTAAACTGACATTGAAGTTAATTTATATAATTAACAGTGTAAAAACCATGGGCATGTTGGTTACTCTGTGCCAAAAAGTTTCATCATTACAAAAAAAGGATGACAAAGTCTTCAAGTTAAGTACTTTAATATGTTTAATAATTAATATGTTTATTTAAATAATAAAATTAGTCATAGCCTAATTAGTATTAGTAAATGTTAGCCATTGCAAACATACTTTATTCAAAGAATTAGAAGCATTTCACAGATATGGCGTAGGCCAAGAAATATTTGAGTCAAAGTCTTAAATACTGTAGTTTGTTGTAGAAGTTGTACAACATTCATGAATAACCTTGAAAAATAATTACTTAAAAGTTGTTACTATGTATACTCAGTTGTGTCATTTTGCGATAGTCCCTAAACGTGCAGCGCTAAAACCATCAGAGACTACGATTGAGCAAATTAAACAATGAAAATATTTCGTTCGGTATACTCAAAAACACGAATGCAAATTAACTATATTTCTAAGTATACTGTAGTTAAATTTGTAGGCATTTTTACTCACGTCATTACACTGTTTAATCTGCTCAACAGCGATCCATGTATTTTAGCGGTGCACGGTTAGGGACCGTCGCAAAAAGAATTACACAACCGAGTTGACACAAACCGGCTACGCTCTAAGACCACTTGTCCCCGTGACCACTCCTGGCAGCACAAGGCTCATTTTTGATGATAAAAAGCGGTTTGGGCTCATGTTTTGGGTAAATTTAAGTATTGGGCGAGTTTAGATCGTTGGTGAATGTTGCTCGTCACTGGAGCGTTTTAGCTTTGCATACGGAGCTCCGGGTACACCCGAGTTACTTTGAATAAATACAAAATTCGAACATTGTTCGTGATTGTTCCTTTATATTAAAACTACCCCCCCTTTTCTCTCTCCCCCTGGTTTTTTTTAATAACACACCAACACACGCTAATGCTTAAAACAAATTCTGTATTGTAACCACGGTAAAATTAAGACAATGTGCGCTTACCCGCGAAATTACTCTTGGCTATTTAGTCCACCCCAACTTCATGTGTCATGTGGAATATTTTAAATATTTAAAATGTTTTGTTAAATGTCATAGACAGCTAATTTATGTGTAAGGGTTATCTCAATTTTAAATAGAACAAACTATATACTCTCAGTTTTTAAAACTATGTTTAGTGGTATCCCAAGCAGTTTTAAAATATTGAGTCAGATGCTCTCAGTTCTAAATAGTGGCATTCCTCAAATTAATGGGCAACATTCTGAATAGAACATACACTAAATATTGGGCTAGTCTTTTAATTAAATACATTTTAAAAAGCTCAAATTTAGGTTAAATCTCTTTTTAATGAGCAAACACTACACTTATTTTGCTGGCATGTTTACTTAGCTTAACTTAAAGATATTTATTCACAAATTGAGACAAAAATGACCCCTGAATTTTGCCCTGAATCATATGAAACATATAAACTTAATACCTGAAGCCAGGGACCAAACTTCCAACAAACAGGAAGCTCAGGAGACAAAGACAAATAAGAGATCCAAACACACCTGTTCGGCCTAATTAAGACCAAACAAAGACAGGGAAAAAGGAGAAATGCCGGCATCTAGTGGCTGTCAGAGGAATAGCGCTTAATACTTAAGTACTGTTCATATACTCAGTTACCGTTACTCCTTGAGTAAATTACTCATTTTGGGAAACAAGCAAATGAAAGCATTTAACTTTAAGACTCGTAATAGTATTTATGAATACCAGCAAATATTTTTTATGCTTATCAGATACTTAAGTATTACTCAGTTTGTATACTAATTGAGTTGAATTCTCCTTGAGTAAACTGTAATTTTTGAAACCACAAAAGGCTTTAACTCAAGCATTTCTTTTAAAACTAACATTTACTAATACTAGTACAACACCTTAAATACTTCTGAGTATTTGTTGAAAACAAGCAAATTAAAGAAACTTAAAAAAACATTTCTTGCTCTTTCATAATGCTTTTAATACTTGAGTACTATAAATATCAGAGTAGTACTCTACTACTTGAGTAAATTTCCACTGTTAAAAATTTCTAAACATATTAAAGTACTTAAAACTCAAAGAATTTGAGTCCCACATTTATAGTAATGACAAACCACCAAAACACTATTAATACTTAAATACAGTTCTAATCAGATACATTACTGTATTTACTTCAGTAGTATTCTACTCAAGTAGGATACTTTTTAGTAAATTAATACTTTTCAAAAACAAATTACAGCACTTAACTTTGAAACTTAGAATAAAGTATTTTTGTAATAACTAACCTTCACTAATATCAATACTTCTTTTATACTCGAGTACTATATCAGAACAAATAAAAGTACTTAACTTTGAATGAAGAATAATTTGTACTATTTAAGTCTTGCTTTTTTAGACACTTTAACACTTTTACTCAAGCACTACTTTCTGTGAAGTGTTGTTACTCGTTTACCTTTTAATTATGGATTTCTGCTACTGTGTACACCACTGTGAATAAGTTACACTAATGATAAATTGTGCAGTGCTAAATTTATTCCCAAATTGTCGGATCATACAAAAGCAAGATTATGAGAAAGATAATTTTGTGTAATCCAGACTAGTATTTTGGGGCTCTCGGGTTGAAATTTGTTCTTCGTTGACTCCAATACAAGCATAATTTCTTTTTTGTGTTTCTTTTCTGGACGTCGCGTCACTACTCCGCAAATTCCAGAGTTCGCCCTTATAAATCATTAGAGGAGCGGCTTGTTACAGAGCGACCAAGGTGCAGTAATTTCTGAAATAATTTCTCCCGCTCCAATCAATACACGCTTCAGCTGCCAGCCGGCCGCGTCTGACATTTATCACAGTAAGTGCGACCGATTCATTTGTATTGCCATTAGGTTCAACACGAGAAGGGGATCGTTTGACACGGCGATCCATCAGCATCAAAACTCCGGAGACGGTGACAGATTACACTTTGTGGCCTTTGCTTGTTTATTAGCGCGGGAGCTCACTTTATATCGAGTGCTGGCGTCGTATAATAATAACACACACACACACACACACACACACACACAATGTTATTTTTATTATACTAAATATTGCTTATACTTTTGTTATACAAAATACACACACACACACACACACACACACACACACAATAATAATAATTATTATTATTATTATTATTATTATTATTATTATTATTATTATTATTATTATTATTATGTTTCTTACGATGCTCTCCCAATTTGTTTATCATAATGAAATATATTTAAAAAGAGACTAGACTTAGAACTTAAAATGAGAAGTGTGTCTGAAGGACACGCCCAGAGTCGGACATGCTTTTATTTCTGCCTGTTTTGTTTTTTCGTCCCTGAACAGTAATTTTCTTTCCTCATTCAAGATAATACAAAAACCCAGGGCTAGACCTCTTAGCTTTTTTCTTTTTTCCATTTTTGTTGCTGCTCTAATGGTTCGTTTCAATTCATTTAAAACTTTTTCAAATTAGTCTTTTTCACATAAATGGAAAGGATGAAATTACTCACATACAAGACTAGGTGTATAAGACTTTGTCAAAAATTATTTAAATTATTTATTATTTATATTGGCAAGCAAAAGAGGGGGTGAAACAGAATGTGATTGCTATAAATGTTGTTGCAGTAAACATTACAGTAACATCATATAGTGACAGTAACAAGAAACAAGAAAAGCGTCAAATAGCATTGTAAGAACATTACTGTAAGTTAGACTGCAATAAAAAGTGATAAGATCATAAGGATTAGAACCAAATTTATCATCAGTCTTGACTTTGGCCCCTGATATTACAAGCACAAAATGTATGTGCTCCGGTTTCCTTCCACAGTCCAAAAAGCATGCACTGGAAGCTGTGAATGTGAGTGTGTGTGCCCTGCGGTGTGTTGGCACCTGCTCAGGGTTGGGCCTCGCGCCCATAAGTTTCTGGGATAGGCTCCGGTCCCCCCGCGACTGCAGTCAGGCTTAAGCAGTTCGGATAATGAATGAATGAATAAATGAAAGAATGTTTCATATGCAGCACACATGATTTTATGCCACAATGTATTGTTGACGCTAGTAGAAAGTTGCTCCACTGGTACAGTTTCTCTGTTCCTGCTACTTGGTTCAGCTCCACGTCTTACATCACGACTGGAAAAGGGGGATGAGTGGGGGAAAAGTAGGGCATCCTCCTCTCCGCGTCTCCCGACCTATTACATTCATCAGGCCAGGTGTGGGAAAGGAACAGTCAGGATTATGTAAAGCGGCCCGGGCGCTGACGGAGGCCCGAGGCCCAAACGAATTTGCTCTCGTTCTGCCGCTCGAAATAAATGAGAAGCGAGAGCCGGCCATTTGGGTCCTCCGCCTTCCTTTTATTATTTATTTATTTACACATTTTTTTCCTTACACGGGCCAACTTCCCCCGAATGTTCTAAATCTAAAGCTGCATCATCACAAATGAGCTTGCTTGTTAGCAGCGGCTGCAACACCATTCATCTTTCTATTCTAGTAGCGTCTTCACAGTGAAAAGCATGTTGTAGTTTCTCAGGGAATGCATATTTATCAGATAGGCTAAATCTGGGCGGCAGTTAGGATTTGGTTCCCGTCTGTGTTTTCTCGAAATGTCAGAAAGGAGTTTTGTTTGGCCAGTCCATTTTGCACACTAATATATTAAAACCTCACCTTATGTCGTTTAATTGGTTTCAGAAGACGCAATTTAAGTCGAAAAATGACTTTCTACAGTGTTCATTCAACCTTTTCTCATTCACTCCACTTCTTTACCTCATCTTATTTATTCACTTCTTTTCTCTCTCTCACACACATTTGTTCATTTCTTCTCTTCCCTCAAATCACACACCCCTCTCACTCCCTTCTTCCTTTCTCCTTCCTGCTCATTCATTCATTCTCTTTTTCTCATTCACTCCCTCCCTCCTTCTGTTCCTAATTCACCCACGAATTCAGGCTCTTTTTCACTGCCTCATTCGCTTTCTCACAACTTCTCTATTCCTCCCACTTCTTCTCACGCGTTCCCTCCCCCTCTCTTTTCCTCCCTCCATCCCTCTCTCCCTGTCGCACTTATTCACCCTCCCCCCTCCTTCAATCAATCACACTCGCTCAATGTACATTAGCTCTGTAACAGCTTTTATTCGCTTTGCCCAAGGCGCGCAAGTACGACATTAAAACCTGAACTTTTCAAAGCAGTTTTTCCTCAAAGTCATAGCAAGAAACTTCAGTTAGAGCTCCGTTTCCATCAAAAAAAAAAATTGTTTCCAGTTATAGTTGCTCATATCCATTTTTGCATTGTTTTTGTAAGCTGGGTCTCTTCAAACAAATACATATACGTAATACATGTATAATGTCTTCCTTTTTGCTGCTTGATGCATCGAAAAGGTAATATTTTTTGCGCATGCTAATATCAAAAAGGAGTGCAAGTGAGTACCATTTCTCCTGTATAGGTGTTATCCCTAAGCCCGACTTGTATTTAATATGTCATTTAATTCAGTATTTTTTTCTGCGCCCTAAGCCGTCCTTAAGATGAGCCGATCCTAATTCTAATAAAGGATCATTCTTTCTAGGGGTAGGTTGGTGGCAGTATTATGGAGTGGGCCTTCATTTTGTTTCACATTCACGTCAGAGGCTAATTAATTTAGCCCTGTCAAAACCACAACCGGCGTCCTAAACAAATGGGTAATCCGCTCACAAAGACAGTTGTGAGCAGCGTGTCGCGGGCAACGTCTCTACTTGCTCGGAGACTTTGTAATTAGGCGTTGTGACAGGGCCGGTCTTTACGAGCAGCGACGCTAAACTGCCTTTTAGAGCGCCTCAAGTCTTTTCGCGGCAGATCTGGAGCAAAGTCATGACTAACCAGGATTCAATTAAAAGGATAAGATACGGTCACCGGTGGAGTCGGCGTGGTGACGGCTCGGTCGTGTAAGTTGCTGAGGATTCGGGCCGAATTAGGATAAAGACCGTAATTAGGTTGTGGATGCTCATTGATTGGGGCTCATTTGGGCAGTGCTGAAGTAACGAGATGCAAATTAATATCTTCCCCATTGGTACGGCTTAATGTCACAGCTCTTATCAAACGTAATGGAATATTACAACAATCAAAATGATTGTGTTAACCACACACACAACTGTAAACAAGGGATGGGCGATTCAGTTTACCTTGAATCAATATCACGATTAGCTGAACATTTTACCTTTGTTCTCATAGTTTACTGACTGATTTTTGTCCTCAGTTTACTGAAACATTTTTGTCCTGTTAGTATACTGTTTTTTACCTCATAGTTTATTGACAGGTTTTTGTCCCCATAGGTTATTGAAACATTTTTGTCCTCATAGTTTACTGACAGGTTTTTGTCCTCATAGTTTACTGACAAGTTGTGTCCTCATAGTTTACTGAAACATTTTTGTCCTCATAGTTTACTGACAAGTTGTGTCCTCATAGTTTATTGAAACATTTTTGTCCTCATAGTTTACTGACAGGTTTTTGTCTTCATAGTTTACTGAAACATTTTTACCTCATAGTTTACTGACAGGTTTTTGTCTTCGTAGGTTACTGAAACATTTTTGTCCTCATAGAGTACTGGCAGGTTTTTGTCCTCATAGTTTACTGGCAGGTTTTTGTCCTCATAGTTTACGGAAACATTTTTGTCCTCATAGTTTACTGGCAGGTTTTTGTCCTCATAGTTTACTGCCAGGTGTTTGTCCTTATAGTTTACTGAAACATTTTTGTCCTGATAGTTTACAGACCGATTTTACCTCAGTTTACTGACAAGATATTGCACTATTATTGTAATGTTTATTTATCTGTTTGTTAATTTCTACTTTCATTTGCACAGCCATAGGAATGAATCAATGGGCATTTCACTATATTCTTGTTGCATAACTTTGTAACAAATAAAGAACCTGGAATTAGTTTCATAAAAGCATGAAAATAAATGTTTCTTTCTCTGCATGTAAAATTTAAGCAATGACTTTCATCAGAGGAAATGTCAAAAGTACATTACTTTTATTATAATTGTAGTATAGGGTAGAGAGTGAAAGTTGCTAATATTAAAAATACTCAAGGACAAAGTTTCAATTTATTTATAGTTAAAGAACTATGCAGCATAACATTTAACCTTACAGTCAGTCTTCTGCTGCTGCTGCTACACCAAAATTTTAATACACACAATATATGTATTTATAGTTCTCCATATAATACCGTGGGCATTATTATAGACATTCTGCCACTACATTTTCTGGTTTTATTACAATCATTCGAATAGCGTTGTTCATGATAACCGTGTTTACAGTTTTAGCTCTGCTGAAGCAACAACTACTAGTAAATTACTTATTATGAATCCAATAGCCAACATTTTGTTATCGTGACGCCTGTCACGGTTGACAGAGTTGTTTTAAAAAGCTTTGTTACACATTTTCCAAAAACATGACAAATTCAAAACAAAAACAAACAGTGGGATCGTGACCGAAACGAAAAACGCCCATATGCCATCTGGCTGTGTTCTTATCCCCTCCACCTATAACATGGTGATGCCTGTTTGACTCATCAGTAATGTGAGAGAGGGAGGCGAATATATATACATATACTGTATATAAATTTCATTTTCATATCAATTACCTTTATTCCTGTGGGTGGAAAGAAGCCTTTTCTCCTTCCCTGGAGATAGCGCAATTATGTCTTTGCAGTAGCGAGGGGATAAAGGCGAAGCCGTGCAGCAGCAATTAGGCAGCGGCCGGATTTAAAGGTGTAACATGAAGAGTCTCCCCTCACGACAGAACTGATTGTGTTAAGGGTATGAGAGTGTCGTCCGCTACAATCAGTGTTCGGGAGTAACAGAATATACAACATACTGAAGTGTGACTTGTATTTAGAGTAATAAAATACAAGCATAGAGAAATGTGATCAAGTAACACTACATTTGAGGGCCATTTTAAAGTAAAAATGAGAAGTAAAAATGTGTAGAAGTAAACAACTGTGAAGGGTTATATTGCAAGCATGATATTGGGTCTGATTTTATTTAGTTTACTTAGAGCTGAACATTGCATTGCACAGGCAGGCTTTATTTCCATATAAAGCGTTAAATCTCCAGTCTTTATTTCTACAAGCAACACGACTCCAGTCCTCACAGCTACCGTGAAATAGACACATTTTAAGCCAGAAAATGAAGTTGCTCTCCAAATAAAAATGGTTGCACTCAAAGCTGTCGACAGAGAAGTGCCAATTTCCTATTGGGCATTAGCAATAAGTGTAGTGCCAGTAAAAAAAAAAGCAAAAGGTAGAGTTTTACACCTTCCTCAATAACAGTAAACGTCATCAGATTAGCACAAATGCAATTTGGAAGTGGACAAAGTTTAGTGTTGTAGTACTCAAGACGAGTTTTAGAAGGTCTCGGTCTTGTCTCTGTCTCGACACTCTCTGATCCCGGGCAGGATTTGGTCTCATTTTAGGTGGTCTTGACTAAAACTCTAACAAAACTGTTTTCATGGCTTTTTAGGGGAATTTTTCCTCTACAGTAGCCGTCTCTTACATAACATGACAAGGAAACTTTTCCAGAAGAGTTCTTACAAGCGGTGAACACACTTTATACACTTTTCCTAGAAGGTGTGATGTATTTCAAGAATAATAAAGCTCCATTTTCATTCACACATTATCTGAACGGCTTAATCCCAGTTAAGCCTATCCTGCAACTATAGGTGCAAGGCAGGGACCAGCACACACACACACACACACATACACAGAAACACACCCATGTTGACACCTATAAGGCAATTTAGAGTGACCCATCAACCTCAACTGGGTGCTATTTGGACTGTGGGAGAAAACCAGTGCGAACATGGGGAGAGCACAGAAACTCCACACAGAAAGACCCCACGGCTGACCTGGGGATCAAAGGTAACAGTTCTAGCCACTGTGACACCAAGCTGCACTGCTCCCTTTGTAGTAGAGAAGAGAAAAAACACATTTGTGACTCCAGTTGCTTGCTGCAAATTTTCAAAATTGAGTTATTTCATGAAAGGGCATAAATCAACCTCGAATCAACCAATGAATCGGACGACAATGTTGAGATATCAACATTCAAAGGAGTCGGGTTTCTCCTGTCACGCCAAGTGAGAAACGGAGAAATCAGCCTTTGAAGTTGACTATCGCTGTACCACTCACAGACGCTTGGTGCAGTCGCGGCTACATTTGCATTTACGGTAGCCTACGCTGCATTCACAGCCACACGGATAGCCTACCTGCGTTAGGTTAACTGAACTCGGGAGACGAAGATGGATTCCAGAGAAATATCTTCACGCTAGTCAACGAGTGGATTTACAGTAAATACTGAAGCAGAGCGGTCAAAACAGAAACTTTTAACATTCTGCTGGAATTGAATTCCTCACCTCAAGAAAGTCACGTTTTTAGGATGGAAAGGGTAAGTTTTTCAGCCAGATTTATTCACAACAGTACAGTATAGACCTTCCACTGTTTCAAAATACTAAAAACAAAACATCCTAAATTTTACCCCACGCAACATAAATGGTCGTTTTCTCAGAAACCTCCGTTGCGACAAGCAACTGGTTTTGCCGTGCAGAGTCACATTTATGAAAATCAATTGACGATTAACAGCACATTCGTCAAAAAAATGATTTCCAGCATGTAAGCACAAGCAGAAATATATAGCCTAATCAATCAGGCATGTCCAGAATGGTGATTGCTTCTGTTTTTGTCTCCAACATATGGTCAGATTGGTAAAGTCTTCACATTGTCAGGAGTTTGAGTGATACCGAGCCATCTGTCCTTTAGAGTAACTCTGTCTAGGAAAAGGGAAGTTGACACAGATAATATAAATAGAGCCCAGTGCAACCCCAGATTCTCCCAGGAATCATATTATAATAAGCCACAAAGTTCTAATCCTCTGCAATGCTGGGAGCAGGAACTCAGAATAAATATTAAGGGTTTTGTTTGTGACCCGCAGTCCTCCGTGCGGCTTTAGATCTTTTCGAGTCAGTGTTTTCTTTTTTCTTCTTTTTATTGAGTTCCATCCTCCAGAGTGAGAACTAATTGTGATTTACACCAACATGACGGCGTTCGGCGCCTAGCGAATCGCAATTTCTGTTAATAAGCATATACAGCTTGCCTCGTTTGGCCCGGACCGCTTTCTGGGGAAAAGTATGCTGCTCTCAACTTTGATAATCAGACCAGATCGGCCGACAGATATAGTGCTCGCTAGGGACGCATTAGTCCAGCTTTTCCATCATGGTAAATCTCTCGCCAATACAAATACCTAGGCTTTGGGTATCAGCCGATGGAAAGGGAACTGATCCGAGACCAATGTTCCATTAACATGTTGCATGTTTCACTGTGTGAAAGAGACTGGGATTGTTCTCACTTGAATTAAACACCTATCTTCGAACATTGTAAAGCAAAATGTGTAAATACTAATATATTAGTAATTATTGTGTCCCAGAAAATACATGTAAAAATGTGTTTATAAATAAAAAATCACAATCCAACAGTCCAATGAGAGAAAAAAAGAAAAACCCTTCCCTTAATAAAGCCAATCGTCTTTGGTATATGGTGGTTTGACCTACGATTTTTCAATCTTACGATGACAATAGCAATGCAACAAATTTGTAAAAGTATTTTATGTTTCATGCGGCAGCCAAACGTAACAGCGTGAGTGGTATGATCAACAAGATCAGTTGTTTCAGTGTTGGAGCTTGTATTTTGGTGTCTCTAAGCCCAATGTCAGTGAAAATGCATGTCTTCTAAATAAACTAGTGTCTGCACTTCGTTACAGTTGGTCAAAACTGCCACCTGCGTTATTTTGCAACAAGAAGCTGGCCAATAAGTAGCCAACTTCAGCCCCGTTATGTCTCCTGCTGGTAGTGGTAGTGACTGCTGGTAGTATGTCTCAACCTACGATGTTTTCAGGTTACGATGGAATCATCGGAACTAGAGGTTGACCGATGTTAGTATTTCAGGGCCGATATTGATACCGATTAGTGCTAGTTAACGGGGGTGGTAACCGATATTTGGAACCAATATGCGGAACAAAAGAAAATCTCAGTCAGTATTCACTGTAAATAATTCTGGACAATTCTGCTAAATGAAAAAGGTTCACGTGAGCTGCTTATCAGTTAAATCAAGGTAATTCTAAGGTAAGGTAATGTCTAAGCAAGGAATCCACCCAATTTATTTAAAAATCTTTAAAATTCACAGGAATTTTTCAAGTGTAAGCATTTTAGGGCAGCAATGAATAGATGGAGAATTAAATTTTCTGTACAAATATGATACCATAAACATTAAATATAAAACCTGAACAAAATCAGAATAAGCCAGTTATTTAATAAAACAGACTGGCCCCTTGTTACTGATGCTTGCATCTTGCCGGTGGGAGACTTTGCGTTATGACATTGATAAAGAGACAGGATTCTGCCGGCCAGGACAGGGAGGACAGCGTGTAAGCTGGGTGCTTGTAGGCCTTAAATAATGAATTCTGGAGGAGCTGGATTACTTTCACATGAGCTGTACAGCAGAACGTGACATTTCGACAAACGCTCGAAGGCCAGACTCAGAATCCTCCACAGTGTGACTTTCTTCCACTGCCAGGATATCACGAGCTTCCTGATGCTCATGATTTGTCTACTGACTTCTAGGGCTGTACCTGATTCAGTAGGTTGTCAGTGAAATCTGATTTGGCTGTTAAATATGAATATTCAACCTCTTGGATTCTTTTTCAGATCTATGTTAGAATTAGAGCAAAAATATTGATGTGAGAACAAAGTAAATTTCTGTCTGAGCACAAGGTGTTTTCGTGTGAGCATGAGCATTTTGCGATATTCACGTATAGATTGATTATGTTGATTATGTCTGCAACTGCTTTATGCTCCATGTATAGTCCTATATTTTATAGTAGATCTACAAAGACATAGTTTGTGTGCTCACAAAATGACATTGGCATATCATTTAAAAACGAGCACTCAAAAACCTCTCGTGCTCACGCGAAAGCGTCTTGTGCTCTAAACATCTTGTGCACAGATGAAAACATCTCATACTCAAAGGAAAACATCTTGTGCTCAGGCAGAAACATCTCACGCTCATTCATAAATATCTCATGCTCAGATGAAAACATGTCATTTTCAAAGGAAAACAGCTTGTGTTCACTTGTAAATATTTTGTACTCTAGTAAACATCTCATGCTTCCATGTAAACATTTCATGCTCACACAAAAATAACTCATGCTCACTTGTAAACATCTCGCACTTTGACTTTTTGACTTTTTGTGTGCTCACATGAAAACAACTCATGATCAAATAACATCTTCTGCTCACAGGAAAAGATCTCATGCTCACGCTTAAACAACTTATACTCTGGTAACCATCTTGTGCTCATGTGAAAACATCTCCTGCTCAGACGAAAACAGGTTGTGTTCTTACCTAAACATCACATGCTCCTGCAAAAACGTTTCATTCTCATTTCTCTTTTGTCTCATTTTCCCCTTTTTGGGCTCTATACTTTGTTTCATATGATGAAACAAGGTCAGACTCTCAGATCTCCAACTGAATATTCGAAACATTTAGAGTCTGGTTCTTCTAACATGGAATGATTTCTTCCTTTCTCAAAAGAACCCATTTCCCATGTCGTTACAACCCTACTTTAGATGTATTCATGAGTCAGATATTATGAGCAGTGGATGCTGGGTCACCAGTGGATCTGAGAAACAGCCTCCACAGCTTGAGGTGCTTTTCTGCTAAGTGATGCATCCTTTCTCCTCAAGTCATTCCAGCCTTTTCTGGCATATCCATTTCCTCCTGAACAACTGTCCGTAAGTAACAAGACAGTAACACTTTTTGTCGTTTGGGGTCCGTACTACAGCTTAGCAGGTTTGAAATGCAACCGGTCATGTGGTTAAAATTAAAAATTTTATGTAATCACTCATGTGGCTAGATCCACCCCAAAATGAATGTCATGTTTAAGTACTGACTGAAGAAATAACTGGAGAGTTACAAGTTTAAATTGTAGCCGATTTATGGAATGAAGACACTATAAAGAGGGAAAAAAAATGGAGGGAAAGACTCCTGGTACACAGCATGTCACCTCATCTGTGAAACTTATTGCCGCGGGCACGCATGAGTGCCAGGAGAAGCGTCTCATTTGTCTTTATTGATGTTACAGCTAACAACCATGCCAAGATGAATGCTAAAGTGGGAAGCAGCTTCTATACTCCCCACTTCTCAACCAAATGCCCTGGAAAAAAGTCGACACCGCTCCTCATTTCAGCAGCACAGTCAATGAAGCTTGGCAGAGTCTAGAAATTCTGACTGTTCTTTCTACCACAAAGTAGACACCAAGTGATGATATTAGAGGTTCTAATCTCAGGAACACTCTCCCCAGTGATGGTAGTTTTGGAGGTAGGATTCAAACCCACGACCTCTTGGTTCAGCGGTGAGTGTCCTAACCACTAGACCACCATCACCACTACTTAAAATTGCAGGAGCGGTCTCCCAGGAGCGACTTGGGGGTCCTTGTGTGGTTTTTCAGAACTACAGGTAGTACCCGACTTACGAAGGAGAAGCATTTCCCAAGATGACCCAAGACATACTACAGTACCAGAAGTCACTACCACTACCAGCAGGAGACATATTTGGGTGTTTGGAAGACTCGAATTTTTTTCAAAAATTGGGCTTTGAAACAACAAAAACACAACAAAAAGTGCTCTAACACTGGGACGAATGAACTCTGTCAGCTGCTGGCGAGAGGTGCCAACTTATCTTCGCGCGAAGGTATACAATTTTACCGTATCGCTATCGTCATCGTAAGAACGAAAAAATCAGTCGGACCATCATACCTCGACCATTTGCAGTTCAAATAGGGGCAGTTGGTAGTGTAACAGTTAGGGTGTTCGCCGATTGGAAGGTCACTGATTCGAATCCAAGGATCAGTAAAGTTACAACTGAGGTACTCATGAGCAAGGTACTCTCTCCAAGCACTGCTCCTAGGGCAACACCCTTGTTACGAACCAAGCCATCTTTTTAATCTCAGATTTGCAATTCATCAGTGTAACCACTGGAGGCGGTATTCTTTCAACACAACCTTAACCATTAGCTTAAACAGGCGCAAATCGAAATGCACTCGTCTACCTCAGATTGTGTGACGTTTGCTGCTTTTAGGCGGTAACGTTTAAAGCTACAAGCTATGTATGATAAAAAGTAGCTAAACTGCTACTGTTATTATATAGTACAACAGCTTCTTTATTAAATGCACACTGTGATGAAGTCTTCAGGTGCTATTACCACAAATTTAACACCATTTAGTCAACACTGGTCATCACTGGCCAGTTTAGCTACATCCTTGGATTACTAATGAAAAGAGAACAGAAATCCTGCGTTTTTCCTTCATATACTGTGTATTGTATGGACTTGTTACTTCATGACGTTTCCATTCCAATCCATTAGAGCAATGAATGATAAACCTTTGCTTCCTCCTCTTTCACCCCACCAAAATTTGTGTTCTGTTAAGCGCCGAAGCCACCTCGAGTAAACAGGGTCGAGTTTCCCTTCGCAAGAACTTGATGTCCGAAGGCAAGGAAGCGGAGTGGAAAGTCTGGTCTGACAGGCCAAGGCTGGCGCGAGCGGAACAGAATATCCCAAGGTGTTCGAGATCGGCGTCGTCAAACGCGAACGGCGTAATCCGGGCGGGCGTCTCGCGTGGGCGAGCGTAGCATCGTCTGAAAATCCCGAGCCGAGCCTCGGCCCTAAGGGTCGACGCCAAATGTCTGCTTTGTTTGTGTTTATTTAATGGCCAACGTTGGGGAGCGTATTGTGACTTTCAAGCTCGCAGCGGAACATCCTTTCAACTGACAGCAAACATATATGTAGAAAGGACAAGACGGCAAACAACGCAACTTGTTTTCCCACGAATGCTGTTTCATATCTGTAAGCAGGATCTGGATTTTTTTTTAAAAACGCAGTTGCTTGGGAGTGGCGGTGGACAAATAAAATACAGGTTCAAAACTGATTTTTGGTGCGTTAATACTTATTTGAGCAGTAGAATACTCTTAAAGCAAGAACGTGAAACATTATGTTCAAAGTAACATGATTTTATATATATATATTTTTTGATTTTATCTATCTATCTATCTATCTATCTATCTATATACTGTCTCTTATACACATCTTAGGAAGACAATCTATATATACATATATATATGTATATATATATATATATATATATATATACATATATAAATATGCATATATGTATATATTAACTTGATTTTATATTTTTTAACAATGTAATGACGAATCACAAACAGGTTTCACTGACCTTTAGATGATAGAGAGGAGAGATGGTTCTCGAAATGCATAGACTACAAACATTTTGGAGTACATACAATTTTTTGGGCCCAATTCGAGCATTACTTGAATATGAGCATGAAATTTCGAGTATGAACGACATCTTGTAAGATATTCCGAGCTCCACGTCATGTTTTACACAGGAAATTGCAACTTGCACGGACTGCAAAATTTGAACCCAGTTGAAAAATTCCTCACTCAAAGAGTATTTTCAGTCATAAAAGTCAGAATTCAACCATTTATTTTGTCCTGGGACCCGACGCCGAATGAACTTTATGACAAGAACCATCACTTTATTGGCGTCTCTATCTGGCCATCACAAAGGTGTTTTGTGATTTTACGCATATGTATTGTTTTTAAACTAAAAATTGTAAAATCGCACTTGAGCAGACTATTTTGAACACTTATAGAGGGATTCCACACTAAAACATTATTTTTGATCAAGAAATGGTCAGAATTTTAAATCATTTATTGCACTCAGACATGCCAATGAAGCAACCCTACGAGAATCATAAATTGTTGGCATTTTGGAGGCGGTAAATTTATTTGAACTCAAACTTTTGGAATTCGAATTCACCTTCTGGAACGGATTAAGTTTGAGTTCCAAGCTGTGTGTTTATATATGCACTGCCCTCCAAAAGTTTGGAAACGCCTCTGGGTTTTGGACGATATCAGCATAAATCCTCATCATTTTTTGGTGCAAATATATGAAAGTAACTTGACATTATCTTTGATGTCATAATAATCATTTTTATTTTGATTACATAATAATGGCAATATATACATGTCAGAGTCAGATATTCCTTGCCAGCTGTGATGTCTGGTTACTGGTTTAAACTGGGCCCAGGCTTTTTAAAAAGGTTTTGGATCAGCACAACTTAATAGCTTCAACAATTGATTGTCTACTGGACAGCTCGGATGGCCAGATTATGGAGAGCTGCAATAGTTGCTACGTGATATTTTGATGTATCCAAAATGTAACTATTTTCTATGTATAAACTGTTTAATAAACTTTTATGTAATAAAAATATAAGCTGTGGTTTGTATTGGCCCTTATCAGTGCAACATTATCACAAATTAAAAGGATTCATGGCAATACTGTCCAAAACCCCACTTTGCCAGGGGCGTTTTAAACTTTTGGAGGGCAGTGTGTGTGTGTATACATATATATATATATATATGTATATATACACACACACATATATATATATATATATATATATATATATATTCATAAAAGGATATTCTTAAGTTTGACACTTGGCTGCAACTTTCCAAGCAGCAGAGTCACTCGGGGCGACGGAGGCGTTTGGTCGGTTCACCACATTCTCCAAGCCCTCGCTCGCTTCCGTGAATTCACCAGCTGAGTGAGCTGCCAGTCCTCGTTAGTCTCCTCAACGCTCTACCGAAGAGCCTGCCATTTCCATTTTTTTGTTCTTGCTTTTGTTCTATTTTTGACGTCCGCACCTTTGCCGTTTTTGTCGAGGGAACATTCCTCAACCGTCCCTCGGATTGGCTGAGGTCTGGCTGGTTTGTTGAACGGAGACGACGCTAATGGCGAGAATGGCAGGTGGGGTGGAAGCGAAGACGTTGCCTAATGAGTGGCGTTCCAGGAATCCAGAGCTTTTATCCCAAGGAGAGCGAAGACAGAGCCTGTGCCGAGGATTTAAGTGTAGGTTTGCCAAAATAAAATGCATTTGTTCAGACTGAGCATTCCCGTTGTCTGATCTGTCTAATTATTACCGCCAGCCAGTAAGGGATGTAACAAAACATCGATCTCCATCAATATATTAATTCAGTGAACAAGAAGTCCATAGCAGAGTACATGATACTGGCAAACATTGAATTTTCGTCAATTGAATTAATATTGTATCGTGATGAAGCTTGTGATCCTATCTCCTATTTTGCACTCAAAATGTGAAATCATAAATCATTCCCTTTTATCATTTTAGTTTTGGAAGGAAATATTAAAAATAAAAAACAGGTTTTGGAGTTTTGGTTTTAATTTGAAAAATGTCTACCTGAGACGCAGGAGTGGACTTTCTGAGACCAAATAGAAATCCTGCCGGATATCAGCCGCGCAAAGCCAAAAAATGATATATCCTTAACTAACGTACCCTCTGTCAGAATCGTATCGTAGCAGATTTTGTGATGCCGACATTGAAGGCACTGAATCGTTGACCCTTGAATGGATATAGTGTTTTATCGTGATCAAACCTATTGCTGTTCTCCATTTTTTTTCAACAGTTTTCAACTTGTATCTTTTGCACATAATCTTGCTTGGAGTTTGTTACATTTTTATTCTATTTATGAATTTGTGTTCTGTGTGCCTTATGTGTCGCTGGTTGCAGTATTGGAGCGAATCCAAATTGTATCGTATCAAATATCGTCAGACTCTGTATCGCTGTTCATTCAACTGATATCGTATCGGGACAACACCTCTATTAATTACAGTACATGGAAAAGTCTAGGTAACATTAATATGTACGTCATTATTACCTCATAAAGATGACAAATTACGGGTTACAAGCCGACCCTCATGATGGACCTGCTGACGCATCAGAAGTTTGAAGGCTGGAGGTCAAATCTACGCTTTGCAGCTACAGATCCAGATAACGCCTCTAATAATGCCGGCTAATGCCCCGAATCGCTGTTTTTGTCCCCAAGCGCTCCCGTCACTTTCACCCCGGCATTACTGTTAGCGTCGTGCACCTGAAGCGTTGCTATAGCCCATGATTAACTGTGTGTGAGAATGTGCGTTACCATGGCAACGTTGTGAGAAAGAGACCTCCGAGTGCCGTTTTCTGGGGTGCGACAAGCCAGTGCGATTAATCATGGCCATCCGGGAGCTGTATACCTTCTGAAAACCTGGCGTGAACTCTGCGAGAGAAGACAAGCGGTGTTGGTTTCTTACCCTAGCCGGTTCCAGGCGCCGTTAAATCCATAATCTCCCAAAGATATTCCGAGTAACGATCCATTCGGTTGATTCAATGTTATTTAATTGTCGCACGCGCCCAGGCCGCATGGGACCCCCTCGTCCAACCGCATAGTAATCTGGTATAGAGGATGAATTATAGAAAAGCAACACGAAACACACAGTCGAGGAACTCCGGTAATGCTAACACAGCTGGAAAAAAAACTCCCGCATTCTAGCCGCTACAATATATCTGAAATTATTTTCGACTTCTCTTACAGGTGCTAGATGTTACGGAGCAGCATTATATCCACCAAAGAAAAACAAACCAGACACCTTGTCTTGTAATACTGACATAGAGTTTCATTATTACAAAAAAAGGTCTCATAATTACTAGAAATGATCTTGTAATTACTAGAAAAGATTGTGGTGATGCAAAAAGATCTCAGAATTAAAGCAAAAATATCTTGTAATTATGAAAAGAGATTGCGGTGACAAAAAGAAAAGATATTTAAGAGCTCTCGTAATTATAAAGAAAGATCTAGTAATAACAAAAGAACAACCTAGTAATTATTTTAAAAACATTCTCATAGTTACAAGATCCCGTAAATAGGAGAGATCTCATAATTACGAGAATAGCTCGTGGGGACACAAAGAAGATCTCATAATTACAAGAAAAGATCATGGCAATGCAACAAGAAACGATCTTATTAGAGAAGATCTCATATTTATGAAATAAGGATCTTGTAATTACAAGAAGAGATCATGGTGACGCAAAAAAAAAAATCTTATAATTACAAGAAATCTAATAATTGATGTATCATCATAACAACGAAAAGTATCATCATTACAAAGATAAGTAATACATTGTGCTGATGCAAAAAGAAACAACCTTGAGACCACTGTAATTACGAAGGTCATGTAATTAGGATCTCGTAATTACGAGAAGAGGTTGTGGCAACTACATAAAAGACTACATACGTATGAGATAAGGATCCCGTCATTTCAAGGAAAGATTTTTTTTGGGAGAATGTAATGCATTTCCGTAAAATACAGTATTCTATTTGAGAAACGTCCAGCTCTTTGACACTTGTTCAGCTTCTTTATTACACACCAGAGTTATATTTAGATATATCTATATTGGATCTGTATTTCATTAGCAAGTGAGAGTCTCTGTACTATATAAAATGTAATGAAATCGCTGCTGTTAATTGTCCGATCTTGCACTGCAGGGGCCTAAATCATCTTTATATGCCAAATAATACTGGGAAAGTGAAGTATTTAAAAAAAAGTACTTACACATGGACAAAAGCATAAAAAATTGCACTGAATCTGCATTTCGTTTTGAGTAAATATAGTTTAAGCTCCATCATCCTCGTCATCATCATCATCATCATCATCATCAGCAGCAGCAGCAGCAGTATATTCCGTTTCATCATCATATTATGAAATATAAACCACATACAAGTTAATTAATCAGCACCAGCAGCTTCTTTGACGTTTTAACTGTAGCTATGTAGTCAGAAATGAATTTTTTAAACATATTTTGGAAGCGTTTAAGCACCTTCTGTTTTTGGTCTTGTTACGTTTTATTATCTCTTTCACGTCCTGCTGTTCAAAAAGACAGACTAAAAAAATCACATCACAACCATTTTGGCTCAACACAGAATGACCCCAGCGTTACATTCTGGCACCTGAAGTGCCTCCGCCGACAATGTCATGCCGAGTTCGTATTTTTCCTCGAGTAAGAGAGTGGCTACGGGATTGGCAGGTCGGATTTGACCTTTCGGTGTTTGAGAGTGGCCCTTCATGCTTCATCAGCCAATTGAAAATGCATCACATGTCTCGGCCGGCTTGTTTGGTCTGCCCACGTCTTGACCTGTTTTACTGACGTGTGTCCTGTTGTGTGAGGTCTGTTTACTGTTGGCCTTATCGTGTCCCGGTCATTTTTTGGGACACGGTCGTGGACACACAGCTAGAACAAGCGTCTCAGGAAATAGCTGGGGTTGTAGCTAAATGGAACTCTACACACTAGGTAGTGCACATGCAGAGACTCACGCACCGCATTTGACTTGGTACACTATATAGGACAAGAAGTGACTTTTTCTTAAAATGTTATGCACTGTGTTCAATATATCTGCCCTCGCTCCACTCTGCTTTCACGCTCGCTTGACTTGGCGCTGTTTTAGAAATGTCAGAGTTATGGCGTTATTTTTGTGCCAATATTGCCGCTGAACTTTGGCGAGCAAAATATCTTGGTTTTATGCGCTCAACTCTGTCTTTGCTCGCACTTGACTCTGCCTTCCTCATTTATCAGCATCGGCAGATGTAAGCATGAAAAATATCAGATATCGGCATCGGCTCATAATGTCCATCTTGTGCCTCCCTACAGAACCTGATTCCAGTAAAAGTCAACCATTACAAATATACTACTTCGGTAAAACTGCTAAACTGTCTGATATTAACAGTACTTAAGTATTAAAACTACTAATATTACAAGAAATACTTCAGTTTGCTTGATTTCAAAGTATGAAGCCGATTCTCAAATTCCAAAAATGGGAGGACCAACCTGTGCCGCAAATCACGAGGGCTGTAGCAATCTACACCAAGTCAATGATCAATGATCCCATATCATTGATCCAAAACATCAATCAGGCATTGTACTTATTGTAACGTCTTTTGTAACATCCAACCAGTGATGGGAGTAACGTGTTAATACTTTTTGCTGTGAGACAGTAATTTATAATTAATGCTACATTTTCAGTAATATTATACTCATTACATACTTCAAGGACGCACATTACAACACACTTACCGCAAGACCTTTGGCACAAGGGCAAAACTGGGCGAGTAAAAGAGCTATTTCCTACAGCCATTATGCTACACCACATCGCCATCCACTGGATGTAGAATGAACTGCAGTAAACTACATTTGGCATTTTTCCATGTCCCACTTCCGCTGTGATTTTGGTGAAAGTAACTCAAAAGTAACGCATTACAATTTAGAGAGAATAATATTGTAATCTATATACTTTGAAATAACAGTAACTATTAATTTATAATGTATTACATTTTGGAAGTAACTTGCCCGACACTGATCACAACTTTTATTAAGCGCCCTTTATTAACACAGGCTACTGTGGGCCATAACTTAGAAATAAAGCTGTCAGATGATCTTTTAGTTTGTGATTTAAAAACGGAGGGTCACTGGTTGAAGTCCTGGACCAGTAAAGGTACCACTGAGGTACTCATGAACAAGGTATCGTCCCCAATCACTGCTCTCCAGGCGTTGCATGTCAGCTGCCCACTGTATTTACAATTACACCATGTGAGCAGACATTTCCATCCAAAGTGACCAAGGGACTTAGGGTTAAGAGCCTTATCCAGAGCCCCAACAGCGTAACTGTTCCGGCTCCAGCTTTTAGCCTCAACTGGGAATTCAATCGTCCAGCCTAACGGTCACCAACACTCAGACTCAGACCACCGCTGCCCCAGGCACCTGATTTCATCCTACTGACCGCTTTTTCTTGCTTAAGGGAGGTGTGATTGTTGGCGAAAGAGGTGTAACAAAGACCTGCAGCCACTACAACTCTGTATTTTTCACTAGAAGCATCACCTTGTTGCTTTGGTCCAACAGTCATCTAGGTCAAAGCAAGGACTTAAACATGACTTGACCGCTTTTAGCAATGAAACACCCAATCCTACTGCAGGAAAAAAGGCTCAAATAAATTCTTTGCACTTTAACTGAGGCTCACTCTTATTTTTACCACTTAATGCTATATAACTACAGTATGAAGCTCCATCATCCTCGACATCATCATATTCCGTTTCATCGTTGTATTCTGAAGCATGTAGCGTGTGTAAGTTAATAAACCAGTGCCAGCAGTTTCTTTGAAGTTCTCTCTAGCAGCACTGGCCAAAATTAAATTTTGAACATGTCTTCTTTGCTAACATGGCACATTTTTAATGCGTTTAAACACCTGCTGTTTTTGGCCTAGTCACGTTTTATCGTTCTTTGCTCGTCTTTTTCTTCCTTTACCCTGCAGCTCAAAAAGACTACTAGGAAAAAATAAATCACATTGCAACTGTTTGAGAATAAACTGATTTCATATATGATCCAGATTCATATATGCAGAGTTAAAACGTCACAATTTCTTGTAAGTACGCCCAAGACGAATGGAATACGAGGAGACTGGAAGGCAAAAGGTTTAATCCAAGTGTTGAGAACACGCTGCAGGGTGGTCGTTACTCAACCGTGAAAATATCCGTCTTTCTGTTTTCTCTCCCTCTTAGGCCTGTTTTATCGACATCTACGAAAGCATTGACCGGTCCCATCGATCGGTTTGGACGCAGTGGAGCTGTGCAGCGCTACTTTGGAATGATCATTGTTGTGTCTATAACTTGTTCCAAAACAGCGTTACTATTGACGAATTTCATGTCAAAAAGAACGTCTCAGTTCATAATTTCTCCATTTAGTGTTAGACCGGTCTCGAGACTAGATTCTAAAAAGTCTCGGTCTTGTCATGGACTCAGACAAAGAGGACTCAGGATTTTATTTCGAGCTCAGCCAAGACCGCCACCCTAAGAATATTATTATTAACTCTTTGAGACTGACGCAGGCATTTTGAGTTGTTTAATTATTAAGTCAGAATACCTTTAACTTACAAAAACCACACACATACCGTCAGAATCACAAGACTTTGAACTTACCGGACATTACAGTCATTACAGTAATTCCGTGCACAAAAACTGAAGTAATTGTGTAAAAAAAAGTATTAAATACATTATTTGCAATGTAAACACACACATTAGCATTCCCGACTCTCATGTAGAATGCCATCATGCGCAAAAATGTACTTCTTACCAAGAAAGGTCAAAAGCAGCTCATTTTGTAGGCCAAAGTGAGTCCAAATCAGCTCAAAATTACCCGGAACTTTAGCATTTCTTTATTTTCAATTGTTTGAAAAGATATGTTTCTTCACAGCACTAAGCCGTAGAATGTCTCTGCGTAATAACAACTCCACAAGCAAATAAAACAGTGAGTTTGGTCTTGAGGAGTGTTCACTGAGGTTTGTTGAGTTTAACGTATGATGTGATCAGTCTGGGTAACTGCTTCCAGTGAAGTGATTTCCTTATTATAGATATGTAAGAGAGAAATGTTGAATAAACATGTTTAATGTTGCTTAGGCTTTGCATGTTCCTTTTTTAACAGTAACTATTTGATTACATTTTTTCGTTACTGTTTTTATTTTACCATTATTGCATTACTAGTCCACCTCCACCCGCACATGTGATTGTGGGGAAAATCCATTTCGAGGCGCGATGTTGGCGAAACCCGCCCGGTGGAGTTCTGCAACAAAAGTAGGTCACTGGGAGAAAATAAATAACACTTTTAAAAGCGAACGAGGATGAGCTCGGCTGAATTGATTTTAGGAGGTGTCTGGCTATGGAGGCTTAAATGAAGGCTTTTGTTGGGCCGAACGTTAAGACGATAGTGTGGAGTGAGCGGATCAGTGATGAGAGATGAAAGTCATCAAACATGACCCTCGCACCGGTCAGCTTTCGATCAAGAATTTTTTTTGAAGGGGTTCATTGGCCGAGTTGCTTTGCTGACGTTAACAATTAGTCACATTGCATTGACTTTTGTGTAATATAACTGGGAAATCAATTTTGCTGCCATCCAATGATAGGTAAGACGGGTTGGCAAGTAAACTACACTAAATTAAGGGAGTTTTTCATTTTGTTTGTTTCATTTAAGCACATGGACAAAAATATTTCCAGAATTTAAAATATTTTCTTGGTTAAACAGCTGAAGATCTCATTTCTATCACATGAAGCAACTAGAAATGTCTGTCACTGTAAATATCAGAAATCTGGAAGATTTTTTCTCCATAAACTGGTGATCATGGTGATCAATATTTTAAATGCAATAAAGCTGAAAAAATATTTTTTTTTATTCAAAAGCTATGGAACAAGTAAGTAGTGTCACTAAATTTGAGTTCACTACTCACTGGCTCAAAACTTTTGCAGCCATCAATTTCTATTTTTATTCATATTTTTCAATATGATATTGTAGGAGTTCATAATTCTGATCCCTAAATCTAATCCATAAAACTGCTATCCCTAGTGGTGGGTGGTGGTGGTTTAGTGGTTAAGATTTCTGCCTCTGGCCCAAAAGGTTGTGGGTTCGAAATCCAGCCTCCAGCACTACCATTATTGAGTCCCTGAGCAAGACCTTTAACCGCAGGTTGCTTCAGGGAAAGTGTTTCTGTAATTAGAAAAATGGAAGTCGCTCTGGGTATGAGCGTCAGTGAAATGGCGTAAATGTAAACCACTGCTAAAGTACATCAAGAATTGAAGAAATGACCAGTAATCTGTCCACCCTATTGGTTGATGCTTGTTATAAAATGGCAGGAAGTAAAGAAGACGCCTCATTTTCAGCCTAATGCGCACCATGACCCACTCGACTCGACACGGTGCTTCTCATACCGTCTGCCCTTATAATGCCGGCGCTGTGTAATTAGCCTGGGAGAGAATCCCACTTTATTACTGCACCACGAATTTTGAGTTTCAATTAGGCATTTGCCCGTTTATTTATTTATTTGAATGCGCTCCTAGTTACAAAGCCATTTATTTCCGTTCTTTTCTCTCCTTTGCCCCATTTCTTCTGGTTCCACCGGGGCGCATTTTCATTTTAGTTTGGTTACTTACGTGGGTTCTTATGGGGACGCCAAGCACCAGAACAAACTGTCACATACACACACTAATTAAATAATTAAGAATTACAATATGAAACAAACAAAAACAGTTTCAATAGATACATAAAACTACAGCTTACATCTCAGCCTGGCCATTTCACTCTCATGGGAACTAGAAAAATGTCCCGACAATGTCAAAAATCCTGCTACACACACACACAATCACAGCACACACACTGTACATTTGACTCTGGGTAATTAACCAAAAATACACCAACATCAGCATTTCAAACATTCACTCTCAGTTTTACTTTTGATGGTTAATGAATCTGTTAGATCACCAGATTTTTAAGGCTAATTTCCACTAAAAGCCCCAATGCAAATGCTAAAGTCGCAATGCAAAAGCAAAAGCCTCAACACAAATGCAAAAGCCACAACGCAAATGCAAAAGCCACAGCACAAATGCCAAAGCCAAAATGGAAATGAAAAAACACAATGGAAACACAAAAACTAAAAAACTAATGCAAAATGCCCGGCATGAACGCAAAAGCTGCAACATAAGTGCAAAAGCCACAAAGGAAAGGCAAAAGTCATAACAGTTTTGCATTTCCATTGTAGCTTTTGCATTCTTGTCATGGCTTCTGTTTTCGAATTTTGGCTTTTGCATTCGTGCTGAACCATCTGGACCACCGTACTGAAGTGAGTGGCATCTAACACCACTCCAACCCAATCGTCCGAACGCCATGTTGGCAGCAGCGATGGAGGAAGTCCTTGGTGGCTTCCCTGGTCGACTATGAAAGGCACATCTTCATTCTCCTGTTCAAAGGGAATGTGTTGATGTGACACTACAAAGAGTCCAAAGTCCACAAGGAATAAAAATAGCTTTTGTTCCGGGAGGAGAAGGCATATTGTAAGGGTCTCTGGGCCTCGTTCCCTGCATGCTATGAATATCAAGCATACAGTGTTTATTTGGTCACACACACTCACACACACACACTCTCAGTATGCAACACTGACTCCAGTACCATAGTGTTGTTTCACGCCTGTTTTCCTCGTATGAAATGCTCTTCTCATTCGCGCCAGTGTAAACAACGGGATTCTTTGTCGGGCGTATTTATTGATCATTCTGACTAATTTCACAGTGATATTATCTTTCAGGGAGACAAAAAAAGTCTTACTTGTGAAGGGAAACCAAGCGTCGGGTAGTTTTTGGGAATTTAGGCACGGCAGAGCGATTTTGTTCAGGTGATCAAGCAACGTTTTGTTATTGCTCCTGACGGGAAGCAGAATGATGTTTCTTTCTGATGTTTGCTCAGATGTTTAGTGTTTTGGGAGAGTGCAACTTGTTATTTTCTGAACATTTCTACTGTCACATCAGTTTAAATAAAAGTTCTGTTACTGTCATTTTCCTTCTGAGAAACAGAAGCCGAACTTACGACTCCATCTCAGGGGTACAGGACAAAGCAATGACAGAAATTCATGACTTTAAATCAATCAGGGGAAAAATACTTAAGCAGAGCAAGTATGATGACACCAAGGAAAGGGATGTTGTTGCAACAAGTGCAGGTGTTAACCTGCCTACTTTTAGTTGCTTTACTTTTAGTGGCACTAATCTGGCCAATCAGACGTCTAAAAGTTTCTAGACCACCTTGAAACCCCATTCGAAGGGTAACCACAAACCCTAGCTTATCATTACAACAAAAATAAATACTGATCTTTGTCTCTCTTTACAAAGATGTATATCTTCAACTAGCAACTAGTGTTTCTGATTGCAGTCGAATTGGCAGAAATGGCATCTGGTAAGCTACTGTGCTGCGCGGTCTTGGATGGCGTCCTCCTTTGTTGAAGATGGAAGCAAGAATCTGAGAAAGTGAAATAGCTTCACCTTTTTCTGTGTAGCTTTTAGTGTACCTTACCACTTTAATAAAACAGTAGCTTGGCTGTAGATTAACTACTTAGCTTATAGCTTGTAAAGCTATCATTTAAAAGTAGCTTCCTCAACACTAGCTATGGGTACTTACAGTGAGTTACATTTATTGTTGGTGCTCGGTTTCTGAGTTGTTTTCCGAGGGCTGAAGCCCAAAAGAGACGATATGCGCGCCCCTGTTTCTCGGACACAATCCAAGATGGCTACTCAGCACAAATGCTGAGTGATTTTTTACTTTTTTTAGCACTTGGTCTAACTTGGTCAGCTGTGTACATAATACAGGGTTGTTGTAGTCGATAGACGTGTTGCTACAGTCATGTTATACGTGAAACGCCGTATGATATGTCATTTATCATGCTAAATTGGCTGGTCAACGTTGCTAAAAACAAATGAATAGCCTAGTTAGCTGAATAGAAAGGTGAACAGGATCAGCAACTTTAGATGGAAAATTCAGATAAAAAGTGTAGATGTGTTAGCATTAATAAAGCCTGGCCTCGTCTATCCAAGTTCAACTCTCCTGTAGCAAATGGAATGTATCCAACATGTTTTTAGCAGATGTGACAAAATCTTCTCAACATAATCTTGGATCCAAAGGCAAATGGAACACACCATTAGTTACAGTATAATTCATTTTTCATTAGACTAGATCATTCATTCAAGTTGAAGATTATTATTAATAGTAGAAGCCTCCTTTTTCCGTGCGCATAAAGCAGTTAAATCAGGGCTGTAAGGCGACTGAGAACCTGCTTCAAGAGCTCAGAAAAACGTTGGAGCCATTTCACATAGTGTACACAAAAATGAGAATCAGTGCTTAAATACGTAAGAAAATAAATAAATAAACAATAGCCTGTCAAATCAAACCCCCAACACACCAATTTTCTAACTCAGGCCTTCCCTCAGACACATCCCAATTGTCTTTGGTGATAAAAACTCACAATACCGTGCGATAAGGCTCTAATTTCCTGGGCAAGGCTGATGAGTTTTTGCCCTTGTAATTTTGTAATTGCTTGTCAGCTGCCGGGTGGGTCATTAGCTATCGAGAAAACCATGGCCTGACAGAAAAATGCTACCGAAGATCTCTCTGCCTTGTTATTTTCCCCCCGACAGGGCCGATTGGGCTGTCACACTCCGTATTGCATTACGATGCACGGGTGTGTGTCAGACGCGATCTTATATTTGTCGTGGTTTAAAGCATTGAAAAAAAGATTTTTTTCTTTGATTGAATGGTCCGACTTAACTATTCATTCTCTGCACTACTACACTTACTGAATGGAGCCAAATGAGGCTTTGCAGAGGTGTAATGGTGGCATGAAAATGAACCTGTCTATAAATCTTCTTCTTTGGAGCACTTTGGAGCTCTTATTTTAGCCTGACTTGCTTTTGAACATTGTAGTAGATTGGTTGTAATATAGATCAAATTGTTAAGACGCCATCTGACCTCTCCATTTACATTTACTGCATTTATCAAACTCTTTTTCAGAGCAAATTTCATTTCCTAGTTACAGAGACAGTCTAGCTTGAGTATTTTAGGATTAAGGTCCTGCTCCAAAGTGCAGTGGTGGTTCGTGGGATTCGAACCCTCAATCTTACGGTCAGCAAGCCTCTCTGAGTCATACCATCACAACACAATGTAATACGCTCCTAAAACTTGGGGTTAAGGCACTTGTTTAGAGGCCCAGTGGTGGTTTATGGGATTCGAACATCCAATCTTACAATCAGCAAAGCCTCTCCAAAGTGTACCATCACAACACATACTATCATACTATCACAACACAACTTAATCTTCTTCTTAGTTGACCAAGATTGTATTGCAACATATCAGGAAGGGACTAATTTGGACTGAAACCTGGAGTTAAGGTCCTTACTCAGAGGTGTGAGGGTGGTTCCTGGGATTTGAACCCTCAATCTTACAAACAGCAAGCCTCTTCAAGTCAAACCATCACAACGCAACTTAATCATTTCCTGAAACTTGGGGTTAAGGTCCTTACTCAGAGGCCTAAGGGTGGTTCCTGGGATTCGGAGCCCTAATCTTATGGTCAGCAAGCCTCTCTGAGTCATACAATCACAACACAATGTAATCCTCTCCTAAAACTTGGAGTTAAGGCACTTGTTAAGAGGCCCAATGGTGGTTCATGGGATTCGAACCTCCAATCTTACAATCAGCAAAGCTCTCCAAGTCGTACGATCACAACACAACTTAATCCTCTCCTGAAACTTGGGTTAAAGGCACTTGTTCAGAGGCCTAATTGCAGTTTATGGAAGTCGAACCCCCAAACTCATGATCTCATGATTGCTAACCCAGCTTTTCAGACACTAAGACCACTGTGTCATCACCACCCTTGTTTATTTGTAAATTTATTCAGCTTGCATCTGAGTTTCTACGGTGCATTCGCGTCTGCCCAATGAGCACATAACGAAATGAGCAAATTCACCAAGGTTTTACTTAACAAAGCTAAATGAGGAAGGTGTAAAGCACCCTAAGATCACACCTCTTCATTATTCAACTGACAGATTTTCCTCACACATATCGTACGACAGGATCAGCTGTAGCAAACGCCAACTTCATCCTCCATACAACCGCCACCACCGCCTCAAAAATAACGTGTGTGAAGCTTACGGGCGCAAATCCACTCAACCAACGTCAGTCAATCGGACATTACGTGACCTGCAAGAGTTATTTCTGCTCTGCAAATCCATCAACCGCAAACACATTTGGAAGTCATCCAAGGACGAATCTCTAGGTGTTCCTCGTGCTCCTCTGGTATCGGCAGAGCGTTTTTATGAGGAATAATCCCTCAAAGGAACGCGTGCTCACCAAATGAGTCTAATCATTCCTCCGTCTAAGGTTCCTCTCCATCTCTGCCATTCTACAATAACATAATATAATTTTACGCACTACACTTTGAAGCACAATACCACAGGATCCTCATGAACAGATGCAAATCTGTCAATGGAGTGACATCACATTTTCAGAGTTGTTGCACAAAAACTTCAACTCGACCCCCAGACTTTAGAACCAAGACATTAAAAGCAGCACAAAAAGCCTTCTATGAGCTATTGGCACAGGATAATCACAACGTTGAAAGCCTGCCGGGTTAGAGCGGTTGCACAAGCAGCTTTCTGTCAGGTGTTTGAAGAACATGACGCGTCCTCAATTTGGATTGAGACCGAACTGAGCCGATCAGAAGAGAAGAGCTTAAGATGGTGTCTGAAAGCACCGGGTAACACCCTGCTTTCATCTCACTCACATCAAACAAACACTCAAGTCAGTTTCATTTGAGTGTATTACTGGAACTTGACTTTCATAAACGTATATAAAAAAGCGTGAGATAGGATTAACTGTAATGCAGTGGAACAACAGTGCAGAGACGGGGATCTGATCTTAAGGTTTTGAGGACGTTCAGCTGGACAAAAAAAGGGGGTCAAAATCAAAGTGGGAAAGATATCTTGCTCATGAGTACCTCAGTCGTACCTTTTACCGGACCGGGATTTGAACTGGTGACCCTCAAATCACAAAACCAAATCCCTAACCATTCCACTACCAACTACCCCTGATTGTTACCATCTAGGAACTAGATTGGAATATGACATCCAGCATTTTGAGGGAATTGAAGGAAGTTTGGAAACCCCAATTTAAAATGCCCACCCCCATTTTGAACACTTCCTTTTCTGCAGCTGAGCCTCATTATATTGTAATGATGTTTATTACCAAGTATCAGTGCCCAATGTTCTTGTTATTTAGCCTCCTGCGTCTACATTCGTTTAAACTTTTCATTTCATTTAAACGTATGTCAAAGTTGGATGCAAATGTCGAAATTTAATTTGGCTACTAGACAATATCGCTGCCATCTGCACGTGCATAATCCTAAACTCAGTCCTCTTCCACGGCATCCACAAAGGCAGAAGCTGTCAAGAGACGTGTATTCTTGCTCAACTTTTACTTAAATGCTTACCCGGGGATGCATTATGGGAAGAAGTCAAGCCGGCGGAGGCAGTGTGATGCTTTGGGAAATGTTCTGCTGGGAAACCATGGGTCCTGCCATCCATGTGGATGTTACTTTGACACAAGTAACATCCTACCTAAGCATTGTTGCAGACCATATACACCCTTTCATGGAAATGGTATTGGAAATGATTTAGGGAGGGTTTTAGGAGCACAACAACGAGTTTGAGGTGTTGACGTAGCCTCCAAATTCCCCAGATCTCAATCCAATCGAGCAGCTTCCGGGGTCCAGTGGAGTCCATGCCTTAATGGGTCAGGGCTTACAATACCTTATCTCCATTACCTGAATTTTGGAAGTGGCTTTGATTAAAAATACAAAATCTGTGGAATAGCATAAGTTGTTAGCAAAATGGTTAGGGTGATCGTCCCGTGATCAGTCCCGGACTGGTAAAGGTACCACTGATGTAGTCATTAGCAAGGTACTGTCCCTAAACACTGCCCACTGGGTGTTGAATGTCTAATCTGTAAAATATCTGCTGTATGATACATTACTTGAATAAAACAGAATCGGAATTGTGGACGACCAAAACCTTCTGCTACTTATTAAACTGGGGAAAAAGCGAATACCCAAATTCGACAATCCTGGTTCACAGTATTTCTGGATGTTTCCGAAAAGTGAAAATAAAGTCTCAAATATCTTGTCTGCTTTATGTCTTTCTGATGAGGGTTTGATTCTCCAATTACAAGACTCCAGCAGTCTTAGTATTTCCCGCGTCTTCATTTTACCATCTCAAATTCGTAATGGATTTTCCCCGGCCATAACGTTCAGCTTTATTTGCCTGCCCACTCAGCACCCATTATAAACCTTAACCCTTGATCAGTGACCCAACAAAAGCTTTTAACCCAATTATAAGCAATGCGATTTGGGCATTATTGGGCAGTTACACAGCAATTACACACCCAATACGTCAGAGCCTAATTTACTCCCGCATATGGCACTAAACTCATTTTAATCAGTCCAAATGGCTTCATAATATCGGGTGAACAGAGACCTCTGGTCATGAAATTGACCCACTGTCCATTTACCATTCCCAATGTAATGGCACGGCACAAGAAATGGGCTCGTTGAAACATTCAGCATTACGACCGTTCATCTGGAAATACAATGTGTACAACGGCGTTTTCTTTTCTCTCCGCCAAGAGATTCTATGTATTTTGTATTTCGTGGAAAGACGCTCCAAGGCCGAAGTGCTGCTTTTAAAACCAGCTCGTTATTTGGAGCGAAATTTTACATAATTTCATCCTTAAGGTTATGAGGTAATAACTTGGATCTAGCAGTTCACCACAGGCTCTGGGACTGGGTAAATAAAGGGTGGGGGATGAAGCAGCACACATTTAAACAGCAGTTTAAGCTGAAATTTTTTGTGCTATTGTCATTATTCGAAGTTAACAAGACAGTTTTTTTCCACAGACTATAATGGTGGAAACTAGGGAGGCATAGTATGGGAATTATTGGCTGATGATGAGATCTGATGTTTTTCATGTTTGTATCTACCAATGCCGATAAATGAGGAAGGCAGAGTTAAGCACATAAAGACAAGATATTTTGCTCACACAAAATTACTGCCATACCTCTGGCGTTTAGGACAAGTTAGGACAAGTCTGTAGATTTATTTGACACCTCACTTGCTCTAATCAGCCAATCGGCCTAGAAGGAATTTGCAAAATTCTCTTTTACATATTATGCAATTTAGATAAGCAGATCACTACGCTTTGCATTAAATGCTAAGCATCGCACCATCCCTACTAATTCACCAAGTTTCAGGTTTGTGCGACTCACGGTTTAGACTCCATAAATTTATGGAACATTTTTAGCGCCCGCTACTGTTCAAATAGCAACATTGTATAATTAGCTCCTCAGTGAATCAGACTGCATACGTACACTACCAGTCAAAAGCTTGGACACACCTTCCCATTCAATGTTTTTTCTTTATTTTCATTACTATTGACATTGTAGATTCTCACTAAAGGCATCAAAACTATGAATGAACTGTGTAAAGACTATATGACCCAGACGGAGAGTGATGGAGTGCTGCGCCAGATGGCCTGGCCTCCACGGTCACCTGACCAAACCCAATCGAGATGGTTTGGGATGAGATGGACCGCAGAGTGAAGGCAAAAGGGCCAACAAGTGCTCAGCATCTCTGGGAACTCCTTCAAGACTGTTGGAAAACCAGTTCAGGTGACTACCTCATGAAGCTCATCGAGAGAATGCCAAGAGTGTGCAAAGCAGTGATCAAAGCAAAGGGTGGTTATTTGCAAGAATCTAAGGCCTCGTTTACACTGCAGGTCATGATGCTCAATTCTGATTTGTTGCCTATATCCGATTTTTTTGACCTTCTGTTTACACATTTTTTAAATTGTGACCCATATCCGATTTGCTTGTTACACGCCGTCATTAAACCGCAATGAAGTACTAAATTGTCGCAGTTTTAATGACGTACAGAATGCAATGCCTAGGAAAATCCGATCTGCCTGTTTACATGACAGTCACATTGGCACATATCTGATTTATTTCCACATATGAACGAGGCCTGAAACCGATCTCAAAATATCTGAATGCATACGTTTTTTTCCTGTTTACACTGTCATGGAACAGATCCGATCTGTGTCACATATGAGCAAAAAATCGGAATTGGGTCACATTTAACTGACAGTGTAAACGAGGCCTAAGATATAAAACATGTTCTGGGTTATTTCACACTTTTCGTTTACTACATAATTCCATATGTGTTCATTCATAGTGCCTTCAGTGAGAATCTACAATGTAAATAGTCATGATAATAAAGAATAAAACATGGAATGGGAAGGTGTGTCCAAACTTTTGACTGGTAGTGTATTTGTAGAGTTTTTGCACCCCCAGAGGTCAAAACGCATTTTTCTGTGCTTTAGCGTCAATTATAGGTTAATCATTACACTTTTTGGCCATTCCTACTTATCCTGCAAATTTCAGCTTTCTGTGACTTACAGTTCAAGCTGCACAATTCATTAGTAGGGGGAAGAATAGAATAATAATAAAGAAAAAAAAGAAACAGAATGATTACAAGAGTTCTAAAATATGTTCTTAAAAGATTTATACTATGGGCGGCACGGTGGCGCAGTGATTAGCACTGCCGCCTCACAGTGAGAAGGTCCTGGGTTTGAGCCCCAAGTCAGCCTTGGTGCCTTTCTGTGTGGAGTTTGCATGGTCTCCCCGTGTTTGCTCCAGTTTCCTCCCACACTCCAAAAGCTTGCAAAATAGGTTGATTGGCGCCTGCCCAGGGTAGTTCCCCACTTTGTATCCGCAGTTCCCGGGATACGCTCCCGTCCCCCTGTGACATCGGTTGGGATTACGCAGTTCAGAAATTAAATGAATGAATGAAGATTTATACTATGTACAGTTACTATGGTAAAAAAACAAAACAAAAAAACAACCACTTTTAAGACCATGTTTTTTAAATTTATTAATTTTATCATAAGATTTATAAAAAACTTAATCTGTTATCTTCAGATTTATGCATTTTATTTTATTCGCACAGTCTTAGAATTGCTAAAACGCTACATAAATGTATGCAATCAGATTTACTGAGAAGCTAATTATACAATGTGGCTATTTGAACAATAGGGGGCGCTAAAAATGCTGCAGCCTAAACCATAAGTCGCACAAAACTGAAATTTTGGTCAATAAGTAGGGATGGTGTGCTGCTTAACATTAGCATTTAATGAAAAGTGTAGTGATCCGACTATCTACATTTCACTACATGCTGTACTTGTACAACTTTGTAAGATTTTACAGCCTTAAGATTTCACTGTTTTATGAAAATTACTTTGTAGCTTACTTTGTATCTCCAAAAAATCTTCTCACACAGAAACTTTCCAAAAGAGGTTCCTACAACAACAGCTTTTCATGTTTGCAGTTTCAATCCACGACATAAAGCCTGGCATTTTGAAAACGGGTCGACCTCACGATGGCATTTTACCCCAAACTCACTTTAAGCAAGACGCTTTCCAGCCACTTGCTGTTCCCAAAAGAAGTGAAGAAGTGTGTATATATATAATATATATAAAAACAAGGTTTCTGGACCAGGTGTGTGACATTTTTCAGGGAGCGTGTAACAAGCTTATTACAGCGGCCAAGACTGGGAGGAACGCAAGCGTCAGAGTCTGGGACAACAGTGTAACCTTGAATTTTTCAAAGGAGGCGAAGAAAAGGAATGGGGGGGGAAACGAGCTGTCAAGAAGATCCGGTTCGCTCTCTTGCGTAGCACGGCAGCGACGTCGTAACACATTTCCCTACAAAGCATCTCCCGTGTTTGCCTTTCCAAACCTGAGTCATCCGTTTCTCGGGGCAAATTACGCTGCAAGTATCTGTTGTCGTTGAACAGGGTGGTGGTAGGAAGTGCATTTGGGTCACCCTTGAAAGACTGCATGCCTTCGTGGAAAAATAAAAGAGAACAAACAGGTTGGAGGAATAAAGGTTCGTGGATTTTGTTGTCGTTACTTGTCAGAAGTTTGGAATTAGTGAGGCGACAGCTTTTCCGAGGATCTCCCCCCTGCCGGGAGAGGGATGAGGGCTTGTTTTATTAGAGGAGTACTCTTGTAAGATTCAAGGATATTCACTGACAAGAGCTGCGTCGTCTCAACGAGAAGGCGTCACTCCGTCAGCCTGGAAGGCACTTTTGGGGCTAGAAACGGAACAGCGCTAAAGGCGAATGCTGTAATTCAGATGCAAATCGAGACGGTAAAGTCTGGCTCGAAATTTCCCCACTTTGCACAATAATGACACATAGCTGCATTAATGTATAAAGCAGAGCACATCTTATACGGGGGGAGGTTAGTCTGGAGATAGGGTTAAAAGTTACAAAAAGTTTCAGTAATATATGGAAATTTATGAATTTAACGTATGTAATTAAAATCATTAAATACTTTTCAATCACAATAGCGAAACCACTGAAATCTATTTTACAATTAAGTTTTATAATTGCTGCGATAAAGCTACAATTAATTGTTTAGTATGTGTCCCTGCACTAGACATTGCTACATTGTTGCTGAAAGTCTGCTCAGAGCTCTGTGCTCATAGGAAAATAAATCATGCTCACACAAAACCATCTTGTGCAAACACAAAAACTATATCATGCTCAGGTGTAAACATTTTGTGGGCACATGAAAACAAATCGTGATATCACCTCAAAAGCATCTTGTGCTCCCACAAAAACAACTCAAGTGCACATGAAAACATCTCGTGCTCACACCAAAACATCTCATGAGAGCGCAAAAATAGCATACTCATGCAAAAACGTCTTGTGCTCAAACGAAAACAACTCTTTCACGTAAAAACACCTCATTCTCACACGAAAACAAATTATGCTCAGATGTAAACATTTGCTAAAATGTCTAGTGCTTGTATGAAAACATCTCAAGCTCATGCAAAAACATCTTATGCTCATGCAAAAACATATCTTGGTCAGGCGAAAACATCTTATGCTCACAATAAATTGCACGGAGGCGTAAAAGCAGCATAGACACACAGAAACGTCTCGTGCTCAAATGAACGAACAAAACGCTTTTTCATGTGAAAATGTGCTCACATGAAAACACTGTGTTCATAAGATAACTAATCGTGCTCACCTGAAATCATCTCGTTCGCGTGTGAAACCATCTTGTGCTTAGACAAAAACATCTTGAATGTGGGCAAATACATCTCATGCTTGAATGAAAACATTTTGAGCTCAGACGACATCTCATGCTCACACAAAATCAACTTGTGCACACAAAAACATCTTATATGTATATAAAAATGGCATGTATTCACACAAAAACGTCTCGTGCTCAAACAAAAAACGCTCCTTTTCATGTGTAAACACCTCATGCTCACACGGAACCACCTTGTGCTCACACAAACATCTTATGCTCACACAAAAACACATCTTGATCCGGCAACAACCTCTCACGCGCACACAAAAACAACTCTAATAAATGTTTAAAAATAGCATATACTCACTCAAAAATGTCTTCAACAATTCTTTTCATGTGAAAATATCTTGTGATCACATCAAAACATCTCATGAGTGCTTAAAAATGGCATATGCTTGCACCAAAAAATTCTCGTGCTCACACCACAAGAACTCCTTTTCCACTGTAAATATGAATATGAAAATAGTGCTCACCTTTAATCATCCCCAAAGCATCTCAAGCTCGGATGAAAACATCTCGTGAGCGTGTAAAAACATCTTGCGCTTGTATGAAAACATCTCCAGATCAGATGAAAACATCTTATACTCTTGCAAAAACAACATGTGTGCACATGCAAACGTCTCATGCTCACACAAACATTCGCGCTCATGTGAATCTCACTGTTGCCTTTAGGGTACTCCACATAATTTTATCCTTAAGGTTATGAGGCCTACCTGAAAATAGTTTATGTGTACTTTTAACTATTTTATGTCAGTGAATATTATCTTGTGAGTCTTGTGAGCACTTTCCAGCATTTTCTCCAGTTTGTTGCGTAACTGAGTTGGAGGCCCTGAAGTTAAGCAGCACAACTGGAGAAAACAGAGTCAGCGTTTAAAACTTCATTAACCCAGATTTCTCAGCTTGGTTTATTATATCAGTCTGGGATGTCCCTTCCCACATGATAACTGCATCTCAACCATTTTATGATCTCAGGAGTGGGATTCATCTAGGTTTTTTGCAGCTACGCCTATATTTTTAGTGTTGAAAACGTGGTGTAATGAACTGATAAAGTGTGGTTATTTAGTAGATTGCAGCTCTTAAGACTTGGCTTGATAAAGATAGCAGTCTAGGATTAACCCACAGCACTGGAGTTTAGAAAAGGGAATACGAGCAGCTTTTCGCGTTTGATGTACGGTGTTGGAAGATACAACCGTGCTGTGTTTATAGTATTTTCATCCCTAAATGAGAGGCTCTGCCTTTGGAGGAGGCCATTGAAACTGCCGCCTTGGGGGGAGACGTTGAGGAAAAAATAAAACTCTTCTTCTACAAACAGCAGAGGAAGAGAAGGGGAAATGAAAGCGCCGCTCGAGCGTAAGGGCGAGGCTCAGAAGGGAAACGGTTCGCCTGACTCAACACGCCGAGTGCTCGGCACCTCGAGGAGGAGGGCGACGCGTGGCAAGGGTCTTTGTTGTTGGACGGTTCGGGGAGCTGCTCGTCTGTCACGCTACATGGCGTAAGAAACAATCCATGCAACAATCCAAGAATAAACATGACACCGTGAATTTGTTATAAAGTGTTGGGAATGTCATATTTGTTTGCGTTAGCTTGTGATCCAGCATTGAACAGTTCCGGGAAGAGAGTTTGTGCTTGATGGGGGTGAAATTCCGTCAAGACCTTCAGAAGTATGAACAAGGAACTAACAATGGTGATTAGAATGTCACTCAGATAGTATAAAAAGAAACTGAAATCTTGGATTTTTTTCAAGTGTTTGTTAGTGACTGGAGCAGAGAGCAGAAAGAGAGGGAGGAGAAGTTAATGTCCTTCAGTGGCCTTGAAGACAGCTGGCTCAAACAGAACACACATGCAGAGGAGAAGACTTCAAGGTGGTACATGTGCGTGTGTGTGTTTACGTGTATGTATATACATCTGACGTGCGTGCTTATAGTGCAGTGGGGAGCACTGGCTGCACCCAGGGAGCAGGGCTTGGAGATGGTACCTGGCTCACGAGTACCTCACTGGTACCTTTACCGGTCCGGGACTTGAACTGACGACCTTCTGATCACGGGGTGAACTCCATAATCCTAATCCACATTATGTACACTACCAGTCAAAAGTAGTACCACCTTCCCATTCAATGTTTGTTCTTTATTATCATCACTATTGACATTGTAGATTCTCACTGAAGGCATCAAAACTATGAATGAACTGTGTAAAGGCTATATGACCCAGAAGGAGAGTGATGAAGTGCTGTGCCAGATGGCCTGGCCTCCACAGTCACCTGACCAAACCCAGTCGAGATGGTTTGGGATGAGATGGACCGCAGAGTGAAGGCAAAAGGGCCAACAAGTGCTCAGCATCTCTGGGAACTCCTTCAAGACTGTTGGAAAACCATTTCAGGTGACTACCTCATGAAGCTCATCGAGAGAACGCCAAGAGTGTGCAAAGCAGTGATCAAAGCAAAGGGTGGTTATTTGCAAGAATCTAAGATATAAAACATGTTCTGGGTTATTTCATACTTTTTGTTTACTATATAATTCCATATGTGTTCATTCATAGTGCCTTCAGTGAGAATCTACAGTGTAAATAGTCGTAATAATAAAGAATAAAACATTGAATGGGAAGGTGTGTCCAAACTTTTGACTGGTAGAGTACATGTGTATGTACGTTATACTACATATATCATATATTCCTATATACACATAATCTTCGTCTTCCTCTACTTTCAGCATCTCCGTTAGGGGTCTAATGCATTGGCCTGCGACCAATGGCCACCTTGTTTTTCCTTTTTTAAAAAGTCGCTCTCATTAGGTGCAAGATATTTCATCCATCCCAATTCATTCTTTGTCCCTCAATTAAAACAGTGGTGGCTGACGGTAAGAGAGAAAAAATGTCAGTTGTAAAAATAATAAATGTCAAAAAATGTCAGTAATAAAGCAGATGAGTTTAATAAAGCACTGCTGTTACTTATAATTTATAATTCTGTTTATGTAGATGTAGAGGAGTGCAGGTTGACTTGTGTATGTGTGACGCTAGGCTTCATAAGTAATGGTAAGATGAACCTAAATGTGGCAGGTTAAGTGGGGAGCGGGTGTTCAGTGCCTCTCTCTGCTGAGAGGTTCTAGACTCCTAGTCTAATGTAATACATAATGTAAATGCTCATGTGCAATAATAACATTGCTGGGCATGGCAAAATCAAGTAACAAATGAAGTCAGTCACGTTTGCCTCGACGCAAAATGAAAAGTCACTCAGATCTCTTTTCTCATGACAAAGCAACAAGGAAAGGTTTGTTTCCAACATGAGGGATCTAATATAAAGAATATATATTTTACAATTAAAGCCAAAATAAAAATTTCGCTTATTTATTATTATCATTATATTTTTTCCCCAGTGCAGATACCCTCCCCTACAAAATCAGCCTACTGGTCAAAATGAAGAATGATCTAAACAAAAATATTTTGTTATATGAGATACAAAATCACCATGTATACCTAAGAATGATTTATGAGTCTGAATTAAACCTTTCAAGTGATTCTGGGAAGAGAGAGACTGACTCCCATTCCTAGCTTAATCACTGGTTTCTCACAAAAAATATTAATTTACTTCTATATAAATATCTGGGATAAAGTTCAAGAAAATCGAATTTGCACTTGAAGCCAAAATATTATTTTTTAATAATTTTATTTCAATTTTCAATTCAGATGTCCTCCCCTACAAAATCAGCCTACTTGTCAAAATCAAGAATAATTTGTACTTTACAAAGTCAAATCAGGCCTTTAAAATAAGTATTGGAGTACAGTCTTAACTGAACACCCATGACGGCCGGCGTACAGCGATGGTGGAGTTCAATTCCAGCGAACAAAAAGAGCAGCTTAAACAGTGGCTAACCAAACGTTTAAAAGCGAGAGGCTCCGTTATTAGCGCTTGACATTTGGAGCCGTCAATAGAGAAGACGACGGGGGAAAAAATGCTTGCATCTATGGAGCACACTTCATTAGTTTAATGAGTGCAATACAGATGGCGATTCTCCCTCCTCCCCGGGTCAGAGCATGTTCTCTTCTACGCTAGCGACATAGCTTCGGCGGCGGCGGCAAAGAGACACGGTGGCCGGAAGCGTCATTACGGCCGGTGACTTGTCCGCAAGCAGGACTGAATAATAGATTACGTTAGTCGTCGCGGTTTAAACATAAAGGTTAACACAAATTTGTGTATCGTTTGTTCGTTCGCTTTTTCAATTTTGAAAGCATAAACCCCTGAAAAAATGAGTTTATTCGCTTCTTTTTAAATTAAAACCCAAACACATTTTCAGTATTTGTTTCCATAAGCCAAAAGAAAGAATCAAACAAATAATGAGTTCAATCCATGTTTGTTTCTCATGTTAAAACCAAAAACGTGTATTTTCCATATTTGTTTCCAAATTCAAAATGAAAATGAGTAACAAGTCAAATTTGTGTATTATTTGTTTTTCAAATTAAAACCAAAATGCCCCAAAAAGATTTTCGTAATTCATATCCAAATACAATATGGAAAAATACAAACAATGGCTCACTTTCTGAGTTGCACTCAACTTTCCTGAAACATTTTTCATGTAATTGATTTAATTTGATTCAAGATTCTTTTTTTCCTTACTTCTATTACTTTTTACTTCTACTTCTACTTTTTGCTTTTACTTCTATTACTTTTTAAAAGTAGTAGTAGTAAACCTTAACCTTACCACAAAATACTTTTAATACTTCAGTACATTTATTATCAGATACTTGAGTACTTCTACGTCTAATACTTTTTACAAGTACTTACATAGTACTTCTACTATGTTTTACTTTTACTGCTTTTTAAAAACAGTAAAAGAAAGCAGTTCCATGCATTGAGTTAAGTGACTTTTGTAATGACTAATCTTTACTAAGCAAAGCTAAATACTTAAGTACTTTTAAAAGAAGATTATTCAGTACTTCTTATACTTTTTACTTTTATTTCTACTTCTACTACTTTTTACTGTTTCGCTTTTTCATTGAGATTAAGCGGCGTGATCTGGAAGTGACTATTACACATAGTCATAGTGGAAACTGGAACATTCTTTTTTTAGCCCAACACAAAAAAACATTGTTATTACTTTCATTTTTATGAAAAAAAAGACACTGTGGATTTTGGGTTTTGGTTTTAAGATGACAACCGCAGGAAAGAAATGATTCACATATTTCGATTTCCTTTTGTACGCTCAAATAAATAATTGGAAAAATGACAAAAGCTCACTCATATTTTGAAGAAAAAGATGTTTGTCAAATTTTGGTTTTGATTAGATTTTTTAAAATTAAACAATTGGCACATGGATTAACAAAGTCTATATTTTGACAAGGATTGAGAGTATCAACATCAGACGTGTTGAAGTGTTAAGAAAAAGTGCTATACTAATGCATCAAAACGTAGCATGTTGATGAGTGAAGCAGGTCTTGAGAAAAGAGAGAACAACAGTAAACATTATTGCCCCGGGTTTGCTGGTCTATGTACAACAATGCCATTGTTTTACTTTCATCGTTCACACTTAAAAAAAAAAAAAAAAACCTAATTGTTTAGCTTCCGCAGAATTCCAGCAAAGTGCTGCTTCAAATTCATGTCTGTACATCGTATATTTTAGCTTCACTGTTAGAACCACTATGATTTAAAAGCTGCTTTACGGCCATACCTCGTAAAAGGGAAGATGTTGTCAAGTGGTTGCAATCTTCCTAGTTTTGGCTAGCTATGTTTGACGTTAAAAAGGCTTCGATTTGACAGCAACTCATCTTTTCCTGAAACTGAATAAACTTCTGATGCTGAGAGCCGAGTTCCCTGGTCAATAAAATGTCAATTTCGCATCTCGAAAGGAAAACGAGCTCCAAGAAACACAGGTTGCAGTTTTATTCAGATGTATCAAATAATGGTTTTAGGGTTGAATTATTCAGCAGCTCGCTTCAGGACTGGATGTGAAGATCACAGTTGTGCTCGTGTTCAACAGTCCTAAAATGAAACTAACAACCTGCTGGTGATCTTTGCTAATAAATGATGTACTTACAACAATCCAGAGCAATAAGTAGACTTAAAATTGTAGTCCTGTCTACAAATTAATTAATTAATGATTTTGTAACAGCAGGCGGTTGAACCCAAATGCAGAGTCAACAGAACCAGCTCGCAGGCACAGGGGAAATTGACAAAACGTAGTTTATTCACAGAAGGTCAGAACCAGAAAACCCAGTCCACGCAGCAAACGAAACCAAATCGCCAGAGGCAAAGGGGTAGTTCAAAAACAGAAAGCAAGGGTCAAAACGGAGGCAGGCAAACACAAATAACGCTTGGTAAGGCGCACTAGGCATAACAATACTTCGCGCGAAACGGTTGCAAACGAAAGTCTTTAAATACGGTTGAGATGGATATGATAGGCTAAAATTCTGGTGACGTTGATCTGGTAAGCTGAGGCCGTTGTGAAGGTCTGGAACTGGAGCCCTGGTTAGATGGCCTCTCAGATAAGATGGAGTCCTCCCTTGTCCTGGGCTGAGACCAGATTTGCGTGAGGTAATGACATACCTTAAGTAATAAAGCAAAATAGTTTTATTACTTATGTACGTTTAACATCAAATACCTCAGAATTTCTATTACGTTTAGTTTTTACCTTTACTTCTACTACTTTTTAACTTCTACCAAGATTTACCTTTACGTCTACTAGGTTTTACTGCTACTTATTTACCTCTACTACTTTTTACCTTTACTTCTACTTAAACTTTTTATTTCTACTACTTTTTACTGTTACTTCCATTATTTTTTACTTTTTCTTCTTTTTTCTAATCTACTAGTTTCTAAACATAGTACATTAAAACACTTTCATGCTTTGAATTAAGTACTTTTTGTAATGACTAACCTTTACCAAGACAAGTGAAATACTTTTACAGTACTTTTAATATCAGATAGTTTAGAACTTCTAATATGTTTTAATTTACTTCAACTTCTCCTGCTTTTTACTTTTACTGGACCTCTATGTTTCACTTTTAATTCTGCTTTTACTATTTTTTACTTTTACTTGCATTTCTACTATGTTTAGTTCAAATTTTTTACAATTAGTAAATTAAATTACTTTCATGCTTTGAGTGAAGTATTTTTGTAATGACTAACCTTTACTAGTACGTTTACCAAAATACTTTTAACACTTTAGTACTTTTAATAACAGATACTTCTACTATGTTTTACTTATTATTCTTACTTCTACTACATTTTACCTTTACTTCTACGTTTTACTTTACTGCTATTTTCTGGTTTTACTGGAGTGAGTTTAATTGTAAAGAACAATATATTTTTGTACTCAAAGGTTTCAGGAAGCCTTCACCCGACTGGTGGTAATAATGCCATATTTTTTAGCTGGAACAGCTTTGTACTTGCATGGAAATATCATCATCTAAACACTAGAATCTTCATTGGCTCCCGGCTTAAGATTGTCGTTCCACGAAGGAATTGCATCTTGTGTTACGTTGTGTTCATGCAGATGGATTTCACCTTGCAATCGGCTGTAATACGGGATAAACCCGCTGTCCGCTACCTTTGCAAACAGCACATTTGTTGATAGGATCATATAATGCAATAACAGAAGCAGAACATATTGGTTAGAGGTGTGATTTCTCAAACCCTCATGCCTCTGTTCCTCCCCCTAGGTGCCATTTGGGAACTGGAGCTAGTTTACGCTTGAGTCTCTAAAAACTGTTGCTACCGGCACACGCCGTGATGACTTTCCTTCCCGAGTTGCCATTATGAAGGGTTTTTATCGCTAATATTGTTTTTGTTTTTTTTTAAACACAGCAGGCCTGATGGTTGCGCATAGCACCACTTAATTCTCTTATATGGTGGTGGGGGAAACTCAGTGGGTGTCATTCACCAAAATTTCACCAAAGTTTATCGCTTAAATTTGTTCCTAAGCATATTAAGTTAACCCTATAAGAGAACCCTATGAATTTTTGTAGTGTTCGATATTTGTATAGGAATAACACACATACATATTGCAATCATTTAAGTAGTGTTGTTATCTAATAAAGTGTATCTTACTGTGTTGTATAAATCAATATTTACATCCTTAAAAATGCATATGTATATATATATATATATATATATATATATACTGTATATTTTTACTGTAATAAGCTATAGAAGGCCTAAACAGGCACAAGAACAAATTTCAAATAAGAAAACATTATTACTGCATATCAGAATTGTTATGAAAACTGCAGAAGTGTTTTTCCAGAACAAATGTTCTTTAGAACGGTTGGTGAATGAAGCTCATTGTGTTTTTTGTTTGCATGTTAAGATGTCAGTTGGTCACAAATAGAACCTATTAATTTTATTTATTTGAAAGAAAAATGCTGTCTCATGTCATGGTAGGGAAAAATCTGAATGGGACCTGGAAATAAATTCACACAACAAAATATACCATCACGAAAAATTAAATCTGCTATTAAAATACTCTATGATTAAGTGTAAGCCTAGACCAGCTTTGACTTTCAGGGCTGGTTTCTTGAACATGACTTGTCTGGGACTAAATCACAGTACCAATGGAGATTTACCACTGAGGGCTGGTTTCTTGCTCATGGATTAAGCCTAGTTTTGGACTAAATTGTAGTACCAATGGAGATTTACCATTCAAACTCAAAAGTTAGTCTAGGACTAGTCTTAATCACCGCCTGGAAATTGGCCCTGAAAGTCATAATCTCCACTGGTATTGCAATTTAGTCCAAGACTATGCTTAACCCACGTTCAAGAAACTAGCCCTCAATGACTAAGATTGCAATAAATATATGGAACTGCTCAACAATGGAAAAGGAAGGCGCAATATGTGATTGTCATGAATTTTATACTAGAGACAGTAATGGGCTTTGGGCTGGCTGATCCGCTAGCCTAGGCTACATTCACTGCTGCATGTGAGTGACTCAAATCGGATTTTGCCTTATTGTGACACAGATCTGATCTTTTTCAGGGGCTGTGGACATACAAATCTGATCTTTCCGTCAGATTTGTGCCACTTTCGCTATATTAATTACTAAATCTCTACATAAATATCCGATTAATGACCTGCAACCTGAATGTGAGCGCTCCAGATCCGGAATTCATGTGGCTTTTGCTTATACGCATGCGCTGACATCATCCCCGGCCTGCACCGGCAGCGCGGGAAGGTAAAAATGGAGCTGCGATAACGGTCAGTGAGATGGAGGGTGGGGATTTGGTGACTTTTTCTCCTGGTTGACCTGGTGCTTTAGCTGATTCACTGTTGTCGTCCTCAGAGCGAAGTCACGATACGTAAGTATCTTCTCATTTTAATGCCTTGGAGTGCGTCCACAGATATGACGTTTTGTTGTTGGTAGCGAGTTGACCGATATGCTTGTGTCAGTAATGGCGCCCGGCATGACGTTTGAGACGCGTGCATTCACGTTACAGTCAGATACAGGTCACTTGTAGTTATGAATGTGAACCGTCAAGATAGACAAATCCGATCTGAGCAAAAAATAGGAATTGAACGGCAGCGTGAACGTAGCCCTAATGACCAAAGACATCATAGAGTCAAACTGGTCATGCCATTAGCCGTTATCCTTTCACTTTTGTCACTGGTCATTAAATAGAGAGGACTGTCTTCCGCAATCCTCTGTAAGACATGCCTTCACTGCTGCCCAGTTAGTAATTAAATTACAGGGTTCATTATCGCAATATGGGCATTTATAAACTATGAAAACAATGATAACGACAGTTATTAGCGTTATCATTAATAAAGAGGTTAGTCAGAAGCAATTACTGAACTCTCCACTAAGGTTATGAATGCAGGAAGTGCAACAGACGATTCTTCTAAATATTTTATTTACACGATTATTCGGAATAATAAAATAAAATAAAATGAGAAACTAATTCAGTTAAATAGAATTGGCATAGGTGTTATCTGATAGGCTGTCGTTACTGCACGGCATCACAGCGCACAACTGGCAGCTGTGTGATGGAGTCGGAGGATGGGGTCCACCTTTGAGAAGATGGAAGCAAAAAACCAAGGCTGTATTTACTAAATGGCAAAACGGACAGAACTTGAGTTAGTCTATCAGCAAACATATAACATATATTCAATACAAGAATCAAAACACTTTCTACCTCAAAACGTCACTGTAACCTCACAGTTATTTGTAAATAAATACATAACTACAATATATAGTTTCTTTACTGAGTATCACACGGCACAAGTATTAAGTATTACTGGATGAAGTGTCTGTGTATTAGGTACATTTTCTCTGTAGCGTGGTAGTGTTATTATTAAAACAGTAGCTGGACTGTTGATTAGCTACTTTTAATTAGAGATGGCACCAAAGCGCTCTGTGGATCAGTATCGGTCCGATAACGACTAAAATAGCTGGATTGGGTATCAGTGGCGCACACTCAATTTGTTATGCATCAGAAGTGGCACTGCAGTAAAGCTGCTTTATTGTTTGACATTCGCGCTAATCTGTACATATTGATGTGACAATAAGCAGAACAAGCAACACAACACACTACAGCCCCAAAAGCAAATCACACTATTATACTGTTTCATTTCCTTAACAAACAGTATTTAAGTCAATTACTTTCTTAAGCATAACAGAATAATCTCAGTCATGTATTCAGACATTTTTAAAGCATTAACGTTCTTATTTACATATGCACGCAACACTTTCCGTTAAAACCCTGGGCATCAAAAGAACAGAATTGCAGGCGTAACGTCGCCATGCCTACGCGTCCGTCTGTGTTGTTTTTTCTGGTCCTACAGTCGTGCACCTCATGGTCAGTCAGAGGCGTGGAATCGGCTTCTTAAAATACACCAAAGGTGCTGGAGAGCAATCTCGGGATCTGGATACACAGTGTGTGCCTCTCTTTGGGCTCAGTGGGGCAGAAGAACCACCGGCAATGTGCCCAGTGTTCTCTCTCTCTCTCTCATTTTCTTTCTCTCCTTCTTCCCTTTTTTCCCTGCCAAAATGTTCCAACGTCTCCCTCCAACTCGTGGCTCATGTCCCCAGAGTGGAAAGCCCTCGAAGCCTGGTGGTCAAACAACCGGGGATCTGGGGAAATCATGCGCTTTCCATTTGGTAGATAAAGCAAGTTGGGAAAAGGGCCAACGTTCACTCTCTGGAACTCTGGTTTGGTCCAGAACGTCAGGAGAGTAGCTGGCATTTGTTGATTTCCCGGAAATCGTCTGGTGCGAGGGTTTGCTGTTTTGCTTGTTTGGATTCATGCTGTTTCTACTGAGGAAGACTCAATGGATTTCCAAAGCATCATTGAACGTTTAGGACATGTGCTAGTCAGTGTTAAGGAATCTACTTTCAAACGATGGCTTTTCAAGCTCCAAGCTAGTATAAATTAGAGATGAATGTAGTATAAAGGAGTGTCAGCTTCTATTTTTTTATTTGTTTATTGTCATGCACACTGTTTGACAAAAATCATGACTGTTTGACTTTAAGAATCACTGTCAACTTCAATGTTGAATCGTCAAATTCCAGGGAGCCGTACCTATGTTTAAAAAACACAATAAACCCAAATGGCAATGCCGCTTTTCCCGCCTGTGCTGTTAAGAGACAAACGAGAGCGTTCAGCCTTATTTACTTTGAGCCAAAATGAGAGCCTTGCTTGGGTTTTAACACTTACTACAGAACATGGGGACAGGACCAGCTGTCACTCCCTCCTCGATTGGCAAACGAAAGCTTCCACACGTACAGATATGAGGGAGGGAGGGAGGGAGGGAGGCAGGACTAGATGGAGGCAGAGAGGAAAAGAGGGAGGGAGTGAGTGAGTGAGGATGGGAGAGAGGAAAGAAGGGAGGAATGGGGGAAGTAGGAAGAGAGGAAGGAAGGGATGGAGGAAGGGAGAAAGGAAGGGATACAGGAAGTGAGGGATGGAGGAAAGAAGGGAAGATGAAGGAAGGAAAGAGGGAGGAATGGAGAAAAGGAGGCATAGAAGAAGTGAGGGTTGAGGAAAGGAGCGCGGGATGAAGGCAGGAATGGAGAATAAAGAAGGGAAGGATGGAGGAGGAAGAGTGGGAGGGATGTAGGGAGGGAGGGATGAAGGGATGGAGGAATGAAGGAAAGAAGAAGAAAGGATGGAGGGAGGAAGGGAGGGATCAAGGACGGTAGGTTGGAAGGGAGGAAGTAGGAAGGCTGGAAGGGATCAAGGATGAAGGAAGGGAGGGATGGATGTAGGGAGGACAGTCGGTCATCAGGTTTTGGCTTTCCCATTTCCTGGCCTGGTTATTTCAAACACACAAGCACGCACACACACACACACACACACACACTTAATTAAAGGGGAAGAAAAATGGAACGAGGAGGACAATAATGTATTTCCTTTCCTCTTCTCTAATCATATAGAAGTTCAGTTCATATAGATTTATTGCTCTGTTTTACTATTACGTAAATGCAAGAATAATAAGGGTTTTCTCTTTTGTACCATTGTGCTGCGTTCACATAACAGATACGGCTTCCGTGAAATTACGAGGAGAGGGTTTGGAATTCCTGAGGGAACGGAGAGAAAATAGAACTCTCCTCCCTTTCAGCGATGAGACAAACGCAGTCAGACTATTAGTTGCTACAAATTACAGATGAAAATGAGTGTATGAAGTAATAATAAACAGACACAAAAATAGACCAGTGCATGTTTGAAATTCCCAACAGGTCTGGTCAGTTTGGTGCTTAATAGGAGATCTTTCTTTTTACTTTAAAAAATAAAACAAATAAATTTGATTTTAGTACTCAGAATAATAGTTAAGTACTTGGACATCTTACAGAAAGAGAAAGTAACAAAGTACAGCTACTCAAGCCCCTATAAATGTGGTCGTTTTGCTCGTTCGTTTTTTTCCCCAACATCTGGAGCTCAGCTATTGAAGCAGAGCCTCGGGGAGCTCTGAGGTATTTGGGCCTGGTGAAGAGGAAAGGCGAAACCATTCTCCTGTCCTTTCCCAAGAGGCGCCTCTCCATTTCAGCTCCGGCTTTTTACGGCGTGTTTCGGCTACCCGGAATTAATCACAGCAAAGAAAAAACGCCCTGCTGTGGATATTGTGTGGTGCGCCGTATCGCCCCGGAAACATGTCCGCCGGCCCCTTTTGTTTACGGAGCGCCGAGGGGCTCGTACGGCATGAAAAAAAAGGGCTTTGAAGGTCTGTTGAAATCGAGGGGGCTATATTTACCCCTTTTTCTGCATCCACTTTACGGCATGTTTGCACCATTGATGCATTTGGAACATCAGGGAAGATGGAAAAGAGAAAAAATGGCGTTCATTCACCTTGTGTGTGCAGACATTGCATTAAGTAAGAGCGTCTGTCGAGACAGAGGAGGGTGAGAAAGAGGATGAAGTTTGCCCAGATAAATGCCGCCAAGCGAGCAGCTCAGTCGGCCGGGCTGTTGGGTAAAACAGGGCTCCTATTCTGGCCCCCAGCTCTCTGCGCGAATAAGTGAATTGCCTTGCATTTGATGTTTACATTATGGACCTTTGCAGTGGGCTTTTGCAGCTGTCAGAGCGACAGACTCATTTCCGAGCATATTGCCTTCCCGCTTCATTGACTACAAACCAAGAGGAACAAACAGAGAGCGGAGAAACAGGCGCATTTACATGACCCTAAATTCTTTCGTTGGTAAGGCTGGACGTGAGCACTTCCTTTCGGATGAGAGGACGGAGCAGGGAAAGAAAGTACACCTGAAAAATGAAGAAAACTTGAGGGTAGCATCTTAGGGAGAACAATCCACAGTCACAAAAATTGTGATGAACCTAACAACCAACAGTAGTTTATTTGATCCACACCTATGAGGAGAGCTGTGATGCTTAGTGCTACCATGTCCCATGACTGAAATATGCCCTTAAATTCCGAAAGTGACGTTCTGACGTGTATGTAATCCTGTTTAAGATGTAATAACGCCCCGAACATCAATATAGACATACAGGCAAACACGATTTAAAAATCAGGCCCCTTCTCCTCCAAAGTTTCCCCCTTCTTCGTCTCGGCAGTGCCACGACGCCGTGAACTGTGGCTAATTATGCCTTCTAATGAGCTCGCGCTGACAAAAGCATTTGCATATTTAATTCTTGAAGATGCTCTCGATATTGCAGCCGCACGAGCAAGTCCAGCCAAAGAAAGCCGAAATCTTTGAGATCCCACTAGAGGACGGTATTATGAGTACCATTGAGATGTAGCAGGGGTGTGCAACTCCAGTCCTAGAGATCCAGGTTTTCATCATACTTCACTTCAGAACATTCACACCTGCTCTCGAGTAGATGCTCATCAGAAGAGACTCACAAGGTAGGATGGAAAAGCTCCAGGACACTGGCCCTCCAGGACCGGAATTGCCCACCCTTAAGCTATAGGATCAACTTGTGACTTGTCAGTTCAAAACACAGTGCAGTCCACTGTGTTACTTTTAAATGATAGCTTTTCGAGCTACAAGCTACTTCAATTCAATCCAAATTTATTTATATAGCACTCTTAACAACAGTCATTGTCATTTATGATTAAAAGGCAATGAAGCAGTTAACTACATTACAAGATGCAATAAAAAACATTCAGGCTATTTCATCCAGTAACATAATATTTCTGCTGTAGAATGCTCTTAAAGCAGGTTAAATTTGTGAAACATGATGTTAAAAGTACTATAAAAATCTATAAATTTTTAAAAATGTACTGTCAAATCACAATAGACTTGCAAGAATTTCCACAATTCCACAATAATGCAAGAATTTTAGAATATGGTAAACTGGTCTCACTGTCAATGGAAAGGCTAGTTGCCTTCAAAGGAAGTCCAGCTAGTAGAGATTTGCCATAGTCAAATTTCACACAATGTGAGAAAAAGGGGACACCTGGGCGTCTTAATGCAGTTTACAAATTTATTTGTGGAATGCTCTGACAACGAGAGGCAAAAGGGACAGCCCAAGTTCAAAGACTCCATGCTAAGATGTTCTCAATATTTTTGCTGCTGTCTTGCCTCATCCTGTTACGAGCTGGGTAATTATACAGTGGATTGGTATTCAAGGCAGGCCGGCAATGTAGGTAAACTTCACTGACCTACTTGCATGGCCACCGCACACCAGAATACATTACCACATATCCAAAGGCAGTTCGGAAATCCTTATCTCAAGAAGAGGGAGTCCACTGTTCTTTGACTCATTCTCCATTTGAGACAACATCTCAACGCAGTTCCCAACCCCAGGGGCACTGTTAAAACAATGATAGCCCTCTTTGAAATTGACTCACGCTCCCTGTCTCAGTCACCCGTCCACATTTCAGCGCACTTGTGCTCGTTGTTGGACAACCAAATTAAAGACATCAGATTAAACAGGATTAGGGCATTCCAATGAACTCATGGGCTGGAATAAATTATGCAGTTGGAGTGCGTTCAATTAAGTCTCCCTGCACCCCCTGCCCATGCCGCAGCACTGCAAAGAAGTAACAGTAAATGGAAAAAGGGGAAGAAAAGTGATGGGAAATCACGTCTGCTGGGGCTGGTTTAAAATGAGCAACTATTATTTATCCCAAGCATTTTCATCGTTGCGATTATTGGTGCCATATATTTCTCGCTCCCTTCCCGCTCGGTCATTATGACTTTATAGTAGTAGCATGCGGCACATAACAGAGAGACGGGCAGAGAAACATCCTGGTGTCTTTTGTCTGGAGAACTGGGGAGGCATGAGAGGACAGAATGAGCAGCCATAATGAAATCAGCGATTGGCAGTACCTCCTGCCAGCAGGTCAGAATGATTAAAATCCATCACTATAGAAGCCCAGGCAAATGAGCTTAGTGTCTGCAACATCCTCAGCATAGTAATTCTCTCCTCTCCACTTTCTAGACACTCATTTGCCATGCATTAGTAAACATGCATGATTCCCTTTGGATCACATGACACCAAATCACACCTTGAAAGAGGTCTGAACACACAGCCCTGTGGCACCCCCTTGCTTGGAATACATGCCAACCTTGGTAAACAGCTCACGTCTCCACCTGGCAATCGTGCAGTCTACCTTCCTGTGGTCCTCAACCCTGTTATTTATTGACTTTCCAAGACAGACAAGAAGTCCAGGCCACACTGGGCACGTTTCGGTTCAGGGATCAGCCTGTTCAACCACACACCAGCTGCAGCCTGTTCTTTAATTAATGGGATGAAAAGAAACAGGAAGGGTCATGATAACAGCTGTGAGATTAGAACCTGCAAGAAGAGGCAGTCGGGCTTCCCGCCCCCCTGCACATGCTCGGTGCAAGCCCCTTGCATCAGGAGCTCTTTCTTCGGCTGGCTCCCATAATTAAAGGTGAAGGGGAGTTGAGTCTGGGGAAGAGAGGTGCTTGCCAATTAATGTAGGTGAACCTGTGGGTAATCTCTGACTTTAGAACTGTCTATCATTTTTTGTAAGTAATAATTAGGTTTTAAGAAAGAAGTTTTTTGACAAAATTGTGATGGACCATCTGAGAGTTTCCCCCAGATGGGTCAAAAGTACCAAGAATTTTCTAGATGATTTCTGCACAATTATTGCCTTCTTAGCCCTGGCCACATGTAAATAAATTGGACAGTGAGTGCATTTTTATGCCTATTCAGTTGAATTGGTGCGCATGACCATTCCTGTTCATTAAACTACTTGTGCTCAAAGGCTGCAGGAAAGTTTTTTATTATCCACCCAATTAGGAATTCAGACTTTAACAGCACACGTTCCGTCCTCTCCGGCAGCAAACGCCAGTAACCTCGATTTCCTTTCTTGTAGGGGACAGAAATGTAGGCGGAAGAAAATGTCACCGAAAATGTCAGTGATCGCATCCCGTGTCCAATATTGTCACCCGGACTTTCCCCAATTCCCCATTCTGCTCACAACGTGGTGTTCTGGTCCTGATCAATGTTGGGCCATCTGTCATCAAATCCCTCATCTGCTACTTTTTATTGGTGCTGTCAACCCACTCGACCTTTCAGTCCAGTGCAGGAAATGACCCCAAGCTGGTCATAAGACTGATCTATTGTCTAAGTGCTCATCCATTCGGAGCTGTGCGGTCAGTTCGGAGGTCAAGTCCAAATTAAGCACTGTGGGTGTATGTGTGTCTGTGAGGTTGGGGCGTCAAGTCGTTTCTGTTTGCCAGGTTTCAGTGTACACAAGTGTGCGGCTCAAGAGCTGAGAAAGCCCTGGGGAGGTGTTTATTATCTGTCGCGGGAGGCTTCAGGAATCGGCGGCGCAACTTCGCCGTGTGTATTGCTGGTTTTGGAAGGAAAAGATTTCCAGTCTGTGTGACAAGGCGGATCGTTTCTGTTAATTGAGTCCCAGAGACATGGCTGAAAGTGGGGCAGCATGTTACTGCTCGTTCAACACGGTGGTTGTTGTTTTTAGAAGGGCTCTTTGAGGCACCGGGAGAGACAAAAGAGGGAGGGTTTGTGAACAAAGCTTAAATTCGTGGGGCTTGGCAGTGGGCAGTGGTGTATAGTTCTAGAGCAAGTGTTCCTTGTTACTCCAGCATTACCACAGTTGGGCCCTGAAGAAGACCCTTAACCCCAAGTGGTTCCAGGGGCAATGTACTTGAAATTAGAAAAGCAAGTCGCTCTGGATGCCACTCTCAAGAGAAAACAATCCACAAATAAAAGCTTTGCAAAGTCAGAAAGTGAGTTCCTTACCCTGTCAACAGCCACATTCAAGATGTCCTCCTCCTCCCACAATCCAAAAACAGGCTTAATGAGATATCTAGTGACAGTGCCAACATCTCCCTTTGAAACCCTTACTTTCACCGACACTGATAAGCGCCTTTAAGAGACTAGACAAAAGGAAACTGGGGACTCGTCAGTCCGAGAAGTTGTCGTGCCTTGCTGTTTTTGTTCGTTTGGGTCGAAACCTTCACCTGACAGGCGAGCGGATAGGGGTCCGGTTCTTGCACCTGACACGGACGCGCCCCCGAGACCGTTACCGACACGGATAACGGCCTCCCGCCGATCGCTCACCCTGATGGACAAGATAATGGAGTGCGATAATGGGGCTCCGTCCGGAGGCCGGCCGACACACAATGTTCATCACTGCCCTCCCTGTCATCCACACAGACACATAAATACGGCGGGTGACGGCTTGCGAGGGACCAAGGCTAAGATACCGGGCACCGATATTATTTCTGCCAGCTCCAGTTGATGCGTTTGGGACACAGTATGAAAGAGGGGAAGGGATTAGAAAAGACGCTTGCGGTGTTTGAGACTTGTTCTGAGCTCAAGGCCTCACCTCGGGACGCGGCGTCAAGGTTTTTCAAAATTCAATTCATGTTCTAGGCCAAATTCGACTCCCGCTATTACTGAATCACAAAAGACTTTTTTGGAATTGGGATAAGATTTAGGGATGTTAATCATTTTTCTACAAAGGTTTCAAATTGCGAATGAGCGTTTTCAACACAGTTCATTTCCAAAGCAAAGCCCTGACATCCAATCGAGGCAAGGCTTTCACAGCAAAGGCAATGGCTCACACAATAAACATTTTTTTCATTTTTTACTGGCATAAAAATTTTTTGCAGATGCCAAAGAACCAGAATGAACTTAGTGTAACTAATGGCACAATTATCTGTGTTTGTTTTGATTTTTGTATAGCTGGAGTATGAATCACAGCTCCTAAAATTCAGCATGTTATAGCTGCCAATATTACCATCCCTGCGCGGCACACTTGGGCCAAGGTGTGAAAGAAAAAGCAAAAGCTAAAGGGATTAGAGGAGATGCTTACCGTGTTTGAGGCTTGTTCTGAGCCTCACCTCAGGACAAAACGTCTTATTTTTTTGAGAAATTCAATTTATGTTTCTGGTCAAATTCGTCTCCCGCTGTTACCGAGTCTCACAAAACCCTATCTTTGGCATAGCAAAAAAGGATGGATTTTTAGATTGTGGGGATTTTAATCATTCTGCTGGAGGATGTTTAGAGAAAGATCTTGAAATGTGAATGAAAGCATGCTTTTTGGTAATGAATAGGATTTGGAATGGGATTGGCTTATAGGTTACTGAAGTCCAACCAGTGCAAGGTTTTCAGAGCAATGGCATAAGCTCAGAGAATAAACATTTATTTGTGGAAGTTTTTCTCTTTTCGGTAGGTGACACAGTTCTTAAAGTGTGGCGTAATTAGGTCTCAGATCCCAGAATTCTGTTGTATAAAGCTGTAAATGTCGATACATTGTGCCAATACTGTGGTCAAAGGAACAAAGGTCCTCATTCACCAGTATTTTCTTATGAGGGAAAGTCAAAAATGATCTGTGCTTTTGTTTTGTCAGTTTATTAACACAAAATCAGGGGGTAAACAATACGTCATTTTTCTACATAGTCTCCTTCCTTTTTAATACACTTGGTCCAGCGGTCCACAAGCTTGTGTATTCCCTCCAAGAAGGAGGTTTTCGGTTAGTCGTGTAACCATTTATGCACCGCTTCCCATGTTTCTTTGTCCATAGAAAATTGACAACCTTGTAAAGCATCTTTGAGCAGTCCAAAGAGATGATAGTAGGTAGGGGCAAGATCTGGGGTGTAGACAGGGTGTTCCAGCACCTCAAAACTCAATTGGTTAATGGTTTCAATGAACTGGCCAGCCGCGTGTAGGCGTGTATTATTATGCAACAACACCACTTTCTTCGACAATAAGCCTCAGTGATTGGTGCGACTTGCTGACTTCAGCCCCTGACACACCTTCCAACAAGAGAAACTGGACCACAGAATTGCGCAGAAGGCAGTGTGACGTACCTAAAGATATGTTATGGCAATTGTGTGGAAAATTGTTTGACTTTCTCTCATAAATGTGTTCTTAAGAAATTTAAGACATCTAAATAATATAACATTATACAACAGTACAACTGAAGAAACCTCCATGAAAAAATTTTTTGGCATGCAATAAAATTTGCCTAAGTGTGCCCTTTGCCATTTGTAGATTCTGTTCATATCAAAGTACAAATTGGAATCTTCATGAAAACTGTGTAAGTGGGTTTTAAGAACAGCTTTTTTTTTAAAGAATGGTTTGCTAGAAGAGACCCACCATTGTGAAGAACTGAGTTGTTTCAGAAAGACATTTTTTAAACAGTAACGGTTAAGGTTAAGGTCTATACCAGAGTCCTGACACACTGAATTGGGAATTATAAAGGTCAAAAGCACAATGCAAACGGGAGTCACCATTCTAAGTCACCATTTTAGCCAGAGGCATTACAATCTTCAAAAACTGCTATGGCTTGTTAATGCTACTCGGTTAGCAATACTTTCTCAAAGAGGTGGTGAAAATATGGTCATTTCTCAATATCAAGAGAGCAAAAATTATTTGAACTTGCATTTATGGCATTTAGCAGACACCCTTATCCAAAGCGGCTTCCATTTCCTAACTAGATGGGCAATACCTGAAAAAATTGTGTGCAAAAAATGTAGAAAGGGATAAAAGGGTAAAGTAAGTTAAAAGGAGAAAGTACAAAGTCTGTTTACAGACGTTTAGGTGTTTAGAAGTTTAATGGAAGCCATAAATGTAGAACGTGTTAAAGTGGCAAAAAGTGGGAGGAGGAGGAAGAAATGGGAGAAGAGAGATGAGGATGAAAAAGTAGAAGAAGAAATAAACAAGACAACAAGGTTATAAGGTGATAGATTGCAGCAGTCGCAATGTTGATATTCCTGCAGTCAACATTTGTGTACATCTAAGAAACATTTAAAGGCTAAAAGAAAAACCTGTTGAAACATTTTAAAATCTAAACATTTAAAACCCCACCCCTTTAAATCATTCCGTCTGCCATAAAGGAATGTCTAAGTCTGGACGTTTTCACACATGGACATTTTGCACAAAATCCAAAGTTTTTCTGGGCATTTGACAGGATGACAGGCGTGGAATTAGCATTGAGAATGACAGTGAGTTGACACGTTTGGAGAAAAGTGAAAAAGTGTGTCTCTCAGTGCGCCATGGTGGTCTTTCATCAAGGTAATTCACTTCTCAGCATGACACAGTCATTACCGTTGTTTACTTGCGGAGACATTTCTGCCTTATATGGCCATGTTTGCTCCACCACCGACGCCGTGTGGCTTGTCCACGCCCAGCTTCAGTCTCAGGGTTCTGGGGCTCAGGAATTGACCGATACCAGTGGATTGAAAGGCTAAATGAAAAATAACGATGCCTCATTGAAATTCTTTGATCCATGTTTACTCCCTGATGGAGAGGAATTAACGAGTGGAATGTTTAAGACTGACTTGGAGCGGGCACACTATATGGACAAAAGTATGTTTTACAGCTTTTACTCTTCTTGGAAAACTTTCCACAAGATTTTGGAGATGGGAATTCGTGCCCATTCATTCCGTTGAGAATTAGTGAGGTCAAACACTGATGCCGGACAAGAAGGCCTGGCTCGCAATCTCTCTTCCACACCATCTGACGCTTGGCCTTGGTGATGTGAGGCTTGCATGTGGCTGCTGGGCCGGGGAAACCCATTTTCTGATGCTTTATATTAATGCCAGTGGAGGTTTGGAGCTCTTCAACTATGGAATCAGTAGAGCGTTTTCCACTTTTACGCATCATGGACCTTAGCAGTTGTTGACCTCACTCTGTGACTTGGTCTTTCCGCTTCGTGGCCAAGTTTCTCTTGTTTCAAAATGCTTCCACTTGCCATTAATACCACTTACAGTTGGAACATCCAGCAGGGGAGAAATGTCATGTCTGTCTTATAGCAAAGGTGGCATCCAGTCACAGTACCAAACTTGAAGTCACTAAGCTCTTTAGAACGACCCGTCTTGTTTCACAAATTTTTGCAAATGGTAGGGTGCCCAGCTTTAAGTTTGTGAAAAAGTGGACACTCGGTAGGACTTTCAGAACAGCGCTGGACTTGTCAATGTCACTTTTCTCTTGCTAGCCAATCAAAATAGAAGAAGGGGTGGGACATACATAGTCAAGAACTTACTAACAATGGCAGCATATCTGGAGCAGCTGGAGAGGCTTATTTTGGCTTTATACACACAGTTCGAATAAGACAAAAAAATACAATTATGTGATCAAACCCCTAATCTGTGATACTCTCCCAACTGTTTATCTCCTGCACAGTTTATCTCATGCACCCAATCTCTATGTCTCGAAGACTTCTGAGTATCTAGTTCAAACACTGCCGCTAATGCCAATATGTGATTTCTCTCCAGTGTAGAGGAAATAATGTCGGCTAAACTGCCGATCTCAAAGCAACACGTTACAATGTTTACATGAAATAGGAACGAACACGGAAGTGCTTGATGGCGCTTTTTGTAACTTAGCGACAATAATTGCTGAGATAAATGCAGGGAGAGCACAGAGAAATCGCTCTGGAAGTGAGGTTTTGACCGCTCTCAGTGCAAAAACCATGTTTGGTGGACATAGGCCCTTATGCAATAAGCCTATAAGAAAAGCGAGTGGAAGTGAATGAGGGGAGGGAGTGTTTGAGGCTCAGGTAGAATGATTGTAGAATTCTGGTCGAAAAAAAAAAATTAGGTCCAGGGGAAAGGGGATGTCTGGTCACCCTATAAATCGACACTGCATGGCTTTGTGCTCGATTTTATATAACTGTGGCAATGTGTCAGATTGAAATTCAATAATTAAGAGGTGTGTCCCAATACTTTCATCCTGTAGCATTATAGAACATTAATGTAAGATGATTTTCATTACTTTATTAATATATCATAGATATAGAAATGTTTGAAATATATTATTTATGAGATAATAAGCAGTAAGCAGTAGTCTGACATTTTTTAGGGGTCATGGCCAAGTTCTTTTATGAAATCACACAAACCAAAAGGTTTTTTGGCAGGTTAATTGGTAAAGATTTTTTTCCATCAAATTGTTCTTAAGAATGTTACAACTATAAACTTGAAGGAAAACCCAGTTTGGTAAAGTTTGGCTGTTTGGCAAAACCTGCTGAAAAAGGTTTTGGTTGGTGAATGAGGCCCATCAAATTTTTTGGGATTTTAAAGCATTTAGCTGAGTAAAAAAGGCTCTCTTTTCCCCAAAGAGCCTCCTATAGCAATGTTAGACTTGAGAGCGACTGCATATGCTGCTGACTGAATGAAAGGAGGAGGCGCTAATTGTGTGCACTTCACAACTATTATGCCAATGGGGGGGGGCTTTCATGAGTTTCATCTGTGTCTAGACTTATTTGTTTAATTTAAACTTAATTTTATGCTGCAGAAACTGGTTATGCTCATACATTGTCAAACCCTGTTATATATACAGTACGTTATCTTAAACTAGGTATCATGCAGCTGCTCATACCTCCTTTTATATTGTTAATTTAATATAGCTTTAACAATACTGCACATATAATTTCCGCAATTTGGTGGCTTTGTGAACAACGTGCAGTAAAGCGTCGAAATTTGAGATTTGTGGGGGAAAAAATGACGGAAAAAGGGACAGAACTCGCAAACAAGTGCAAGTATCAAAAACGTTAACAAGCAGACCACATTGCAATAGGCTTATTAATACAACAGTTACAATACTGGAATGTACTTTTGTGCATTAAATGTGCATAAGAGCTGCAGCAGTATTTGTAAGTATCGAATATTGGTGTGAAGGCAAGCGGTCATTCAATGCATTAGGAAAAACAGCCTGGAGGTCTTTCTGCACTGATTAGACTCTCAGACGACAAGCACACTCTTATACCTTTGCTGGAAAGCAGGAGTGCTAGTCCAGACTGCTGCCATTAAGCTCCAAGTCTGGAATGAAGCAAGACGGAAAGAAAATCAAAAATTCGGCTTTGGAAAGTTTTGGTACAAGGCTATGTTTAGATAATGTGGAAACTTTGATGAATATTTTTCTTTAAAAAGCAAACAAAATATTTGCTTTATAATTTCTCTGAGTAGCTGCAACTTTCCTAAGTCTTGAAATTATTTAGTATTGGCACTTTGCATTCCAAACTGTTGCACTTCTTTGAAAAACTTCTTATTTTCATTTTATTACAGAATTTTATTAAATTATTTTTATTTAGCAGATTGTATTCATGCTGTTACTGTTAATTGTTAGTAATCTTAGTGCATTCTAAATGAGTATTACATTAATTGGTGACTTTTTATTATTATTTATTACTTTTTTTATTATTATTATTAGTAGTATTATTATTATTGGTGTTGGTGTTGGTGTAGGTGTAGCCTGTCAGTGAAAGTGAGTGTCACTGTGAACACACATAGTGCACCACAATGAAGTGTGACCTGTGCCGGAGGAGCAGTGGGCAGCTCACAAGTGCTTGGGGACGGTACCTTGCTTATGAGTACCTCAGTGATATCTTTACTGGTCCTGGGATTCGAACAAGCAACCTACCAATCACAGGGCGAACACCCTAATCGTTATGCTACCAACTGCCCCAACTGGTTCCACTTCAGCAAATCCAACAACAATCAGAAACACCTGGGAGCTGAAAATATCCATCTTTGTAAAATGAAACTTTTTTGTAACATTCTAACTAAAAAGTGTTACATAGTCAACCCTGATCACTTCACACACATTCCAACTCTGGGCAGTGTGTAGCATCTTCAATAAGTAAAGCACTCGGAGGCAATACTTGCGGTTTGGTGGTGTAACTCGAGAAACAAGAAGTGCATTATGCAGCCTGTCCACGATGATGAATGCATTGCAGAATAGAGGCGATGACATGAGATGCTGCTGCTTTGTGCTCCGTTATTGCCCAAACAAAATACGCTGCCATTGCATTTTCAAGTTTTTTTCCAGCAAACTTATTCCGCCCAGTTCTCATAAAAAAAGTAAGACACTATTTCCCAATACAGCAACTTGATATAATAAGGCAACATATTTCACTCAGTTTGGGAATGAACCCAACTTCTAGAGTCAGACATCTGTCAAGTCAGTTTGTCGGTCAAATAGTAAACTGACTTGTTATTACATAAAACTTTACATTCTTCAACTTCAACATTAAGTCAAACTCAACTATCTAAAGCATCTAATATAAACTGTACTTAAGCATTATGGGCCAGTTTCCCAGAAAGTGATTAAGTCTAAGCTTAAACTTTCTTTGAATTTCTGTGGTGAATCTTCATTGTATCTGCAATTTAGTCCAAGGTTAGGCTTAATCCACGTTGAGGAAACCAGCCTTACAAGTACTAAAGTATGTGATATGAACAGTACAGTAATACCTTGGATTTTTGTCTTTTTCAATGTTACACTGGTCATTCTAAAATAATATAGGAAAATATAAAATGTGCTCTGAGCTGTTTTATTCCAACTTATTTTAAAACAAGTGCATAAATGCACATAAAAATGTAAATAATAACCAATAATAAGACTCACCAACCAAAACTAGTTTGCAAACAAATGTACATGCTTTTGACAAACAATTTAAATGGCTTAATTTGTTTTCAAGCATCTTTTGAAAACAAGTCTACACACTTTTGTTTAATGAGCTAAACATCAAATGAAAGCACTTAGATTTTAACTACACATTAGTAGTTAACTCCTCCAATTTAAACATTTTGGCTAGTTTTACTCAAATATTTTCCACTTTACTCAATATTTATACAAGTTGGCATTTTTACAGCGTGAAGTTGACATAAAACTGTGTTTCCGAGAGCTCTTTTTCTTCCAGAAAGTTTGACAGTTACTTCCTGTCTCCTAACTTCGGTGTCATTTTTGCCCTTGAGTTTAGCAAAGATCTTACAATAAAAACATAAAGAAGCTGAAAGACTTTGTGTTTATCCTTCTTATGTGTTATTGAGTTTGAGGAGTAAAAGGGTTTAGATGTACATCTCTTTTTACAACTATTTCTTTATTTATTTCCCCCAGATTCCTCAGATCAGCTACGCCTCGACGGCACCGGAGCTGAGCGACGACCGCCGCTACGACTTCTTTTCTCGCGTGGTTCCTCCCGACTCGTTTCAGGCCCAGGCCATGGTGGACATCGTCAAGGCTATGGGCTGGAATTACGTTTCCACCGTGGCGTCGGAAGGGAGTTACGGAGAGAAGGGTGTGGAGGCCTTTATGCAGATCTCCCGAGAAGCAGGTCAGAACAATAGCCGAGTCGGAGCCGGTCAAATTTTTGGGCACAGTTACTCATTATTTAACTTCTTCTAAAGTTGCAAGTTGTCCCTGTGATAACAGCTTTGAGATTATTCATGAGATCATTTGCAAAAGTTGCAGTGCAAATATTTGTCAATTGGTGGACAGATAAAAATTTATGTTTAAGTAAGTTTTCTGAAAGAAGATTAATTTTTTTTTAATACCTTCTTCTCTTGAAATAAAAGTTTTGAAGTGGAGGCAATACTGCCTCTGGAACAAATCCCACTGAGGGAGATTAAACTTGTTATTGGTTGTTGTAAACCTCAATTGATGACCATAAGATTGAGGGTTCGAATCCCAGAAGAGCATTTAAAAAATCCACCATTGGACCCTTGAGCCAAACCCATATAGTTCCTGGGAGAATTTCTCTAAAGTCTGGAAAAGAGCATCTGCTTAATGGCAAAAACATGAACAAAAAGAAATTTCCAGAAAGTTTGTAAATATTATGAAGCTGAACCTTGAATCTTTAGTCAGAATTTCACCTTGTTAGTAGGTTAGTTAGTTAGTATTTAGTTGTGTCCAAACCTTTGACTGCTACTGTGTCTTTGCAAAGTTTCTGTTCTCTAATTATTTCCAGCATTAATGACCTCATTATGTAAAAAGAATAAGATCTACACCAATAGTCGAACCGGGAATTTTACTGAGCAGGACAAATCACTGATATATCAATTAACTGGACAACTATTCGATGTCAGCCAAGATTATGTCTTTGCGCTTGTTTGGAGAGGGACATTACAAAATGTATGATTCCTGATTTCATTTTGGAATGATGAAATTAGCTTGCTGACCATTACTTTGATATATCAGATTGAATGTCAGTACATAATAGAGATAAATCACTTGCCAGTCATTTAAATGTCATAATGTACTAAACAGCCTGAGGACATCTCTAACCCTTCTCTCTTATTAGTGATGGAAGTCTAATTGATGAGACTTGACATAACTTTTAGGGCATGAATTTAGCTCCGAGCATCATAACGACACGGCCATAACCCACAAAAACCATGCAGTGGCCTTATCAAGAGATGGCAATGTCTACTTCTAGAAGATTACATTTTCTTGTCATTTCTTACACACTTCATGCTTCCAGTAAAGCATGGATTATTATGTGTAAAAAAAATCTCCCTGACTGAGCTACTCTTTCTTTTTCTTTACTGGCAGAACTACCACATCAGATAGTTTGTTGGCCAATTTTTACACCACGGTATCCTAGCACAGTCCCAAAGTCCCTTTGTGACACACAACAAAATGTTGAGTCACTCGTTGGATTCTTTTCTCTACGAGTACAGTGAGATCCCACGCCAGGATCGACAATCAGAGTTTGTGGCCAAAACCTTTGGAAGCAACATTCTTATTATCTTCAGAATTACTCTTTCTCTTAGAACTTCTTTACCTCAAAAATGATCCAGTAAAAGGGATGGACAAAATATCATAATACAAATCTGGTAATACCATTAAAACCATAATACCATTTCTTAATCTATTCAGCGTTGCTAGAAGCAGTCAACACTTTCATTGAGTAGTAGCCAGCAGAAATCCAGTTTGTTGAAAATGTGTTACTTTACAACCTTTATTTTGTTGATTTAAGTGTTTGGTCTACGGATGCAAGCTACCGTCTAGAAGTTGAATTATTCACCATCGGCTTTCAGAGGCTGATTCAATCAATGTTAGTTAGTCAGCTAAGAGAGATAGATAGATAATTATCTAGTTAAATCAGGAGGTCATTTGGTGTTGGTTTATTTCATTTGTTGGTGGGATGGATGGAAGGATGGAAGTATGGAATGTTGGATAGATGCAGTGATGGTTGGATAAAATAATGGATGAATAGACAGACAGACAGACAGACAGACAGACAGATAGTTAGAGAGATAGATAGATAGACAGACAGACAGACAGACAGACAGACAGACGGAGGCACGGATGGATGAATGTAAGGATGGATGGACGGATGGATGGAATCATGAATGGTATGATAGATGGATGGAATAATGGAATGACGGATGGATGGATGGATGGATGGATGGAATAATGGATGGATGAATAGAATGATGGATGAATGAATGGATGGAAGGATGGATGGAATAATGGATGGATGAATAGAATGATGGATGAATGAATGGATGGAAGGATGGATGGATGGAGTGAAGGATAGATGGAAGAGAGGTATGGATGGATAGTGTATAGATAGATAGATAGATAGATATTATTATTATTATTATTGTTATTATTATTATTATTATTCAGATTGTACTCATTGCTTAGCAGCTCGTGACTTTTCTTTGTGAATATACTGTATACATACAATAAATAAATGTTATGGCTGGTAGGGCAGAACTGCTCTTTATCCTCACAGGTTTTGGTTCCAGAACTGTTACACCCCTAATTGTTACAGACATTAGTTACTGAGTAGGTATCATTCACAACAACAACAAAAAATGATCCAAAACAAGTTAAAACACCGGCAAGAAATATGAGGAGGGTGGGAAGGTCTTGGTCACAGCCCTCATGAGGTTTTGCAGTAACCAATGGCAACCAGTATGAAAAACCATAGCAACACCAAAGACAATGTGAGTGTTACATATTTAACATGTCAAAAACCTCAACGCTGACTACGATTCTGGTTTAGATTCGGCTTATTCCCAAGGTTTGAACTGTCCCAGCAAAGACGAGATCAGTTTAGCGATATCGCAAGCCTCTACACATTGATCTTCCGAGGTGTTCCATCTGTATTTTCGGGGTCTCGTTTGCAGAGCTCAGCACATTCGGTTAATTAGGCCCATTCGCATCAATTTAGCAAAGAGGAGGGATTGTATCTCTATTGATTACTCTTGCAGTAGAGCATGCAGATTGGGCAATTTTTCTTTACATTTCACCAAGTCCTGGAGCCGGCCCTTATCTTAATTTCGCATTTTATTCGTTCATTTGTTCTTCACATTAACTTCCCATTTTGCAGTCGGAAACATACACAGAACATCCGGTGCCATATATATGTGTGTGTATGTATGTATATATATATATATGTATGTATATACTGTATATATAGAAGTATCCTAAACATATCATATTATAGTGCTGTAAAGAGCACGGTAGAAATAATCTCAGCTGAAGTGAATTTGGTGGAGCTGACCTTCTTTCTGCACCGCAATCACCTTATCATTTCCCACCGAGTTGCCAACTGCTTTTACTTTCTTTTCCTCTCTCTCTCTCTCTCT
>JAVGVS010000050.1:427267-517267 GCA_032718565.1 Distichodus sexfasciatus | reverse complement strand
AGATTCTGAACCGCGTTGCCCCAACGCTACCATAACGTACAGCGTCGTTCAGCGCATTTATTTTGAAATTCCCCATTAAGTTTTCCTCGCATGTGCTCCAAAGGAAATGTGAAAGGTGCGGTAACCTCTCAAGCAGCCAGAAAAAAAGTTACTGAGGACAGTTGGTAGCGTGACAATTAGGGCGTTGGCCCAGTGATCGGAAGGTCGCCAGTTTGAATCCCGGAATCATGAGCAAAATTCCATCCATAAGCGCTGCTCCCCAGGCGCTGGCCATGCTAAGGTGTGAATAAGGTGTGAATCCCGGGATAGGCTCCCGTCCCTCCGGAGTAAGGTTTACACACTACCCTGCTTTAATGTATGCAAACAGGAATTTAATGTTCTTTGAGTTTTCTTTCATAAAATATGAAAAATGTGAAGCTCGGTATATCAGAATGTGAGTATATATTGAACAGGAGCATGTTTTTTATTAATAGAGACGACTGTATTCATTGAAATATGTGACTCTCCACGGTAAAACCAGTCGCTTGTCGCAAATTTTCAAAATTGACTTATGTTTTGATGAAAGGGCATAAATCAAGCTTCAAAACGATCCCTATATCGAATGAATGGGACGACATATGACTGAGATATCAACATTCAAAGGAGTCGGGTTTCTCCTGTCACGCCAAGTGAGAAACGGAGAAATCTGCCTTTGAAGTTGACTATCGCCGTAGCACTCACAGACGCTTGGTGCGGTCGCGGCTACGTTTGCATTTACGGTAGCCTACGCTGCATTCACAGCCACACGGATCGCCTACCTGCGTTAGGTTAACTGAACTCGGGAGACGAAGATGGATTCCGGAGAAATATCTTCACGCTAGTCAACCAGTGGATTTACCGTAAATATTGGAGTAGAGCGGTCAAAACAGAAACTTTTAACATTCTGCTGGAATTGAATTCCTCACCTCAAGAAAGTCACGTTTTTAGGATGGAAAGGGGAAGTTTTTCAGCGAAATTTATTCACAACAGTACAGTATAGACCTTCCACTGTTTCAAAACACTAAAAACCAAAAATCCCAAATTTTACCCCACGCAACATAAACGCTCGTTTTTCTCGGAAACCTCCGTTGCGACAAGTGAAGGGGCATAAATAATCAATCACTTTCACTAAAAACAAAATATTTTGCTCATAAACGTTCTGCCGTGTACTCCGATTTTTGCTACAAAATGACGCCATACATGTTAAGGCAGAAGGCGCAGGCCGTATAAAATCCCACCTCGGACTCTGGACGTGCCTGGAACAAGCGCTACCAATCCGACGTACAATTAAAAATATCGGGCAAATCGAAGCATCGACCTCATGGCGATTACTTTTAAAAAATCCTTCGATTCCGATGATTCTGATATGATCGTGCATCACTATTTATTTCCAAATAATGGTAATAATAATGGTAGTAATAATGTAAAATCAAGATATAAAAGATGTTTCTATCCTAACAGTTGGCTTTTAAACCCTATTGGACTTATTAAGTGTCATCAGTTTCCAAGATGCTCAAGATGCACAAAGCAAGACACCATCAGTATCAATTTATCGCTACGAGGCAGCTTCTGTGTGAAAACCCATCAGGATGACACACATCAATCTGTGGGTAATTAGCAGGTGAAGAAACATTGACACGGTAAATATTCCAGCCCTGTCCCTGGATGAATCTTCCGTAATATGATGCCTGGACACGAATCAGTCACTGATAACGTGAATCAAGTTTGACAAGTACGGCCTCTTCATCCAGACCTTCACTGTAAGGACGAGGAGCATCGACCCAGTGATGGCAGCGCCCGAGGTAGGAACCGAACCCACAACCTCTTGTTCCTAATCGCTGGGCCTTCTCCACTGCCTCCACTACAACCCTACTGTGGTGCTATGAAGACAACGCCTTGTCAACACGATCTAGAGCAGCGTTTCTCAATCCCAGTCCTCGCGGCCCACCGCTCTGCACAGATCCGGGATTTCCTGCACTGTCGCACGCTGGTCCTATGTTGCTAATTGCTGTGGGTCGGGAAAGTCGAATCTGTGCAGAGCGGTGGTCCGTGAGGAATGGGAGTGAGAAACGCTGGCCTAGCTAGTACGCCAACACTTGATGATATCACTCGCGACGATATCGGAATCATCTCAAAATCGGACGATAATTGCTATTTTTAAGTCACCAGCATCGAACCGATACTTAGATTTGGCCGATATTTTCGGCTGATATTTTATGACGCATTTATTGTTCGTGGGAAATGTAGCGCTTGTGCCAGGCATGTCCACAGTCTGAGGTGGGATTTTATACGGCCCATGCCTACCGTCTTAAAATGTATGGCGTTATGTAGTGCCAAAATTCTGAAAACGCAGTGGAACGTTGGAGCAAAATCTCTTCAGCGAATTCACTTAGCGAACGTGAGCTCACGCATGGGCTGTGTCCCGAGCCGCTTACTGGCTCCCTTAATAGTGTGGTAGGTAAGCCGCTCTTATCATCCTTTTCTACGCGGTAGTATGCATCTCAGGAAATAGCCGGGGTTGTAGCGTAACGGCTCTCTACGCACTAGGTAGTGCGCATGGAGTGCCATACGTGACCTATTTGACTAGTGACATCACATAGGGCGGGAAGTGAGTTTTTTTTTTTTTTTTTTAATTCGAATGGTGCGCACCACTCTGGAAATTCGCCGCTCCTCGCTGCACTCTGTTTTCCGTGCTCGCCCGACTTGCCGGCGTGTAAGAAATGTCTGAACTTTGGCGTTACTTTTGTGCCGAAATTCTGAACGTGTGCAGACGTTCAACTCTGCCTTCCTCATTGGGGTCGGCGTCGACGGATATACTGTATGGCTGAAAGATTTCGGAGGTCGGCATCGGCCGATAACTCCCACACCCCTTAATTCTCCCCTTATCGTGCTTCGCTACTCGAACCTTGCCTTTAAGCTAAATTTGACCCGGTTAAATTAGAGTAAAACCCTCCTTTCACTGTTGAAACTCCTGTAGAGGTAACCTAGACGGACGCAGTACGATGAGAACGCAAACACAAACACTCTTGGTCAACTTAGGCAAATATTGTGGCCAACTGGACGTATAGGATTGCACGTTAATTCATGCAACTCGGATTCAACCCCACCTTGCCTTAACCACATAGTAACGGTTGGTTTTTACCTCAGGTGCTGCTCCAGTTCCCAGAAGAGCAGCTTCAGTGCCATCTTATTCCGGCCTTCCGGCTCTGCCAGCCCCTTCTCTCTCATTGAGACGTCAATCAAAATTCGTCCCCACAACAACAACAACAACAGAAGCCAGCTAGTCCAGTCCAGTCCACTCCACCCCTCCCCTCCCGTTTCGTTTCGTCCTCTCCCCTTCCACCTCAAAACGTTTCAGAGCTGCCCTCTACCAACACGCTATCGCCTCCCAGGGGAAAAAAAAAAAAAAAGGAGCCCCGGCAACGCGCGGGGAGGGACGCTTGAGCTTCCACCTCTAATTGTTCCCGACCGAGTCCTAACTAAGCTCACTAGCCACTGAAGAGGTGAGGGCAAAGCCGTGACGTCACTTTTGGTTCACGTGACGAACTAGTTACATAAACAATCGCCGAAGATTACAGCGGCGGGCCAATCGGGGGCTCCCAGCTGAACCACACACCCCGTGCGTGTTGAGACCCAACCTCCCGCCCGTTAGCCCACGTTCCCGCTGGAGCGTTGCTCAGGGTTGCCTTCTCTCCACTTGGGTCTCAACCCGCTGCTAGAAGGCGGTGAGCCTACAGACTCTAGATGAACGGCTAATGTACGCGAGGATATTCCCCCCACCCACCCCCCTCTTTTTCTCTTCCTGGCTACGTAAAGCTCCTGTCTCTTCAAATCAGAGCACACCGTCGTGAGCACACGGCACAAGCCAACCGTCCACAGCGTAAAGACAAAAGATGGCACCGGGCACGTGCACGTGCACACCCATGTGGACGTATGGGAGCACGCGAACGAGCCAGAGCGCATGCGTCTATATTTATTTATGCACCGACATACCCACAGACGGAGAGAGACTGGATGGTGCTGCTCTAAAAGAACTCGTATCTTGTTCCGTCAACTAACCAAAAAAAAAAACAAAACCCGTTTTGGGCTGGATGGGTAAAGGATACAAACCTCGATGTTCATGCAAAAGGCCGAGAAAAGACTGATCACATATTATGAAAGTGCGTGATTATTTTGTCATTGTGAACACACCACAGCACACAACAACCAAATGTGACCTCTGCATTTAACCCATCCGTGAATAGGGCTGGGTATCGTTGCTGATTTCCTGAATCGATTCGTTTCCGATTCACAAGGTCATGATCCGATTCAACTCTCGATTCGATATCGATTTATTTCGAGATTTCTTTGTGTCAATACTAGTTTTGCTTGGTTATAAAAAAATGCCTTGTTTTAAAACCGAAGAGTTGCCAAACATCGGCCTTTAGGTCAGACGGTGATTTGAGCGGAGCAGCTTCAGCCATGGCTCTATTTGGTTTCGGTTTCGCCGCTCTCACGTTTTTATAGCTCTCCTTGCGCGGTTGCGAGAAGTGGCGCACAGCCGCAGGAAAAGATCGATCCGCGAATTTTCGGATCGATATCGTATTTTTCAAACGAGAATCGATAACGATCGGTGAATCGATTTTTTGAACGCAGCCCTATCCGTGAAGGAGCAGTGGGCAGCTAACAAGCGCCCGGGGAGCAGTGCTTGGGGACGGTACCTTGCTCATCAGTACCTCAGTGGTAACTTTACCCGCCCTGGATTCGAACCTGCGACCTTCTGATCACGAGGCAAACACCCTACCGTTACGCCATCAACTGCCCCACAACAGAAGCCCGTGCCTTCTGTCTTAAAACATATTTCGTGGCAAAATTTCGGCGCACGCAGTGTGGGCGGCACGATGGCGTAGTGGTTAGCGCTGCCACCTCACAGTGAGAAGGGTCTGGAGTGTGGCACGCACTTTATTTGTGACTTGGTACACCACATTAGGGCGGGAAGGGACTTTTTCTTCAAACGATGTGCACTACACTGGAAATGCTCCGCCCTCGCTCCACCCTGCTTTCGCGCTCGCTCGACTTGGTGCTGGGTTAAAAAAGTCAGACCTATAGCTTTAAAATTCGGAGCGTGTAGTGGATCTTTGGTAAGCGAAACATCTCGTCTTTACGCACTCAACTTTGCGCCCATCGCCCTTCGGCGTCGGGCCGTTCAGTCCAAATATGACATCGCGTGACTTCTCCTCGTCATTCTTGACCGATCCTGTGTTGGTGACCATAAAATTTGAGTCCCTGTGTTTAGGAAATGTGAGTCACTCGGCCAAAAGCATCCGTCAGCTGTAAAATGCGCATTAAATGAAAGTTTAAATACGTTTACAAAACCAAAACAAGACAAAAGATGGGGCCACACCGATTAAAACCATGCCAACAGCGAAGCGGTTTTACCATCGCGCACAATGCAAACGTCACCGTTTTATTCGCCGGATTGTCTACAGATGAAAGCTCAACTGACACGCAAAAACGTGGGGGGAGGGAGACATTCGTTCCACCTCGTTAGACATGACCCAGTACACCATGTACCATAAGCGGGTGCAATATCTGTGTGTTTACTGTGTAGAGTTACAGTCTGGATTCAACATTCATGTCAACAACCAAAGATATTTCCGATTCTCATCGTGCGTTGCATAAGCCGATAATGACGTTACGTCAAACTGACAAGACGCGGATCGGATCGAGACACGTCTGTGTGACGGAAAATCTTCAAAAGGGCTTTAGATGGAATCACTCTAACAAATAGACTGAAGGCGTCGAGCGAGAACTCAATCTTATAGAACCCGCCTGAAGCCAAGTGACGACAAGAGGGGTGGGCTTCTACTTAAAAAAAAAAAAAAACCCAAAAAAAGGAAAATCAACGGCCAGTGGCAGCACACGTTACCTACCACAAGTTAGATCGACAAATCAACTGGACTTCCAGCGTTAAAACAAAGTCAAAATCTACGGTTTAGTGCAGCTAAATCTCCCCGGTCCGATCCGAAATCTTTTCCTTGTAGACTTCGGAATTAGGGATGCACGATATGGCCGACGTCGATATCCGATTTTTTTGCGTGTAGACGCCGATGATGTTAAACGAGGAAGGGAAGAGTTGAGCAGGTAACGACAAGATATTTTGCTCGCCAAAGTTCTACCGCGCGCTCAGAATCAAAAATTAACGCCACATCTCGGACATTAACACGGCGGCAAGTCAAGCAAGCGCGAAAGCAGGGTGGAGCGAGGGCGGAGCATTTCGAGAGTGGTGCACGACATTTGAAGAAAAAGTCACTTCCCACCCTACGTGGCGTAGCAAATCAAATAGGGCGCGGGTGCAGAGTCGGCGCTTCCATAACGCGCATCACGCACTTGCGCATAGTGCCGGAGTGGGCACCAAAAGAATATGGCTAATTCAAGATGACCATGAGCATAGCAACCATCATTGTATAAATGAAAATATGAACTATAATACGAATTATGGTCTGTGCGGCCCCCCTCTCTGCCCCCCTTCCACTACCAGAAGGCTAGGGCACCCAAATGGCTAGCACCAGTCCTGGGTGTGACCCTTTATGTGCACTACCTAGTGCCTTACTTACCATCCTATTAAGTGCAGCACTACCAGCTCACTATGACACAGGCCACACGCGAGCTCACATTTAGCTAGTTTTCAAAAAGTTTCGCGCGTAAAGACGGAACTGAGCGCGAAAAGACAAGAGACTTGGCTCGCGAACGTTCCACTGCGTGCTCAGAATTTTCCCACAAAATAACGCCATATGTTTGACGACATTACCACGCGGACCGCATAAAATCCCACCGCGGACTTTGGACATGCCTGGCACAAGCGCTACCTCTCCCAAGTACGATAAATGTGTCACAATCTCGGCTGAAAATATCGGCAAACTTGAGGATACGTCTGATGACTTAAAAATGGGAAAAATCCACCGATTCAGATACGATTCCGACGTTACCTGTTGGGAATATCACTGTAAAGTCTTTATTTTACTGCACGTCGTCTCATACCCAAACTGAAATGGCAGAGGCGGGAGAGCGTAAATCTCACCGCGCTCCCGGCACGTAATCCTTACGTAACGAACACAAAGTAGCCACAAGACAAAGGAAAGACGCGATATGAAGTCTTCCCTTAATGTTATTACTTCTACGGAAACTGACGTTGGTATGAGATGGGTATCGGTTCCTCTACGTTTCTGAAGCCTAAAAAACAAAGGCAGACGCGGGTAAGAGTTACAGATAAGGGAGGATGAGTTTCAGCTCAGCTTAGCGTTTGTACAATTAAAAAAAATTTTTGGTTTGATACCACCGTCACTCACCAGACACGCACCAGCTGAAAGTGAAAAGCGGAAGTACCTAACTCTGTTTTCCTGTTCGGACGTTGGACGTTCCGCGTATGGCCCATCGGAGACGAAATCGGTCAGTCATCCTTCTCCAAGTCTGTGACTGCCTGTTTATTTTATGCACATTTATAACGCAGCAGTGGAGAAGTGGAGTGAGCATGAAGGCGGAGTTGCGCTGGCGCGGTCGGGATTTTTGCGCCCGATTTCGCTGGCAAAAGTTGCACTGAAAAATAACGCCATACTTTTTCCGGTGAGAGCTTTTCACCCGGACGAGAAAGATCGTCACATTTGAATCTCTCGTCGCGCCCCTCGTATCTACATAATTCCCATCCCAAATTCTAACCCTGGCGTATACTGGGTAACGGATTCAACCCCACTTAGTGACTACTGCTAGGCTCGGACATGGCCTGTCGCGTCTCTTCTCCGAGAGGCTGTAAGCTACTTTCTGCCTTACGTAACCATCACGTCTTTTGGGTTCCAAAGCTTGCAGCAACACCCTCCCTTAAATGGAAAATATTCTAAAAGCTAAAGCATGTTTGGGCAGTACAACACAACAACTGCACTGACAGCATCTTAAGCTTCATTTTGCAGATTAAAAAAAAAAAGAAAAATAAAAAAAAAAAGAGGTACACAACATGGCAACAATGGTAATTTTATACGAAGGACTGGACACGTAGAGCAAAAAAAGTAAGTTTACGCACAGAGATGTTCAAATATTTATACGATGTACATAGAGCTGAAACGATTATTCGAATAATTCGATTTCAAAAAATGGTCGAGGCAATTTTTCTAGAATCGAAGCTTCGTTTAAGTCATTTAAATCGCCACAGCACACGCCGCTCGTGTTTCACGCAGACGCTTATTAATGACGCGCAATATTTTCAGTGGCGCGATCAAGGCGAGAATAGATCCCTCTGTATGTGAACGTATTTGTGAGACAAAAACAGAAGTAAATGCGTAAGAACGCATAGATGACATTTTTTGCGATGTAAACACGCACGCTGTTTGTAAGCGCCATTACTCGCTAAAAACGCTCCGTTTCCGTCCAAACGTCCCCTTTATTACAGACAAAATGCATATTTTAGCTGATAAATAACCACAACAGCCAGCGTTCCACTCACAATACAGCCATTTATTGAGATTTTCCCATCAATTTTTTTTTAAAAACAGTTCGTTCCGGACCGTGCTGAACCCTTTATTGTGGCGCGGCTCCGAGGCATGCGCAGGGGATTGTGGGAAATGCAGTTCTCTTCCAGAAAGGCCAAAAGCAACTCATTTTACTGGCCAAATTGGTTCAAAATGACCCTTGAACTTCATGTTTCTTCATTTTCAATTGAATACAACAACATAAAGCGCATACGACTAACTTCTACTCACAGTAGAATAAGCCTAATAACAAATGTATTGTCATTTTTATTTCCCCTTTTTTTTATCCGATTACTCGATTAATCGATCGATAGATTACTCGATTACAAAAACAGTCATTTGTTGCAGCCCTAAATGTACAGAAAGCAGGGTGGGTCAACACTGGATGGAGTAGGTATACGAAGGCTGGGATGTTCCAGACACAGGATTATGAGGGTTTTCTGTACAATCAGCTTATCTACCTCCTAGTCAGGCCCCCAGACTCTATCCAAGCACATATAGAGATCAGAGGAGGGGTTAAACCAGAACGCTGGCCTACAACAGGACGCTACCGGTCACATGACCAGAGGTGTACTTTGGAGGTCATGCCACCGTTGGTTAACGTGTAATTAATGGCATTAACGGCCTGATAACACCAAGACAAAGACAAACCACTTTGTCTCATTTCCGCACATGCCGGGCAAGTGCTGTCGTAAAGTGGAAGCACAGTAACAGCTGCCAGCCTCCGTAGCTCGGCCAGAAAGCAGACCGCACGACTGCACAGGAAAGAAGCCAACCGCTAAGAGAAAAGAAAGTGCAGAATGACTAACAAACTGTGGGTTTGAACAATACACGTCAGCACAGCGCCAACCACAAGGTTTGGCACAGCAGAAGCAATGACGTGGTTTTTCAAGGTTAGCTCTAAAGAAAGACACGCTTTAATATAAGGACCTTCTACACGACTGCTGACGCCTTGAGTCGTGACAACAGTTCAGAAATGTGTCTGCTGAACCAGAGTCGGTAAAAATATTAGGCTACGATGTTATTTTTACCCTAAACACGACTCATTATGGATTGATCAGATAAATATGTTCTTTAAAATTGCCGCCGTGAGGCCTAAAAATGCAGAGGACGTGAGAGCAGACGCTCTAATCCGGGGCGACTTCCATTTCCTGATTTCAGGGACAGTTTTCCTGAGAGTCGTTTGGAGTTAAGGGTCTTGCTCAGGGGGTCTTTAAGGCATCGTTGTTGCAATGTGCACACGTACAGTGGTCACTGCTGCTTAATACAAAAGGGCTAGTGGTGACCTAGTGGTCAGGATACTCGTATCTGGACCAAGAGTTTGAGGGGTCGAATCCAACCTCCAACACTACCACCACCACTGGGGCCCTGAGCAAGACCCTTAACCCCAAGTTGCTCCACGGAGACTGTCGCTGAAATTAGGAAAAATGGAAGTTGCTCTGGATAAGAGCGTCTGCTAAATGTCGTACATGTAAATGTTAACGCGTTCTAATCAAAATTGATCCGGATCCCATTTTCCATCCAGAGAAATCAGTAACATAATTAGCTCAGATCTGTAGTTTGGATAAAGACAACTGGTTTCACTTGGATTATTTTTTATTTCTATTTTGATACACTCCCCTACATAATCATATTCCTTTTTTTTTTGTTTCGCTCTTCGATCCGTTTGACAACACCATCCTCTCGTCTTTTCTATACTCGTTTAAATGAAAGTGAGTGATTATTTGTCATCGTGAACACACCACAGCACAGCACACCGTGCACCACGTCGAAACGTGACCTCTGCGTTTGACCCATCCGTGAAGGAGCAGTGGGCAGCTAACAAGCGCCCGGGGAGCAGTGCTTGGGGACGGTACCTTGCTCATCGGTAACTTTACCGGCCCTGGATTCGAACCTGCGACCTTCTGATCACGGGGCGAACACCCTACCGTTACGCCACCAACTGCCCTACATGCATGACGACAAACTAAAACGGAATGTCCTGCAAGAGGTGAAAACACAAACTAACACAAGACCAAGCCTTCACTTATGCATGCTTTCTGTCTATAAATCATCTAGTAGCACATGAGCAGACCTGCACTGCCCCCTAGTGGACACACAGTGGTTTAAGCCGAGAAGTGCATAAGCGGACTAAATATGTGTAACACTAAAAAGTACTCATTGTACAACGTTAAATGAGAATCCTAGATGCTTTGGGTTCATGCCTAAGAGCCAACAATGCAATACAGATTGCAGTTTAAAACACAAGGACACTCATTTATGGACCAAGCGGTCGTGGGTTCACTGGTGCCTACGGGCTCCAGAGCAAGACCCCGAAACCCTGAGAGACTGTTCCTGGAATGATGAAACGGAAAATTTGGCTTCTGGAACCGCTCCTGAACGTCAAAACAATTATTTAAACATGCAAAGGATTGTCAGGACTGTAAGCATGAAAAACAGCATGACAAATGCAATAACATCACCAGGAACCAGTGACCACTCCTTATAACCCTAAAGCCAGGGATAAACTCGCCGGCTCTAATATGATCTGAAAGCGTTAACACGTCAGCGAGAAACCAGTTATGCTTATTAACAAAGCACTGCAGCATAAACACACGCATACATACACACACACATAAAAAAAAAAAGCTGTCAGCTGTTGGAAAAAAAGATCAACGCAGAGAACTAAAAAAAAAAAAAAGAAGAAGCAAAATTTGAATCAAAACAGCACAGCAGGTTAACGGCAGCTGTTAACAGATTCGATGTGTACCCAAACCATCTTTACGTGTAGGCCAGTAAGTACCGGGCTATACGGGCTAAAAATACAGAGTAATTCAAAACGAATGGCACAAAAAGATAACATTTTGTGATTTTTGTGATAGGTGTTAGTACCCCCACATCCACATGACTTACAGTGTGGCACGGACTAGACTATCGTGTACACGTCTGCCGTATCCCAAACCCTATCTATCTACGTTCCTTCAACTTACACCTTTAATTAACGATCATTTATCAATGGATAATTATCCATTCCAACGTTAAAATATATTATATATGGCACAGACATTAAATTGGAGATATAAAATAATTAGTTAGGGTTCATGCTAAATATTGTGTTTCTGTTTGATACATCATTATTTACTCCAATTTTGGGGCCTTGGATACAGTTGAAGAAGAAACGGTTTGCACGCAAATCAATTCTAAATTAATCTTTAAAAAATGATTAAGAGCCAAGTCAAGGGCCTTACTCAGGGGCCGAATAGAGTCAGTGCTGGAGGTTGGACAGAGCGGGATTTGGGGTGACGGCCTAGCGGTATGATACTCGCCTCTGGACCAAGGGGTCATCCCGCTCCGTCCTTCACCTTTAACCCCTAGTTGCTCCAGTTGGACTCTTGGTGTAATTAGGAAAATGAATAAATGATAAATGGAAAAAGGTATGGGAAATGTGAATATTCAACCTCTGGGTCCATAGTCTAAGTATCCTGCCCCTCTCACCACCATAGACCACCCTCTGACACGGAGTGAGATCCGTCGATAGCAGTAACCCTAAAGATTTCTGGTATTAAAACTCAGAGACTAGATCAGATTCAACAGACTCGGCAGATTTGAAAGCGGTCTCTCTGAGAACAGATGCCGCGTACCAGCATGGAACATCAACAGACTGTCACGTCAGCATTACATACCGAGGTCAGTCTCAGCAATTGTAACAACTTGTGAATTGTAACTGTGTCAGATATTTATACATAAAGAACGTTTTACAGGAGAAGGGTCACTAAGAGAAAAGTCTTAAAAGTCTTAAAGACGAAGACTATGTGGAAAAAAGACGTTCCAAACTCCTAATGAAGTACTGGACACGTCTTCTCAGCATTCTTGAGAAGGGTCTGCTTTGTTTTGCCAACATTAATGTAATATAAAACTGGACACTAAAAGAAAAACGGGCATGGGAATGGCACTCGGGATGGAATTTCACAGAGGCTAAGGGTTAATATGCCATTAGTCTGTGATTTCAGAAAACCGCGAAAAAACAAAGCAGGTATCAGTAACAATGAGTTTTATTGCTACGGGTGTCAACTGGAGGTTAGTTTATCAAGTTTGTCTGCATTGTTTGTAAGGTAACATGAGCGAGGTACCGTCCCCAAGCACTGCCCTTGTTAGCTGCCCACTGCTCCTTCACGGATGGGTCAAATGCAGAGGTCACATTTTGTTGGGCTGCACTGTGTGCTGTGCTGTGTTCGCTACGACAAATAATCACTCACTCACTTTATCGTCTCTGTCTGATTTGTGGTTACACTAAAAGGTTTCTCTTGAATTGGAATTCTTGTTTATTACTAGACAAGACTCCTATAATGTTCGAGCAAGCGGCAGAGAAGGGCAACCCCAATCAAAAGTTAGTAGAACTGACAGTAGCTATAGGCTTATGTTGCTTGTCTTGTCTTCACAAAGTACAGTAACGCGGATGAATCCAGGCAGAACTGTTACTGATATGATTACAAAAAATATCAAAATTCAAAAGTGTAAGCGCGCCACGGAACAAGCTTCAAAAGCATTAATGAATGCACTGTACAAACGTACTATGCCTTTCACAGGCCATCACCCTCTCACACACAAACACACGTGACCACACTGGGTTTTTTCCACTCAGTAAGACGAGCCAAACATGGCTGCCACCTCAACAAAGTCCAGCTAGAACCAGTTACAAGGGGCACAAGGAGGTGAGGTGGAGTCTAACCAAAAAAAAAACAAAAAAAACAACATACCAAAAAGCACCTGCTACCTTAGAGCGACTCAATATTTTGGAGCCTGGAGGAACTTGGGGTTAAAGGCCTTGCACAGAGGATTAATGGTGGTAGTGCTGGAAGTAGAGCTGCAGCTATCGATTCTTTTTGTTATCGAGGATTCGGTCGTTGACAGAAAGAGACAAGTTTGAAAATGTAAAACCAATTGTCTTTCATTCCTGAATGTTCTTCAAAAAAAAAAAAAAAATCTAAATGAACCTGTACACCCCTGGGAGAATTTGGGGTGTTTTTCTATACCTTTGTTTTTAGGCTTATTCTAGTGTGTGTGTCAGTGATGTGTAAACGCTGATACAGTCTTGAAATCAGCACATTTCTGATGAAAACTGGCCTGCGCCTGTAGAAATGTTTAAAAGTGCTGAAACTGTACATATAAACTACTAGAAGTAGTAAGCCTGTTTTACTGGCAAGTTTTTATTATGCGTTCTATGGCTTAGTACTAAGAAGAAAAATAAGGTTAGTGCTGGGCGGAAACACTTCTTTATCCATTTGGTATCTGTCAGAATATGGGAAAAAATGTTTGCTAAATAATGCATTTTCTACATTTCTTCTTTCCTAGTGATTAGAGGTCGAGATATATCGGTCAGCCGATATATATCGGGCCGATATTTAGCATATTTTACAGCCGATGCCGATATCGGAGTTTAGTACGCCAATATTCTGGCATCTCTTCGGACAGCCCAGTTTTGCTGCGGTACACGTGATCCGTGCTGCCGCCTCTGCAGGACCCCAGCCAGAAGTTTTGCCCTCTCCTTTAGATTATTTGCACTCTCCTTTTTGTATTGTTGTTTACAATTTTATCTTCCCTCAGGAATTGTTTGTAACTTGAAAACTTTGTTTTGTTCACAAACTATTAGTCAAGTTCAAATGTTATATATTTATTTATTGTTTAGACATTTACAGTTTTATTTATGTTATTTATGTTTACATTTATGTTTAGTCAGTGTTAAATAAATGTTAAGTTGAGAAATTTCGTGTATCCTGTTATTATTAGTGTGATATTTTACTACACAAACAGAGGGGAAATCGGCAGCATGTATCGGCCATCGGCTGACGCTGACTTCTAAATATCGGCATCGGCTTTAGAAAAACCCAGATCGGTCGACCTCTACTAGTGATTACTCTTTAAGATCATAAAATTGAAGAAAAAAAATAAAATCTAATCAATTGAAAATGAAGAAATACTGAAGTTTTGGATCATTTTGAACAAATCTGGCCTATAAAATGAGCTAATTTTGGTCTTTCTGGGAGGGAATTTCATTTCCCACAATCCCCTGCATGCCTCTCGGAGCCGCATCACAATAAAGCGATGGACGAGCGTTCCGGAACAAATTCTGAAAATCTCAACAAATGGTACGAGGAGCAGTGCTTGGGGACTGTACCTTGCTCATGAGTATCTCAGTGGTACCTTTGCCGGTCCGGGACTTGATCGAACAACCCTCCGATCACAGGGCCAACCCCCTAATCATAACACTGCCAACTGGGCTAGTTGGTAGAACAGAGAGGATGGTGGGATAGTAGAATAGAGCTGGATTTGAACCTGTGACCTCTTGGTTTAGACCTCCTGGGTGTAAAGCAATGCTTTGATTCTACAAGAGTCTCATAAGTACACCTACCATCTGCCTGGCCTTAGTGAAGAAAGTACTTTAACTGTAACCCAACATGTGTAATAAACAGTAAAAGTACTCTCTCACTTGGTGCTGCTCAGAAGCCTATTTGTGGTAGTTCTTGCAAAAGAATAGAACTTGATTAGAACATATGACCACTGGGTTCGTGGGGGTGTATTCTCCCACTAGACCACCACTACCACTCGATTAGAGCATTATTTCTGCGTGTTCATATCATCAGGTAAGCAAACAGGAACGTGCAATGTCAAGTACAGCAAACTAAAACTTGATAAAAAAAAAAAAAAAAGCGGAACTCGCTCGGTTATCATTTTCCTTCACTAATCTTCAAGGAAATCTGTCTGATATTAAATCATTTACTGTGACTTTAAGAGTCCTTGGATAAATATCAAGAAAGTATGGGTCACAATTTAAAAAAAAAACTTTAAAAGAGAAGTTTCAACATAAAATTCTATCCAGATGCACTCCACTACCAAATCAATAATTCAAGGACTATTCTTTCCATATAGTTGATATAATCATTTTAATATATGACAACACATACAGCACAAGAAATATGGCAAAATATATTTTTTCCAACACCATACACCATTGGAAAGTTTGAAACTGATACTGAGATAACTGAAGAGAAATATGAACAAAACGTTATTTTGTTGACAAGAAGATATCAATATTAAACACAGTATAAAATGGCCGGGAGCAGCATTGCCCCTGCCATTGTTTTGGTGGTAGGAGTGATTCAGCGTTTCCAAGGCAACTAAGTTCTGGCTGACCAAGTGAGGGCATGGATACAGAATGATCAGGCTGCACGACGCTGAGCAAGCATTTTTAAAGCTTACTGCACTTCTGCTCATGCTTCGGAAGTAGCAAGTTCCAGAATTTGACAGACGTCAGTGAGGAGAAAAGTTCAATCAAGATATTTGAGCCAACAGACTCCAATCTGAACCAGGTTTAAAAGGAAAGGACTTGAGTGAGAAGTTCCAACACCACAATTTTGGATTTGACAGAAGCAACCCCAACCCCCATCAAATCAGTGGTTATGTGCATACAGACACTGCTGTAGCTACATTACCAAAATGACAAACTCGAAAAGGAACACGGTAGTTTTCAGTTCCCCCCCGGAGACAGAAATTATCCAACAATTATACAGTTACAGCAGTCAGACTAGAAGGACACGGCTTCATGATCAAACAGATCTCAGGGATTTACAGTGCAGGCCGAATGCTAATCTGAGACTTATGCAAATATGCAATCTTCGCTAGACAAAAAATAACTAAATATTTTGTTTCAGAAATACTCACATCGTATGATGCTCACTGTTGAGCTCGCAAAATGAATCAAAAACAACCAGCTACAACTTCTTTGTTGTTAGACGGGGTGGAGGTGGCCTAGTGGTAGGACACATGCATACAAAGAAGCTGGACCCCTGATCGAGACCCTAAACCCCAAGTTGCTCCAGGGAGACACTACCTGTGATTAGGAAATGGAGCTCACATTGGATAGGAGCATCTGATAAATGCTGTAAATGCAAATGTAGATGATACAAAAGGAAAATTCACCTGGTTCTCATTTCAGATGGCTAACCAACATGAGAAGTCTATTTGTTATAACAATTGACTCTGTTTCGTTTTACAATTCAAGAGTGAATGTCTCACACATCAGAAAGTATTTTTTGCTATGCAAAGGCACACAACTAATAAACCACCCCAAACGTCTTTCCAAATTGAGTTATTCAAGTCATCTGGATCAAGTAAATCCTGACATAAAATAAAATGTTTTATATCAAAATATAAATCCATAAAGAAAACAAGTGTTAAACATACCAAGTTTGAAAATTTAATGTTCTAGGCAGCAGAGGAGTTTTTATTTACTCTATAATTAACCAAGTCACCATCAATTAACTTACAGTCAAGTACTTAAATGTAAATCTCCAAAGTATTTATATTCATCCATGAATCTCTGTGAGTGTAGGGACAATAAGATATTTGGTTCACTGAGGAAATAGTGCTATACTTGGAAGGAACGAACAGTCCCAACAACCACCACTAATAGAAAGTAAAAGGAGGGCCGAACTGCTCACTCAAGGGTAAATGCTCTTAAAGAAATAGCAGACATTAGGCCTATACTGTAAGAGTATTATTAAACATATGACAGAAACTGATTTTGTTAGAAAGTTACTCTTTGCATTGCTCTGTAATTCGAACTTTCCTTGAAAATGGATATAATGACTCTTACCTGTCCTCGTCTGTGCCAACGGATGTATTTAAGGCACTAGCATCTGCACTAGCGCTGCCATCCTGTGCAAGAGCGGCACCGGCTTCTGAGCTCTGTCCAATGAGCCCCGCAACCCCTCCTGTAGTTAGCCGAGGCAGCGAGAGCAGAGACTGGTGCTGGAAGAGGAGCCGGCCGGCGTCTTCAAGCTGTGAGGCGGTAAATGGGGTCATGCCACCATAAGGGCCTCCTGCTGAGGGAGGCTGCGAGGGCTGACCTCCCTGATGACGCAAGGTGAGGCCGAGTCCTCCAGTGTGGCCAGCAAGAGGACCTCCGTGCTGGAGGGTCTGAGCAAGGACCGGTTGAAGGTTACTCTGAAGAGTGGAGGAAGGAACACTAGGGGCCGTCTGGCCTGCGGTCGAAGAGGATGGCAAAGGTGGCTGACTGACAGACTGGTCGGCTTGACTTTTCGTGCTTCCTTGTCCCAAAACCATCTGCGGAGCTGGCACTTGTGGCCTCGGAGATACAGCCTGTGGAGTTGGCACTGCTGTCCCAACAGGAAGGCAGGGTATCTGGTTGGGTACTGGGGTTGCCCTGGGTGCCACGCTTCCCTGCATTTGTGGCTGAGAAGCGGCTTGGGCAGCCTGTGAAATCTGGCTATAATCAACTGACTGCAAGCCTTGGTTCACAGGTACAGCAGGCTGCTGATTTACAGGGTAACCACTCTGCACCTGGCCTGTTTGGGCCTCTAAGGTGTAAGAGATCTGGTGCTGGGGTCTGGCAGGAGGTTGAGATTCAGTTCCAACCAGACCTGGGACAGAAACAACTTGTGGGTTACCCGGTGGTATTGCAGGGTCCTTGGCAAGTGTATGAAGCTGAGGCATGGACTGTGGAGGAGCTTGGTGAGGAACAGGCACAGCAGATGCAACAAAGGGCTGTGCTCCTTGATCTCCACCACCACTCACTGTGCTGCCAGAAGAGCCCCCACTCAAACTTTCACTCTCGGACTGGATGACGCTTTCAACAACTCGGTGAGGAGGCGCTGCATCTGTGGATGGAGCTACAGCAGGAGCCTCTTTCTCATAATACTCAGTACACATCCACCTTCCCTTCCTGAACGTCTCTGAACTAGAGTCCAATTTCACAACTCTGAAACGAGAGGCAGTGGCCGTAGAAGCAGCAGAAGAATGAATTTGAGTCACGGTAGTGGTAGGAGGGAGCTGAGTAGGTGCGACCACAGTTCCTGAAGTGGCAGGCCCTGTCACTCCTGAGAGACCCGCGCCAACAGCGGTTGTCACCCCTCCTCCTGGCATTCCAGCTCCACTGACACCACTTGTAGAGTTTGACACTGTTGACAACGGTTGGTTCACTATTCCAGCTGCACTACCCTCCACAACAGAAGCTCGGACAGAAGGGGATCTCTGGGTTCTACATTGCACACCACCACCACCACCAGACTGGATTGTAGTAGATGTGACAGGAACAACACTGGCTACTGACACAGTGGAAGCGGGCGCGGGTGCCCCTTGACCTGTTTGTGGAGATGCCACAGAGTAACCTCCTTGTTCCTTGTGATGTCCGTGAGGCTGATGGCCATGATGATGGTGACCGTGATGAACAGTCCCATTCACCATATATCCTGGTTGAGAGGACTGTGAGTGAGAGTGATGCATCACTGGCTCGTTGGGCGACACCACTCCCGGTGTTTCTCCTCCATGTAAGCTATTCAGTGTCTCCTCTGAAGAGCTTCTCTCTGGGATCCCTGTATCAGTGGCCCGTGATACAGAAACATCGAGAATGTCGGAGGATGAAAGGTCTTCTGTGTGTGACTCATCCATGTCATCATAACTCTCAGTGTCATCTGCCACACTGTTGTTAGTGCTGGCACTAACCTGGGCAGGCAGAACACTTGTAATCTGGAAGCCGCTCTTCTTCTTCACCTGCGCCCCTGCACTTTGGGACTGGGACTGAGACTGAGAGTGAATGTTGAGGCTGTGGGGAGGAGGATGGTGAGGGCCAGGTGAGGACGATCCTGCCGGAGGGGTGTAGTGAATGATCAGGGGTGACTGGTGGTCCTCAGTCGGGGCTACATTACAGTTCATGCTGGCCGTGTTGGAAGGGGCAGTTATGCCCCCACTTGCCGTATTACTGCCTCTACGGCTGGTAAAAGCAGACGCGTGCGCAATCTTTCTGGTCCCGGGAGAATCTCCTGTTGAGTCCGAGTGATGCATTACGCAAAAATTAAAGTGCGTATTGACTAAACAACGGCAGGGGAAACGTCACTGTGAGGTTGTAAAAACTCAGCTAGCATACAAGCTAGTGCCCATGGAATGACGTCGTTAGCGGATGCTAATAAACAGTACAGCTACAACTGAAAGATTCGCCCAAAGCAGCGAGTGCCATGTAGAGTGACAAGTCACGAACGCAGTCGGCTAAGTGGAAGTGGAGTTGTTAATTAGCTCGGGTTAACCCAAAAGATATTTCGTACATTAAATAGTTAGCTAGGCTAGCGTTAGCTCTGTTTGGCTAGCGCGAGTGTCCGCCAGTTAGCTCTTTGCTAACACAGGCAATACTTGGCAAAGCTAGCAGCTACTAGCTTGTTGACTAAATGACAAGTCGGAAACGGAGAAAACTGCGTGCGGCTAGAACGCACGATTCAACGTCTACCTAAAACACATGCCTCTGCGTCTATGTATCGTAAAACATTTCATTTGGTCACTGACATCTCTGATCACACAACGCCGGTAGTTGGCTAGTTAGCTTGAGAATTCAATACAAACAGTTCTCATACGACATCACCTCCATCATGCTGTGGCAGACGTTCTTCAATTGCGGAGCATATTTGCTTTTTAAATGCTCATTTGATGACCCAGTCAGTCCGCCGTATAGGTTGAAATCCTCGTTCGTTTACAATCCCGTCCGAGGGCTTGTCAAACAACTTCATCCATCTCGAATTTATTTCAATCCAATGTTTGCTGTATCATCCTCTTCGCTATGATCTGCCACTGCTGTGCTGCCATATAGCTCAGTGCAGTTAGCATGCTGCTACCCAGCCAGCTAGCGCCCCCACCGTGTCGTCACATGTGGGAGGAGACGACGCTCGACACACTCTCTAAGACACAAGAGAGCAGTTTGCTGCCTTTCAGGGGAGACATTCCTTCACAAAAAAGACATACGCTTAATTTTGGACACTGTTTTATTGCGAGTGCGAAGTGTCACTGTTGACATGAGGAGTTATTTTGTGTGATTACGGCTGTGTAGCGTTGCATTTAATTGGACGGTATGTCTAGAGATAAATTGACCCAACTAGTTGAAGCACCGAGTTTTCGTGTGCCATCTTTAGTCATTTTTCTCAGATTTACACAAAAGTACTGCCTGCCTGGTTCTTCATAGAATATTTCCAATTTTCTGCATCAGTACGTAGTAACTACATTTAGCACTAGTACATTTCTATAAGCAACTCGGAATATAGATTTCACTACCACGAATGAAACGTGGTAAATCTAAAAGCAGTACATTTCAAATTTACATAAACGTATAAATTCAGTAAAGAAAATTTATTTATACACACATTCATGTCCAGAAAATACTGTATAAGCAACTAAGATTCTATTCCAACTGACTTGCTGCTTAACGCACAGCCAGTAGGAGGCGCTACCTGGCGATACGAGAGGACTCCTAGCAAGATTTTGAACCCATTGAACCTGAATATATCCCTTTCACCAGCAGAGGAATGAGATTAAGAGACAGGGTGGGGGGAAAAAAAGAGGATAAAATGCAGGACATGTGCCGTCCATTACAGCAGAGAGGTCCAGTCCTTGTTCCCATGAACACCTGCCTGCACAGATTTGGTATTTCCTGCACCAGCAAATCTAATTAGTTAAAGTGACTGATTGTCATTGTGAACGCAGCACGGCAAAGTCTAGCACAACGAAATGTAACCTATCATTTGTGCATTTGACCTATCCGTAAAGGAGCAATGGACAGTGCCTGGGAAGCAGTGCTTGGGGACAAAACTTAAGAGTACCTCAGTGGTACCTTTACCGGTCCAGAGTTGATACCGTCTGTTCATGGGGCAAACTGTTATGGTACCTACCAACTGCCCAAATTCTAAATGTTTAATGCTGAAGATGAAAGTAGTTACTATCAGTACTTGAATCTGCAAAGTACTAGAAGTCTGCCAAGGCCAAGGCTGAGAACCTCAACCCTACAGTCCTCGAACAGTGATTAAATAAATGAAGTAAAATAAGATTAGTCAATTCAGATCAGGAACAAGTTACTGTGATCAACCAAAAAGGGGGTATCAAACATTCACCGCCTGAAAGTTAATTTTGCTTTTAACATATATTCACATTTAATTACATTGATAATTCAAAATTACAAAAAATTAAATTGTCATCTATTACATGAGTTTACCAAAACCCCAGTGATCTGGGTTTGGGTGTTTGCTGTAAGTAGTTTTGATTAATCTATTGATCAATGCTGGTAGAAACTTCCCAGATGTCATCATCATACATTGATGACACAGGGTAAGTATGTCCCTCGTCATTTGTAATTTCTGGTACATCCTGCTTTGTTATATCTTCTGCTGTAGAAGCAACCTTCAGTTCTTGGTGTGATGATTGAATGGACTGCTGGGATTCAGGACTCTTCTCTGTCTGACCTTTAGACAACAAGCCAGGAATATTGTCTTGTGATTGGTCAAAAGGATGGTTAGCTGAGCTATAATGTGATACATCATTATCTCGAACATCTGACACATGGAATGGCAGTTCAGTACGGTTCCTGGAAGACAATGGCTGAACTACTTCTTGTGAATCTCTGGCACTGACATTCTGACATTTGTGGTCCACGTTTTCTTCAGACTCGCCTGGTTGAACATCTTGAGGCAACAAATTGAAAGTGTTGTCACATACAATATTCTGACCGAATAACAGTGGAAGAATCCTTGGCTGATCTGTTTGCATTGGCTTAATTGTTGCACTAATGTTTTCACTGATACACACAGATTTTTCTTGGACGTTAGCCCCATCATGGCCCAGATGGCTTGCTTTTGCCTGGGAGCACTCTGAAATTCTTTCGGTTTGCAGGTAGAGCTCCTCATTCTCAATGCAATGTCTTTTATCACACTGTTCAGATGATTTCTTTTGCTGTGGTTGACTGTCTAGACATCCTGTCACCATCGCTGAATTTCCATTTTCAGACATGCTTTCCTCTGTTTGAACACTATGCTTATTATCTGATGTAAGACCACTCTCAGTTACTGGCTTCAACAAGTTTGAATCTTTGTGACCGAGACCAAAGAATCCATTATGGACAATGTAACGAACACACTGGAGCAGGACATTCCTTTCATGGCGAATATCTGGAGCCAGCAACTACAGAAGAGAAAAACAATAAATGAGTTAATGATAGTTTATGATAAACTACAGTACTGCGCAAAAGTTTTAGGCAGGTGTGAAAAAATGCTGTAAACAAAGAATGCTTTCAGAAATATAAATAATGATTGTTTATTTTTATCAATTTACAAAATGCAAAGTGAGCGAACAAAAGAAAAATCTAAATCTCTAAATATTTGGTGTTACTACCTTTTGCCTTCAAACCAGCATCAATTCTTATAGGTACACTTGCACAAAGTCAGGGATTTTGTAGGATTATAGTCATCACATTATTTTGTAGTCATTATAGTATTTTGTAGGATTACAGGATTATAGATCTGTGGTTAGTTCTCCAAGACGTTTGGAACAACCTACCAGCCGAGTTCCTTCAAAAACTGTGTGCAAGTGTACCTAGAAATGATGCTGTTTTGAAGGCAAAGAGTGGTCACACCAAATATTGATTTGATTTAGATTTCTCTTTTGTTCATTCACTGCATTTTGTTGATTGATGAAAATAAATGTACCTATAAATATGGAAATATTTCAGAAAGCAACCAAAACTTGATAATACTTATATAATAAGAAATAATGTGCTGTAAAGTGGTTCTGACCATCTCTAGTAGGGTGGGATGACGCTTCTTTGGGCCATTTGGTCCAAATCTGCCTCTGTCTCCCCTATTATTCTGGCCTCTCCGGCCTCTGCAGCCACCTCTGTGTCTCTGGTCAGATTGCGGATATGGAGACTGGTTTCTGGTCTGAGAACCCATGTTTGTTGCCATCATTTCAGATTTTGGAGCTTCCTTCTGGACGATGACAGAATGAGCTGCCAGTATTGTCTTGTTCTCCTCCAAAAGCTTGGCAGCGTTCAAGACTGGATTATCTGAGAAAGACATTGTATTAAAAGAGAACATTTTAGTCTTTTTGCAGAATATTAAAAGAATAACACTGCATGAAAAATATGGCACAAGGGTGATTATTCTGAAATTCTAGAACAAAATTAGGATTCTTCAGACAGTGGTTAAAATCATTTCAAAATTTTAAGTGTTCTCAGATATAACTTCTGAACAAGCCCCCAGCCCTGGATCCAGAATATCCATTATTCTTATACCAAAATACCAGCATGTGTTTGCTCCTGAATCACAAAACACTGGCTTCGAATAAAGAAGGACAATAAAGAAGAACACAAGACTTACCATCTGATTCTTCCTCACTTTCCGTCATATCTCCTCCGTAGCTGGACATAAGCGATCCCAAAGCAGAAGTCACATTTTTGGGAACCACAGACACTGCAACCTTAACTGAATCATCTTTCTCAGTTTCTGAAAAGGATGTACAACATCAGTGCATTTTAATTAAATATAAAAATAGGCTCATATAGTTTAAAATGTAGCAGATTATGAATTTTCTGACCTGGATCACATCTTGCCAAGGCATCAAGAGGGTCTCCTTCTTGATGAGGATGTGTCATGGGGAACGGTTTTCCCTGTACTTTGGCTCGCTCTGCGTGAAAATTCTGATGGCCACCTTCTCTATAATTCTGAAACTTTCCTCCACGACTGTGTCTGCCCCGGCCTCGGCCACGACTTTTAAAGCGACTATTTAAAGGGGTGAACAAATTAAGATTAAAACCATTATGATTCAAACTGCAATGATCTTTGACAAAAGGCAAAAATGTTTTAGAAACTCACCCAAACTGGGCTGTTTCCAACACGTCTCCCCTCTTTTCTTTAGCCTCCATGATTTTCATTTTTTTCTCCACATTGCACCGCGTCGGATAGTTCCTATGAGTAGAAAGCATTGTTCCACTTTATTAAACCTGATGATGGCAATAAAGAGTTTAACAAATGGACTTGATATGTTTATTAATGAAACATCCATCTAGTCAGTATTCTTGGCAAAAAACTGGATGATCATACTTTCTCCTTTCTTCTCTCCATTTTGCAATCTCATCTGGGGTGTCCAACTTGATTCGCTTTGTTCCTGGTGCATGATTCTGGTAAAGAAAAAGATAATTATTTACGTTTTTATTTTAATGATGCACACGTTTAATAAAATAGGCTTTTATTTTGCGATTAAAACACCCAAATTATTACACACAAAACTGATTAGCAAACTACTGCCAAGGGATATATGCATTTGTGGCTGTTACTTGGTTGGATCACTATCAGTATGGTATATTTAAGGTCAATCAGGCTTCTAAATCTCAATCCAGTAAAAGGGCAGGTGACTGAACCACTAATTGGTTGCACCTGAAAATCTACAGCAGTCAAAGTAACGATTTGGTACAAGATGCCATAGGAACACTTTCAGGTCTTGTAGTGTGCATTGCTCAGTAGGTCAAAGCCGCTTTGGTGGCACATTATGTATGAACAGTGGTTTAAAAAGGCAGTTGTAAAAGTGAATAAAGATTTGAACGACTATTTAAAAGAACTTACATTTTTCCAGTGGATTTTGACAAGTTTCTCATGGGCAGTAAAACGACAGTCTTCAACCGAACACTACAAACGACACAAAGAATTTCATATATTATGAAGCAGTCGATGTTTAGACAAATTAACTTGCATTTAACACAAAAATTTACCTTTACATGCTGGGCCACATGCTCGTCATAAGTGGCTTGGTTTTTGAACCCACGATCACAAGTGTCACAAAAATGACTGAACTCTGGTTCTTTCTGTCTTTTCTGCTGAAATGAATCAAATGTACAATACATGCTATTAGAGCACCTTGCTTTGTCCAATATGCAGGAAGTTTTACATGACATGATTAAAGAATGTTTTAATTATATGCCTAGTTATCTGGAGTAAGGAAGACATATGTTTTACTTTTTTTGTCCACTCATGTGGACTCCGTCCTTGCCCTCCATATCTATTCTCATGATGATAGGGACCTGCAAAGAATTCAGCACATAAATGAAAATCAGAGAAATATGAGAAATCAAGGACTGGGACAAAGATAGTGCAACATTAGATATAGCAGCATTGCTATACATCCCTTCATTAAACATCAACATTACTAAGTGGTGTGGAATCCTTAGTTTGTGTAAGATGAGGTGAAAAGGGGTTGCCGTAAAAGCATGTCTGTCTTTGGTGAGTTTATGTGAACTGATTTATAATGGAGATTTGTAGAAAGTAATTTTAGGGCTCAGACGTGTGGTAACTGTTTACAAGGGTAGTGAAATAGATGGGTGTTTAAACAAGAATGATTTTAGAAGTGGAACTAAAAGCACTGGAAAGAATAATGCTAGAATCTGGTAAGAAGTACTGCCCGGATGTTTAGTCAAAGTCAAAGTCAACTTTATTGTCATCTCTGCTATATACTGTACAGATACATAGAGAGACGAGACGACGTGGCTCCAGGTTATTTCCAGTGCAAACAAACAATGAACAGTAGAACAGAGAATAAATAGGCAGTGGCACGACTAGGCACATGGGATAGACAATAAATAAGTAGAAATACTAAAATATACATTTTAAACCAGACAATATGCAATGTACATTTTAAACTAGACAGGGATTTTTTTTTTTAAACATATATATAATTAGAGACTAAAAGAGGTTTAATTCATGGAAAAAAAATATGATCAAGCAAACTACAATCCTGTAATTTCTTCTGCAAGACATTTTAGTTTTGAGGAATCTCACCCAGGTATCGGTGCTGTGTGTAGTAGGGTTGGCACGCGCCCGAGTGGTTGCCGTGGGCCCCACGAGCCCCTGAGCTCCACGCGTGCGGCTCGGGACTCTGGTACCAGTTCCAGTCGTGCGACGCTTTAAACTTGCCCGCTTGCTGCGTTTGCTGTTGGAAGTTCCACTGAAAAGTCGGCTGCCTCAGCACCGGTTCTTGTGTCGGACAGTTAAAGTTAGGTGGCGGGTAGCTGCCTGGTCCGGCCATGCTGCCCTTCCAGCTCGCGACGAGAACACCCTTTTAGGAACGGACGCCAGGAAAATATTTTTATTCACTTCGTCTCACTGCGTACTGTCTTTCCCCTCGACATGTGTTCCGGCACATGTGGTGGAGGGACGTGACGTCACTTCCGTGTTTGTGGACACCCGTTTCCGCCAGAAGGGGGGCGTCGTTTTATACCCAGCACGTATTTCGTTTATTTTAATTTTTTGTGTCAAATCTAACTTCTGTGTCTTGTTAATTTCACATGATTCATACATTCATTATCTGAACTGCCATATCGGGGTAGCAGAGACCGGAGCTTATCCCGGGAATACGGGTGCAAGACAGGGACCAACACACTCTCATACACAGCTATGGGACAATTTAGAGTCACCCATCTACCTATAATCCATGCTTTTGGACTGTGGGAGGAAACCAGAGCACCCGGAGAAGCCCCACGCAAACACGGGGACACAAACTACACACAGAAAGGCCCCACAGCCGACCTGGAGATCAAACCCATAACGTTTAACATAATAATAGCTATAAAGATGTTTAAGTCGGGTGACAGTGGCCTAGTGGTGGGATACTCGCCAATGGACCAAGAGTTCAAATCCAGCTCTATCCTACCTCCCCCTGAACAAGAGCCTGTGGATGAAGAGGTAATGGGCTCGAATCCTACTTCCGGTGCTACCATTACTGAGTGCCTGAGCAAAACCATAACCCCAAGTTGTGCTCAGGGAGGCTGTCCCTGAAAGTAGGAAACTGAAGTCACTCTGGATAAGAGTGTCTGCTAAATTTCATAAATGTACATGTAATATCAGACAGAATGTAAGACAGAAAAAATTCTGCCCCATCCCTGAAACCTAATGTTCTATTACGTTTACATTGTACTGTGGTCATATTATAAACGTCCCACATTTCAGAAATACCAAAAACACTATCAATGCACCTCTGTTTACGCCAATGCTTTACACTCCTACAATAACCTCAAATCAGTAAAAAAATAAGGTCTCATCTCAAATATCAAAAGCAAAACACAAATCAAAATCAATAGGTCTAAAGTTACTAAAGTGAATTTCTTTCTGTGACTCTCTTTTCTCTACTCAACTTCAATTCTTTCTGGGGAAGATCAAGTTGAAGTCATATACAAAATGTATTTATGAATCAGTTTTAATAAAATAACTTAAAACAGCTTGTAGAAAAAAATATGTTCTATACATTGCTTAAGAACTAGATTTTAGATAAGGCATTTTTGGTGCTTCGTCTTTGGTCATTTCTTTGTGATGAGCGAGACAGTTGCCTTGCTGCTCCCTTTTAGCAACCACTGGCCAGTAGTGAGTGTTCTCTCCATACCATTTAACTGTAAAAAACACAAACAAACAGACAAAAATGGATTATTAACTTATGCAATAGACATGCGCTGAGATTTTGTGAACTAACTTTACAGTGTGTAAATCATTAACAATAACTGTTTTCTTACTAAGTCAACTTGTAGTCAAAATGAGAGAAACTGTAATAGACTCTGGCAAAATGAACCCGACTGACCACTTAAAATACAAGGTCCTGAAAGCAAAATGAAGCTTTGTGGGATATTCTTACTTGTCCTTCTGACTCCATCTTGCCATGAGATTTGAGGCTTCCATCCAAGTTTGTGCATTTTATTGGACAGCATGGGGTATCTCAGGTCACAGACAGGTCTAAATGATAAATATGAAGCATTTAAAAATAGGCTCAATAACACTTTTCACAAAGGTACCCATAAGTAACTCATTCACTGACCTGTCGTCAACAAAAAGCAGCCAGTCATCCAGCTTGTCGTTTGAAACACATTTCACCTACAGTAAGGAATAAAGACTACATATCACAATATATTTAATCAATGACTGAACTCGTAATTTACTCATAATTTGCTATCTATAGAAAAAGCAACAGTAAAAATCAATGTAACTTGAGAAAGTACTATTAAAACCTCTACCATCTTCACCAGCTCTCTAGCCAGCTGGAGGACAGGAATCTCAAAGTTGGCACCGATGTTGTAGATCTCTCCTGGGACACCCTTCTCCATGACTATCAAAAGTGCTTCTGTCACATCATCTACATAAAGAAAGTGCCGGGACTGGAGCCCTGTTCCCTGTATAGTGCTATCAGGAAGAGAACAGACTTCATATGCTATTATTTTCCTTTAAAGAGTGTGAAGTTTAATCTTTTATTATGAACACTACAGCACTCTCTGACCATTACATTACCCCCGCCCCATAATTAACTGTTTACCAATATCATGAAAATAAAAGACTAACCATTTTTGGTCCTGTTGTAGGAGCAATAAAAATCTTGGTATAACCTTGAAAGGGAAAAAAGAACTTACATTACACATTTGTTCTTAAATGTAGGAAAAAGGAATGAGTAAAATCTAACACCCTGACGTACCTTTTCATGATACTGGCGTGGTCCATATACGTTACTGCTCCTTGTTATTATTACAGGAAACTGTGAAAATCAGTGGTAAAAATCTTGGTGAGGGGAAAAGAAAGAGACAAAAATGGAAAATATAACTGCAAGCAGTGATTACGGGGGCCATGCAGTTTGCAGCTTTATCAGTTTTTTATAAATTGAAGTACATATATGTTGAGATTTGATATCTTTCATCTTTTTCTACGTATTTACGGTTCAAAACTTATTAGGCTAACTTTAAAATAGTTTATTATGGCGCCAATAAGTGGGATACCGACTTTGAAGTGAAGCTTTGCAGCCATATAAAGAAATACCTGAAAATGGGCTTAATAATTACTATAAGAGAGTGTCTAAAAACTGTAAATTATAGTAAAGTTTCCTTATTCAAACATATGTCTTGTCTGAATTTGTTTCAAAGTATTGATTTGCATAATATAGCCGTATGAATAGGTAAATGAAAAATGTGCTCAATAACTATTAAAGAAGAATATGCTGAGATTTAAATAATACGATTTCATATTATGAAAATTAGCGGTAGCTCACTCAGAGCTAGATTTCTATGATATTCAGTGTGTGGCATTGCATTACTATACGAAGCCGAGCACATTTATTTAAAAAAATACAGCCAAATGAAAACCTAAATTAAAAATATATTCAATAATAATTAAAGAAGAATGTCTTGGGATTCAAATAATACCAGTTACATGCAGATTGGATAAAAATCCAGGATCTAGTTGACTAGTTATGCCAATTAAAGAAAAATCCAATATGGGAAAAATAGATACGGGGGTTTATTAAGATTCGTCTTGACCTAAGAAATAAGACGGTATAAGATTTTTAAGAATCGGAGCTACGATTCAAAAGTTATTACGGAAAACGCATAATAGCTTATTAGCGCCACCAAGTGGTAGAGTGGTGCAATTATTATTTTTTGCCTGAATAGTACGTGAGGTTTAAACCGTTGAAATATGGGCAAAGTGGTGCAAATTTTTTTCCTCAGTATTGGGTAGAGTCAAGGACCTACCTGACAAATTTCAAAGCTGTTGCCCACCCAGAGCCGAATTTCTATGACACTCGGTGTATGGGTTTGCAGTCCTACGCCAAGCCGAGCCCATTTATTTGCATATGACATAAAAATGAAGACCTAAATTAAAAATGTGCTCGATAATAATTAAAGAAGAGTGTCTTGGGATTCAAATGATACCAGTTGCATGCAGATTGGACAAAAATCCAGGGACGAGTTCGAAAAAGATGGGATTTCATTTTATGCAAATTAGCGAAAAATCAAACACGGCAGAAATAGATGCGAGGGTCTAAAAAATTTGTCTTAAACCAAAGAATAAGATGATATAAGATTTTTGAGAATCAGAGCTACGGTTAAACATTTATTCGGCAAAATGCTAATTTTTTTTGGAAAATTGCAAAATAGCTTATTTTGGTGCAATTTTTTTTGCCTGAGTAGTGGGTGGGGTACTGGACCTACCTGCCAAATTTCAAAGCTGTAGGTCTTACCGTTTTTTCTCCACAACGCGTTTTAAGGCAGAAAAAAAAAAAATCGGCACAATAACAATAGGGTACCACGCAGTGTTCCACTGCATGGCCCCCTAAAAATTCTGCTGATTTGGAATACCTTGTGCTTCTCCCAGTATGACATCACCATGTTTTCAGCAGCAGCTTTTGAGGCAGAATAGGGATTTCTTGGTCTTTTAGGACTCATCTCATCAAACTCCTGTACAGGGAAGAAAACCAAGTTTGCAATAACTTTAAATCACGTAAGCAAAACACTCTAGGTGAATATCAAGACTATTTTCAAAACTACAATAATTTGGTGTATTCTAAAACCTCCAATATGTTTCTCCTAAGCTTACTGTGATTATAATGAAGTGAAATACTAAAGTTTCACCTTGTCCAGACTGTCTCCATACACTTCGTCAGTGCTCATATATATGAACGTTTTCACTCCGTTTTCAAATGCTGCTTGAAGTAGCACACTTGTGCCATCGGCATTCACATGCATGAATCGGGATGGATACAGAAAGGATTTCTCTAACAAAAAAGGTATAGAATAGTTTTCCTGATTCAATACAATTATAATATACCTGACTGTACATTTACATATTAAATAAAGCTATAACAATCAATAATGAAATTCTCAAAATGCTACACACCAACATGGGTTTCAGCAGCACAATGAAAGACGATGTCAATATGTTGAGTAGAAAACAGATGATTAATGAAGTACTGGTCACATATATCCCCCTGTCAAGAGATACTTGTTAGAAAGCTGAAAAATCACTCCAGTTAGTTCCACGATTAGCAAATACATGCTGTTTGATCATTATATTTGAACATCTATTGAACAATTTCACGGTGTGATATAGAACAATCACGCAGTGTGTGACTGAAGGATAAAAGTGATTTACTGTATTCCTTTTGGATGAATCGACATATGAACATTCATACATTGGTTGTCTCAGAGGAATGTAGTTAAGTTTCAGAAGGTACAATTCTCAATGTTTAAATGTAAATTTTCCAAATACACTAAATAACTTTAATAATTTTTCAAACTTGAACATTGAATGGAGTGCGAATTTATAGACATCATAATACAATGACTTAAAAACTGAATGATCATGTTCTCTAAAAAAACACTTAAAAGGGCTTGGTCTTTGCTTCTTTTAGAGTTTTTTTCCCCTATTTGTGCTATTCCTTTAGAAAAAAAAATGCCTCACTTTACTTCATCATAATTATACAAAACACACCTGAATGAATTTGTAAGTAGTTGTGTTCTGAAGGAAGGTCAGGTTCCTCAGACTCGAGCAGCGGTCCAACTGTAACAGATACATCGAACGGGAAATAGGGCTTTTAAAACAATTAACATAAAATAATAAGCACCTCAAACAACTAAAAAAACCTACAGAACACGTGTTGCTATGAGTTGTTTGGTTAATAGCTAAATAAATATATGTACAGGAGCAAGAGAAAAGACAGCAAACTCACGGAATCAATATTGATGATTCGCCAGAGTGGATATTTCACAGCCAGAAGGATGATCAGATGTGAGCCACTAGTCGGACAGACAGGTCATTATTTGCAACATAATGTACATAGTTTAATTAATAAATAAAGAAAACATAGTAAAAATTACTTACATGAAACCAGCTCCACCTGTAACAAGCACGGTCTTAACCCTGCAGTCCTGATGGGGTTTGGCGAATTCGTTTTGCCTCTCTCCTTTTTCCGACATTGCTGTCGCAACTTCCTTAAAAATATTCACTCTTCAAACATTAACATTGCCATCAGTGAGATCAATTCGCGCTTGTACCTTTTTACTCTCCAAGTTTCTGACCCAACATGTCATCCAGCTTTAATGTACCAACTTCAAGTCTGCGTTATAGTCACTGAAATCTGGCGTTAGACAAATAAACTCTGTAAGAGATGCCAACTCTGTTTCAAACCTAACTAACGATATCAATTAACACCCTATGCATTCCACAAACTTCTGCTCAAGACTGAGAGAAGGTTCACTACACGGATATTATTTACAAGCCGATAAAACTGATTTTATTCCTCTCTTACTGCCATACTTCTTCGACAAACACCGTCGGCTAAGCGCTACGAGTGCCACAGACGCACTTCACGACAACTGTTACCGCTTTACGGCAGCATTGACACGTATCAGACCAGCTGCCAGCGTTGCTCGCGACTTTCCCCTCCTGTGCTGCATTCTCATTGGCTGTCGTAGCGCTCGAGCGCGGGATCCTCTTCATTTGATTGGCCCCCGACCGTGTCAATCACTCGGTAGCGGAAAGGGAGCTGTCTGCAAAGTCTGATGTTCATTCATTTTGGTATACGAGGCAAAAATAAGTCGCATTATTGGATGTTGTTTATGAAACAATGCATTCAAGTTGGATTATTTTGCTCGCTTTAATGTACGCGTTGTGTCCTGCTTCTGGGAAAACCGTATCGGGTGTGTTTCGCAGCGAGGCAGCGAGAGAAAACAATGGGCAATATATTTCGAGATTTATGTATCACGGTGGGTAATTTTATTCATGTCAGCTAAAATTGTAGCTTTGCATAATTCATCATTTGCATACGCTTCTAACGTTTGAAATAAGGTTTTGAAATGTGAATCAACTTCTAGAAGTATTAAGTTAACCCACATTCGCATCATCTTAAAGATAGAGTAACCAGATAAGTTCGATTATGAGCAGTAGAGGCTCATTAGATAGAACTGCTGGGATTGACTTAAACGGATTATTACCTTTGGCTTGTAGTGTGCATGAAATAATCAGTGTTAACAGATTATATGAAGCTCATTAACTCAGTTTCTTTTCTGGTTACAACTTGCATGTCACTTATTTTTGCAGGAGAAAATGGTTTGATGTCCTACCGTGTAGAGAATGTGCCCCTGGCGGTACAAAAAGAAGCCAAACTGCTGCTGTTTCAGGGCATGGAAGGTTTTGACAACCTAAGCTGTCTGGACAGAGTGTCGGCCGCTCGCCTTTCTAGTGAGTATTCTTTTTTCACATGGTGATTAAAAAAATGTACCTCTGTTTTATGGATAATCGACTTCTCATGGGACAGGTGCACATCAGCGGCAGGTCAGAAAAGAGTGTTGCTTTAGAAAACTCCCAGTGTTGATTAAAGTCTGATGGTTTGCTGTGATTTCTGGCTTCAGTTGTGGCTAAACATTTCCAGAAAAACATCCAAAGTTCTACGATTCCTGAATGCATCCTTTTGATCTTTTGATCATTCATCAATCAGTGTCAGTCAGGAATAGTTTACAGATGTTGAACCTATCAATATAAATCCTAACCACAGTGTTTACTCTGTATATAAATATTGACCCTCACAGCCATGGCCCTAACTAGGGGTGGAGCAAATAATTGGCATAATAAATGACTAAAATAGTTGCTAACTAATTTACTAAACATTTGTTGTTTATTGCATGATATTGTCATCACCTCATTACGTGAACTAATGTGGTTGGTGCCCCATTTCCAAAAAAAAAATGGGAGAAATATGATCTTGACACAACTTATTTGAAACGATAGATGATTCAACTGATAATATTTAATTACAGTCTCAGACAAAAAGTTAAAACAAATGACAAACTGTTATCCTGAAATCAAGTTGTGAAATCATGTGGCCAACCCAGCCATTAGTCTACTAGCAGTGCTAGTAAAGTCTTAGTGAAGTCTCCAACATGGCACGACATGTGAGTGAATTAATGTCCAAAAGTAATGACAATAAAAGAGAAAGTGCAGAACAAACATGGGGGAAAACGATTGCATGAACAAAACATGGAGAGAGTGTGAATTAACATTAAAAAAACCATGAAAATAAATCATCTACATTCCAGACTTAAATAGAAGTCATCATCACCACATCCCCTGTTTTCCCATTCATGACTTCTGTGCAGTTACACTGAGAACGCAGGAGCACAATGAGACCATTCCTCATCAGGTCAGTCCACGGGCCTGGCATGTGATATATGCAGACCGCTACACCTGCCAGGAAGAGGACATCGATGCAGCGGTAGAGGGTCTGAAATTCCAGCTTGTCATGCTAAACCCAGACTCAGCTGGCAACCCACTGGACCACTTTAGTGCAGAGGAAGCTGGTGAGCCAGACCCTTCTCATCAAAGAGAAAGGCATATTTGTGTTGTGTAGATAGACGTTACATGTGGCTTTGACCTTTCCTGTGTCCAGGTTTGCACAGCTTTTATTTCCTGTTGATCCTGGCCTATTTTGTGGCCTCCTGTATCTACATACAGCCACTCTGGCAGGCTTTAAACAAGGGGGGTCCCATGCACACAGTGCTTAAGGTCCTCTCCGCAGCTCTGTTGCTGCAAGGCCTGTCTGTGCTCTTCAACTACATCCATATGGCCAGGTGAGGATCGCAGCCGGCTCTGTTACAAATTCTCACAGCATGTATAGTTTCACCATGCCAAGTTCTTTTCTCCAGGTATGCCCGCGATGGAGTGGGAAGCCCTCTAATGGGCAGCCTTGCAGAGTGTAAGTCTCCTCTTCTCACTTCCAGATGTGTTATACAATGGCTACGCATCGATGACCACTAATTTCTAAGGCTGAAGCATAACAGAAATGCAGAATGATTTATTATAGGAATAATTTGCATTGTTCTTTGCTCATTTGTAACAGTCTGTTTGCATTGACTTGTAGTTTGCGACATGGTGGCTCAAATGCAAATGCTCTATATGCTGCTGAGTCTGTGCATGGGCTGGATGCTGAGTCGAGGCAGGAAATCTCAAAGTAAGCCTTTGCAGTGGGACTCCTCCCCCGCATCCACGGCTCTGTCCGTCGGAGGAGTCGTCACACAGGTCAGTCAGTGTAGATTGTGTAAAAACATGAAATTCAGCTTCTTGTAGCTCCTAATCTCATTGAAACAACTTGGCAAAGTCATGTTTACCCGATGCATTAATGCTTTGGTACCCTCTTTTCTGCCTGTGCCTCTGTAGGGGGCGCTGCTGATCTGGGAGCAGTTTGAAGACACCGAGCACCACAGTTTTCACACGCATCACAGTTTAGCTGGCCTGCTGCTGATCGCCCTGCGCGTGTCCCTCGCATTGCTGCTCTCATCTGTACTGTACCAGATTATCTCGGCAGAGAGGAGCACACTTAAGAGGGATTTCTACCTCAGCTTTGCCAAGGTAAAGCAGTTCAGTTTTCACAAAAGTAGCATTAAAACCTTTGTTGACAAGAAACACCTTGTGTGTCCACTGCTTGTTGTGAGACGCTCTGAATGCTTGAGACCGTTAATGTCAGTATTAAACACTCTCATCCAAAGCAGCCTCCAATCCCTGATTAAAAGCACAGTCTCTCTGGAGCGATTTGGGGTTAAGGGTGTTCCTTAGGCGCTCAGTTTTGCTAGTGCTGGATTTGACCTACAACCTCTTGGTCCTTCGCCAGGTAACTTTAACTCTCCCTAAATCTCCCCCTTGGGTAACTTTAACTTTTCTCTTCGCTGTCTGGCAAAATTTGCCATCTTTGCAGTTCTGAGCAAGGCTCTTCATCTCCAGTAAACTTTGGCCATGTCCACACGTACACGGGTATTTTTCTATGCGTTTTGGCCTTGCGTCCACGCGTAAACGGCGTTTCGGGTCAGTGAAAATGGAGGTTTTTGAAAACTCCGGCCACAGTGGCGATTTTTGAAAACTCTGTTTCTGCGTTTAGGTGTGGACAAGAAAAACGAAGATTTTGAAAAACGGACCGTTTCGCGCCACTCATATGACGTCACAGTATGCGCCGTGTCTACATTAGGTTTTCATCTACAGTGCAAGGCATACTTTTGACAGCGTTTTTTGCGATTGCGTGTGGACGGACATCTTTTTGAAAACGTGCTCGTGTGGACGCGATTTAAAAAAACGAAAACGGAAGATCTCCGTTTTCAGAAGTGCCCGTGTACGTGTGGACATGGCCTTAAACATGGTGTAATGTTTTAAAGTTAGTATTGCATTAGCATTAGAACATCACTTTGTCTTTTGGACAGTGGAGAGCATTATGTTTCAAGTCTTATCATTTCATAGATAATGTGCCTCAGACATTTAGAAATAGCTCTGTCTGTAATGTCTTCTGATTTTGGCATAGTGTGCTACTGGTGAGACCAGATGGGCCAAGTCCATGCTTCTGGAAGTGGTTTATGTGTGATGATTTGACTAATGCAGTGTGTTGGTTGCTCTTTTTGACTCTTTACTATAAGTTAAAATAGGTTTTAAAAAATGATTTAATATGAGACCTAGAAAAAATGGAAAATGTTGGTGTCCCCAGTTTAATTAAAACTTTCCATCCATCAGTCCAGTGTGAAAGCAGACCTTTACTGGTCGTCCATTAAAACTAAAGCTGTAAATGGAGTTGTACTGAGACCAAGTGACGTATAAGGTGCAAAATCCTTTCTTTCTTCCCCTTACATTCGTAATCCTCTAAGCTAATTTTACTCCTATTTTTTTATGACCTTTAACGAGACATCGGCTGGATAAGAGTGTCTGGACGGTGGTTGCACAATGCTTTGAGAAGCTGAATCCCTGAGTTAATGACCATAAAATTATTGGTTTGAATCCCAGGAGAGCCTAAAAAAACCACCCTTGCATTCCTGAACAAAGTCCTTAATCTGAAAATTAGCTCACTAACTAATGTTAGATAAAGACACTTGCATTGAATACTGCACTTAGAGCTATGAAAAATGGTGGTCTAGTGATTTAGTAGGGGTGTGGTGGTCTAGTGGTTAGGTCACTCTCTGTCCTATCCTGACCTCTGGACCAAGAGATTCGTGGGTTCGAATCCGACCTTCAGCACTACCCTCGCTGTGTCCCTGAGCAAGAACCTTAACCCCAAATTGCTCTCGGGGAAACTGTCCCTGAAATTAGGAAATGGAAGTCCCTCTGGATAAGAGTGTCCGCTAAATGCCGTAAATAAAAATACCTCTTGCTTTGGGCAGCAATGGGGTCAAGAAGGCACCAGAAAGAAGGGTAAGGAACGAATAAGACTCTTTAAGACTCGTGTTAGAAAAGAAAGTAAATAAGATGGCGTTTGTCTGGGTTTTCAACATTTATGATGTGTGGGTGCCTTGATAATCACCTTTATTGGCCAATTCTTGTGTTATGAATTTTGCGACATGGTGGCGCAGTGGTTAGCGCTCCCGCCGTACAGTGCGAAGGTCCTGGGTTCGATCCCAGGGACGTCCGTAGGGCCTTTCTGTGTGGAGTTTGCATGCTCTCCCCGTGCTCGTGTGGGTTTCCTCTCGGTGCTCTGGTTTCTTCCCACAGTCCAAAGGCATGCAATATAGGTTAATTGGCGACTCTAAATTTGCTCCATAAGGTGTGAACGAGAGTGTGATTGTGTGAGTGTGTGTCCCCTGCGGTGTGTTGGCCCTGCCTTGCGCCCGTACTTCCCGGGATAGGCTCCCATCCCTGCGACCCTGATAGGGATTAAGCGGTTCGGATAACGAATAAATGAATGTGTTATGAATAAAATTAATTAACTACTTCTTAGACATTAATGGCTAAATGCATCCTTTTGTTTGTCCTTCTTACTGCCCTTCCATGTTTGAGTCAATTATGTAACAAGTTTTTACATGACTATTCCTAAAGAAGCTGTGTTTTTTAGGGTTGTTTCCTGTGGTTCCTGTGTCACCCAGGTCTAGTTTTCCTCTCTATAATATTTAATGAACACCAAAAAGAAAAGGTAAGAGCTTTGGACATGACTTTAATACGCTTTGAAACTGTAAATAAGTGGTAGTGTGATTGATTACAGCTTGCGGCATCACAAGACTGAGCACATCTTCCGTCTTCTCTGTTTTTCACAGATCATAACCATCGGTGTAATACTGTGCCAGTCCATCTCTGTGGTGATTTTATACCGGCTCTTCCTTTCTCGTAGTCTTTATTGGGAGGTGTCGTCTCTGTCTTCTGTTACGCTCCCCCTCACCATTTCCAGAGGGCCCAGGGGCCGATACTGAACGGCCAAAAAACATTTATACACCCCTGTTCTAAGGGGTGCAGGGATTCTACGGACGAAAGGACGCTCCGCTTACAGAGCTTTGAAGTGCTGAAATCCCATGTGCGTACAGATGTGGGCAAATTATTACAACTTTAAACGGGTTCAAGCAGACGAGTGGTCGTTGGTAGGTTGTTACACATCAGCACTGATATACAAGAGTGACTTCATTTCAGGTGACAGACTAAAGATAAATGCTTTTAACGGCACATAAATACCATGTAAATGCAATGAACCCTTTATATTTGAAAATGTAGATTATGATGATGAGCCGCAGAATGGTAATATTTTTGCTAATTATTTTATGACATTATTTATCAGGCCTGTTATGTTGTATGAGTTCAAGCTCTACCTGGAATGCAGTCTTTTCATTTGAAAACAATGGACATGTTAATGGATCACATTGTTATTAACTTGTAATGTGAAGTCATGTTTGTTATGCACCAGGGTTTGCTCATCTGGGATGTACAGTACTGTGCAAAAGTTTTAGGCAGGTGTGAAAAAATGCTGTAAACAAAGAATGCTTTCAAAAATGGAAGTGTTAATCATTCATTTTCATCAATCAACAAAATGCAGTGAATGAACAAAAAGAGAAATCTAAATCAAATCAATATTTGGTGTGACCACCCTTTGCCTTCAAAACAGCATCAGTTCTTCTAGGTACACTTGCACACAGTTTTTGGAGGAACTCGGCTGGTAGGTTGTTCCAAACGTCTTGGAGAACTAACCACAGATCTATAATCCTATAATCCTACAAAATAATATAATGACTACAAAATAATGTAATGACTATAATCCTACAAAATCCCCATCTTTGTGCAAGTGTACCTATAAGGATTGACGCTGGTTTGAAGGCAAAAGGTAGTAACACCAAATATTTAGAGATTTAGATTTTTCTTTTGTTTGCTCACTTTGCATTTTGTAAATTGATAAAAATAATCATTATTTATATTTCTGAAAGCATTCTTTGTTTACAGCATTTTTTCACACCTGCCTAAAACTTTTGCACAGTACTGTTCATTGGAAGAAGGAATCTAGGATACAGAGGCATTTGAATACAGACATAACGTGATGCATGATTTCCAAGGCAGCCATTGAATACAGATGCCATTTTTGTACTCTGAATGAACAGTTTACTTACGTAACTGTATATGTGGTTTTTATTTTCACAAGTGCCTAAAATGACAATCACTTTGCCAGTAAAGGACTTGTATGGTTTATGCTGAGTTTGTGGGTATTTATTGAAATCTTGGATTGTTTCTACTTTTACAAGCAAGACCTTAATCTCTTTTACTTCTCCTTTCTCCAGCATGGTTTCTATATAATTTACAGTATATTAGACACACATGTTAATAAATACCTTATGTGTGCTTTTTAAGTTGTTTACTGATGGTTTTAAATCAGCTCGACTGGGGTTTCTAACTGCTTCTGTCCCTGGGACTACCATTCAGACAAAGCAGTGGTCTGCAGTCCACTTTTTAGATATTTGCATTCAATCTATTATTCATAAAGATGCACAAATCATCTGGTAATGTTTTGAAAAATAAATCAAATCATTTTTTAAAAATATGATTCCAGTAGTGAAGCTGGATTGCATGTCAGAGACCACCTTCGCTGCTGCTGCGGACCACGAGTTGAAAAAGTTTATTGTTGTGTTGAATGATACAGAAGCGTAATGCATTCACTTGAGAAAAAAAAATCCTGCTCTGTTTTTCAAAGTCAAGTCAAAAGTCAAAGTGAACTTTATTGTCATCTCTGCTATATACTGTACAGATACATAGACGTGGCTCCAGTTTTAACAGTGCAGTAGGAAAAAGGGAACAAAGAACAATTAAGGCACATGGAATAAACAATAATAAATAAAGTACAAAATATACATTTATACATTTCTGAATTAATGACATAATTATCTTGGAATCTTACATGAAAACTATCCCAGATAACATGTCCATGTGGGAACACGTGGGTTTCTGACAGGGTTTTTTTTTAATACAGCCCCACTGGGCCCCACGTGGTTTTGTCCTCAGGTTCCATGGTGGCCCCACATGTGGCAGCCCACCTGGATCCCTTATGGGGCTAATATGTGCTGGGCCGTGTAAATTGACGAGCTTTACCAGCACCAAACCATTATGATCAGGTTTTATTATGTTTGTCTGTGCTGTTTTTAGCAAAAAAATCAAGAATGCACCAGCACTGTATAAAACACGTGATCTGCTGTGTTCTTTTTTTGGCATTAGAAGATTCCAGTGGATTAGAGTTCTGCGTTTAAGTCCTCCTAGTGCATGTCTGCTAATCACTTTAGCAGTAACAGCTCTTGTTGTTGTCGTCTCTAATCCCGTTAATATTACATCAATTACATTACACAAAGTTATGATTGGAAGTAGACTACTATGGCTACTAGACAGCTGACTGATGGAATTATAACACATTTTGACGTTAATACATGCTGTTACAGAGTGCGTTTTTAGAAGATACGCTAATGGGATTATTGGCCAAAGGACGTCAGCAAGACCTTTAAAAAGTCACCGGATGAAATCGAGAGAGGAAGAATGAGTTTGGAGGTAGACAGCAAGAGGGATGGGATTAAACCAACTAGCGTTAGGCCACTGTTGATTAAAGGTTCAGAGCCGGAGTGGTGAGTTGGGTTGTCTTTCAGTCCTCATCTCACTACACTGATTACTTTTCTAACAAATGTTTGGCCTTACTGTCTCTTTGTTATTATTTATTTCCATGATCAGACAAGGAGAAGCATGGAGCAACCGCAGGGGCAGATGAGTACAGCACGAGAGAAACTGGAGTCTCTCATGAGAAGTATGGAGGTCCTGCTGACTGAGGTGGAGCTGCTGAGGTCGCACTGCACCCACCGCAATCTGGAGCTAAGCCGTCACATTGCCGAACTCCGGCTGGAGAACCGAGCTCTCACTGTGAAGTACGGAGTCCTCGCCCAGGAGCTGCAGGAGGCCTTGGAGACTATAGATGACCTGCAGGACACCAAATATGCTTTTGATTCCAAACAGAGGCAGGCTGAGAAGCTGAACAGACAGCTCTAAGTGAAAGGTACAAAATGGTGGAAGAGCATTAATTTTAAAAAGTCTTTCTTGAATAAGAATGTTTAACTTTTTCTACTTCATTGTAAAGCGTATATTCACATAAATCAAAATCAACTCCTTTACTCAATAAAATCACATTGATCTTTGAATTATGCGATCTATTAAGGGTCACAGAGAAATACTTCACACACTGAAACTTTAGTTTGAGAAGCCTGACTCTGAGGAATGAGAGGATCTTTGTAGTTTTTGGGGCTGATTTTGGATTTTAATGACCGTCAAGATTTAGTCTATTGACCTGCCTACTGAACAATTAATTCCAGTTTTAGTTTAACTTTTGAAAGATGCCTTTAAACTGGGTGAACAGGTGAGGGATTTGGTTAACATTGGATATTATAGATCATTATTTCCACAACCACAACATCTAAGTGAAAGTGAGTGATTATTTGTCATTGTGAACACAGCACAGCTCTGCATTTGACCCCTCCGTGAAGGAGCAATGGGCAGCTGACATGCAGCATCTCATTCACTGTACACCTTAATCTGCCCCTGACCTCAGTGGTACCAGTCCATAACATGAAACAGCAGCCCTCCGGTCATGGGCCCAACTCCCTAACCATTATTCTACCATCTGCCCCAAGATGGCTGTTTAGCTTGATATTTTAAACGGGTTTTACAGCTTGCCACGCTCTGGTCAGTGTCTGCCCTGATTCCTGGCCATAAAACAGACATTCTGACCCTCCTCTTGCATTTCACAATACTTTGGTGCAACATGCAACCATTCCTGACTCCTTGACTGAGGAATGACAATTCCTATAGATTACACATTTGTTTCCTGATGTAATACTGTAACACTTTCATCTGTTTTCAATCCTGTAACGTCTTTTTCCTTTCTCATGCTGTTTTTCTGGATTTCATGTCAGACACAGACAGCAATACATTGATCAGGTTCGCATGGATTTACATCCGTCTCTGTGTGACTTTTACTGTGAGTTTCACTCTTTGTTGTTACAACGCACAGAGCATCAACATTCCCATGTGCTTACCTGGTGTGTAATAAAATTCCTCAATTCCTTTGTGGCTATTTATCTAAATTAAATGCTAAAGTGGCATTGTATTTCCCCTTTAAATATACGGTAACCAGCTAGCATGTACTACTTGGGGACGGTATCTTGCTCTTGAGTACCTCAGTGGTACCTTTACCGGCCTAGTATTCGAACCGGATGACCTCCCTTACGTTACATTACCAACTGGCCCCTGTGCGATATTATAATATCCTTTATTTTACATTCAGCCACTTGAAGTTTCATGAAAGTATGGCATCTAATAAAAGAACATGGTGTCATTGATGTTCAGATATTTATTTATTTTAGGTTTGATTCACCTCCGGCTCTGGATGTCTTGCTTCTGATTTCATGAATCCATACAATCTGATGACTACCAAAAGAAATGTGCGAAAAAAAAAAATCTCCACAGGTTGGTTTTAAATCAGACGTCATACTTCTCCCAGCAGCACCAAGAAATTGTCTTACAAAAGTTCTGTAGTGTTCTGAATTGGACGGCAATCAGCCCAGATCTAAATCCCATCAAAGACGCAGAAAGATTCCAAAACAGCAGCTGGAGAAGGGAGTCTTCACATCCGAGAGACCTAGAGCAGGTCCAGAAACTCTGCTGGTATTGATGGAGTTGTGTAGGAAACTCATTTGCAAGAATTAACCTCAGTTATTGTCCCGAAATGGTGTGTTTTTGTCTCGTCTGTTTGTGGAAATCTGTGTGGAATGACCTCAGATTTGACTTTCTCTGCTTATATACATATATATACATGAATCAATAAGCTTAAGTTTATTTGTGGGCATAGCACAGTATAATCAATATATTAATTTCAATAAACATTAATAGAAAAACAAATAATTATATATTAATAAATATATTATACATTGATACTAAAAAACTACAGCACTTTCCTTCCAGTAATCACAGGGTGTGCTGAGCTTAACATCGTGACACACAAAGACATTGACCGTATTAAACACAAACATTTACATTCATGGTATCTTGTTAACGCTGTTAACCGGTTTGCGTCAGGGGCCTAACGATGGGTTTTAGAATCTTCCTGGCATGATTTGGTCACTAACACTGGGCTTGATTTGCTCAGACCGCTGCTTCCTCTCGTTCTGAGATCATAGTAATCTAGGCAGCACTAGACACAGCCAGCTTCTTCAGATGGTCCATGAACACTTGCAGGCTGACGTCATCGGTCAGGATGGGCGCACCAGATTCCTAACAGGAACAAAAACCATCATGGGTTATACGCTGAAGATTTTATGAATGAAGAATGAGAGGATGAAGTTGGCAGTGAAGGTTAGGAATATACCTGTCCCCAAGCATAGAGATTGTTATGTGTTTGGGAAGGGTTCACTTTGGAAAGCAGAAAGCGAGCCTGAGAGCCTTCGTGCTCCGTGTTGATGTAACGGGGCATGGGGAAGCGTGTCTGTAGAATCTCCTGAGCATCATCGAAAGGGGCCTGCAACAACTGCTTGAAGTTATCATATTCGGGCATGTCCTGGTAACCTGCCTTCCGCCACTGAGCAATGGTCTAAAGGAAAGAAAAAACCACAAATTCATGAAAGAAGGACTGAGAATTACATGTATGACATTTATCAGACACACTTTTCCAGAAGGACATCTATTTTCTTAACACAGGAACAGTCTCCCTGGAGCAGCTCGTCCTGCTCAGGAACCCAGTGGTGGTAGTGCTTTGAATCTTGATCCACAGACAAATATCTTACCACTAGTTATTACTTTTTCTATATTGATAGTGCAAGAGCACAGCCGTGATCCAGAACCCTTTTACCGCGGTCATACTGCCACCTCCAGACTCTAGCTCCAGGTCTTCACAACGACCCGAAATTACTAGACGTGTTTTAGCCATTTGGTAAAGTTTCTTTGCAAAGTATAATTACTGTCATGACTGCATACCGAGCGTTCTCCTGTTCTGCCTTTCCGTGTACTGACCACCGTTCTGTATTTGGGATATTTCTCAGTTTTGGCTACTTTATTCAGATCCAGTCTTAACTGGATTTGAACTGTGCCTGTTTAACGACGCTGATTTTTTAAGAGCTTTTTTGGAATCAATGACTGTTTGGGTTCACTGTGTGTTCGTTACAGAAAGATCTTGAAATTTATCACAATATACAATTCTTGCAGTTTATATTCACATTAACTCTTTAAGCCCTGGGACAGAGTTTTATAGATTTTTGCTATTAGTAAAAAGAATATAAAATGTTTATATTTCAGCAACCATAATGTGTATTTTTATGCTTTTGGTATCATTATAAAGGTAACACTTGTGAGATTACTGTGGAATCAGCGTACATGTTACTGGGTCAGAATAAAGAAAGATGCGACACAGCAGAACATGAAATCTGCGGAGTCTTGGCTTTCATATGATATACGTCATGCATGGTTAGCTGTAGTAGTATAGATGCCACCGCTGTATTTCTTCCACGTAGACCTACGCAGTGTTTTTGGTCTTTGTTTATTTATGTGTTTGGTGTTGGAATGTGTTAACGTTAGGATTTTGCGAAGTTGCGATTTCAATTATTAACAAACTCAGTTCTTTGTTACGTTTGGTAGACGCTCGAAACGCGTAATAAAAACACCTCAGATTTACCTTCGAAATTAACTAAATGGTTAAAGCTTAACATAAATAATAGTGGATTTGTTCCCTTCATTTGAATTCATTGTTAAATAATATTTATAAAGGGAAGAAATCGGGGTTGCTTCTGCAACTTTAATCCAACAAAATGCCCAAAAACAATGCAACTTTCATCAGAAATTTTTAGATAAGCTTCCGTAAAATAAGACATTTTTGGCTGCAACAATCTCAAAAAAATCCTGGAGGGACTTTAAGCGTTGACGCGTCGCTACCACTGTCTGCCACGAGTGTGAATGATGTGACAGTTATTCTACAGGGGGGCAACGTTCAAAAGTTACGCCTACTTGCATGACAGAGTGGAGGTGATTTTATTGCTGTAAGAGTATCATCAAAAAATATTTTAGATTCTTAATATCGTTTTATCACCCAGCGATACTGAGAATACAGACCGATGTAAGAAACTACTTGATCGTCTAGGCTAAAAGTCGCTGCGTACGTGTAACCGTCAGTGTCATTTTGATGTTGCGCAAATTTACCTCTCCATGGTAGATGACTAGCTGGAAAAAGGTGTCCATGAGTAGAATACGATCTGGAAGGATACTGCTGCTGTCCAGAAGCACAGGCTAGCAAAATAAGTGAGTGAAAGTGAGTGATTATTTGTCGTTGTGAACACAGCACAGCACAGCACACAGTACAACACAACCAAATGTGACCTCTGCATTTGACCCATCCGTGAAGGAGCAGTGGGCAGCTAACATGGGCAGCACCCGGGGAGCAGGGCTTTGGGACGGTACCTTCCTCATGATTTCCCCTCAGTGGCAACTTTACCGGTGCGGGATTCGAACCGGTGACCTTCCGATCACGGTGCGAACTCTAACCCTAACGGTTACGCCACCAACTGCCCCAAAAACTGCCCAGTAAGTTCACATATCGGTTAGACAGCGTTGGATCAAAAAATATGAAGCAATTTTGCCTTGTTTACGTCAATAGTTATATTTGAAAATTGAAAGCAAGACAAAAGACCGTAGTTTTCTTAAACAGCGTTCTAAGTGTATAACGTTGCCCACCTCAGGGGGTCCGTGAAATGAGTAGGAATAAAGAATGGGCTGGATCATGATGAGGGACTGCGTGAGGTCCTGCCGCAAAAAATGGTGTCTGTAGTAGGACGACTCATCGGGACTGTTATTGAACAGCTGCAGGAACGGCGACCTCCTCAAGTGGAACATGAACTGAAGCGGAAAAGATTCAAGAACATGATCAAGGGTCAGTCTCTAATCTAACCTAAACTAATCTTTGAGTAGGCCCCCCCGTCGCCTTACCTGAGGGTAGAGCGAGAGGGAATCGGACAGCCTGAAGGAACTGGGGTCATCTTTATTGAACTGTCCAAACTTCTGACACTGAAAACAAAAACCGAATGTGTCATTGAAGGCCGTTTTAAGCAGGGTCACTAACCTGATAACCTGAGACATTACCTACTGATAACATGAAACTCCTGACGGGAAAAAAACGTGACTACGTATATTTGCGAAGGAAATAAATGGAGCTGTACCAGCCGAATAAGTTGTCTGTCGAGCCAGCGAAGCACATCAGGCCCTTCGTCGGATTCTGCCCTGAAAACGCCCAGCCGTGCCATGAGCACTGCGGCTGCTTCTTGGTCAAAGGAGGACTCGATATGCTGGATCTGAGAGCGTGCGTCTGCCCAGCTGTGAGTCACAGAGAGATACGAGTCGTTAAACATGGGAAGCACACACAACCGGTTCTCACACAACTCCAGTCGAGCGTGAACTTGGTATGCATTGATCAGATATCGGTCCGATAACGACTCAAATATCGGGTATCGCTAGCATTGGGTCAATCGATTGCGCCGATGTGTTCAATTAAATTAGGTTTGACTACGATCTGTAGAAATCGGTTCCGCATGGGAAGTGTTACTGCGGTAAAACTGGTTTATTGTTCGACATTCGGGCTAATTCCTACATTTTGATGTGACAATGAGCAGAACAAGCAACGCAACACACTACAACCCCAAACGCACGTCACATGATTATACTGTTTAATTTCCTTAACACCAGCTTTCGCTCGCCATCTCTGTGTTCCTGATGGTTTTAGCGTTGCAGGATTAGGGGCCGTCACAAAATTACAAAACTGTGTTTAAACAAGGAATTTTTGAGATGTTATTTTAATAATTCATTATTTAGCATATACTGATGGGTGTGTAATTATTACATTGTTTTAGTCAGGAAACCCGTTTTTAAGTCAAATATCTCCTCCCAGAGAACTCGTAAATTATAAACTGGTATCGGCTCGGTACTCAGGATCGGCCGATATCCAAAGCCCAAGTATCGGACATCGGTATCGGAACTGAAAAAGACCGGTGCATCTCTAGTGTGGACAATGACGTAACAGGTAAAAAACTTCTGCTCACTTTCTTGCAATGGTAGTGACGCGCATCCTCCTTTGTGTGTTAGAGTGTTGATACTGTGTGATGAACTGGATGGCTCCTCTTCCATTTTGGGGCACCTGAGTACTTTGCTGTAACGTAAATAATAAAGTAATAATAAAGTAATGTGTGTATATGCATGCAGTAAACAGTCATCCATACTGAAATCTGGCAATATTTCTGGAATGTGGATTCCTGTTAGAAAAACACGTTTTATATGTGACCCTCCACGGCAAAACCAGTCGCTTGTCGCAACGGAGGTTTCCGAGAAAAACGAGCGTTTATGTCGCGTGGGGTGAAATTTTGGATTTTTGGTTTTTCGTGTTTTGAAACAGTGGAAGGTCTATACTGTACTGTTGTGAATAAATTTAGCTGAAAAACGTACCCTTTCCATCCTAAAAACGTGACTTTCTTGAGGTGAGGAATTCAATTCCAGCAGAATGTTAAAAGTTTCTGTTTTGACCGCTCTACTCCAATATTTACGGTAAATCCACTGGTTGACTAGCGTGAAGATATTTCTCCGGAATCCATCTTCGTCTCCCGAGTTCAGTTAACCTAACGCAGGTAGGCTATCCGTGTGGCTGTGAATGCCGCATAGGCTGCGGTAAATGCAAACGTAGCCGCGACCGCACCAAGCGTCTGTGAGTGCTACGTCGATAGTCAACTTCAAAGGCAGATTTCTCCGTTTCTCACTTGGCGTGACAGGAGAAACCCGACTCCTTTGAATGTTGATATCTCAGTCAGATGTCGTCCCATTCGTTCGATATAGGGATCGTTTTGAAGCTTGATTCATGCCCTTTCATGAAAACATAACTCAATTTTGATCAATTTGCGACAAGCGACTGGTTTTGCCGTGGAGGGTCACATTTTAGTGCTGGGAATCGATCAAAAATGAATGAATTAATAAGAGCAAATAATCGTAATCACAATAAATCTCAAGTTTAAAATATTTGTTTTACCTACATTAAACGAATAAATGTGTAATAATAAAAGCACAAGGCTTATCCATTGTCCCATTGTTAAGCTCAACATCTCACAAACAGCATATATGGTTTATAACACATATATATTCCCAGAAAAGAGAACATAACTCATACCTGATTTACCACTTCAAAATACAGGGCAAGAGTAGTGGATGGGCTAAGACCACAAACTTTCCACTGGCAGGTTCCACCAATTCCCAGCTCCTGCAAACAGATTAATCCTTTAGTTCTCATTCGAGGAACGAGGCCTTCAAATTAAGGGTCGACCGATTATTGGCCAGGCCGATTATCAGGGGTCGATATTAGGCATTTTACCAGTTATCGGTATCAGTGTTTAATTTTGACCAGCAACATTAAATAAGCGCTACTGTGGCTCCACTGTCGTCTCTTCTCTTTGTGCCGTTTGCTCTTGACTCGCTGCTTCGTTTAATGTCCCGCCCACAACAGTCTCTGACTGGCTATATGTTACACGAGTAGTAGCCAATCAACGCTAAAGCCTTGCTGTCACTAAAACCACAGTGGTTCCAAATATTGGTCATCCGTCCCGTTAACTAGCAATAATCAGTACCGATATTGGCCCTGAAAAACCAATATCGGTCGACCTCGGCTTCAAATGACTTACGTTCTCAGAGACGCAGGGCCCTTTGGTGTTGAGAGACACACACGGTCCGATGCCTCCTGAGACCTTCAGCTCTTTTGAAGTCTGATTGAAGTAAAACAGTGAAGATGGTCTTAATAAACGAGGGTTAATCAAGTAAGAACATTAAGGACAACGTTGACGATTAGTGGGTTACCTTCACTTCTAGAAGACCTCCAAAAGCCATGGAAAGTTCTCCATTGTAGTTTTTAGCAAAGACTCTCTGGAAGGTCTGCTTGAACAGGGAGGTGTTAAAGGAGTCGCCCATGACAACATGTCCCCTGGTGTGAGAGAAAATTACAACTGTGAAAATTACAACATGTAAGACCAGCATTTATACTCGACAGCCATAACATTACGACCGCAAGCCTTACATTTTGATGGTCCCCCTTCCAACACTTCAAATTCAAAGTAAAAGTGCTTGGGGACGGTACTCATGAGTACCTCAGCGGTACCTTTACCGGTAGGGGATTCCAACCGACGACCTTCCGATCACGGGACGAACTCCCTTACTGTTAGGTTATCGACTGATCAACATTCAAGGACAAAATGTTCACTTGCTGCCAGATGCCACTGTATTAAGGTGATGATTGAAGTTCACCGGTCAGTGGTCATAATGTTATGGCTGACCGGTGTAAATCACGTCAATTACTTTGCTGTACTTTTGGCTTTGACACATGAGAAATAATATTAACTTTCAACTTTCAATAAACAAAGTGTATAAGAGGGTATCAATATCTTCAACACAAACCCTGTGAGATTGGACAGACACTTCATCTCCAGGACACCTGTTTGGTCCAGAGCACAGGCGTAGACATCAATGCAATGTCCATTAGCAGCAGCACGATTGGCCAGAGCGTTGTAGTACTAGAAATATTAATTTGAGAATGATTAACATGAGCTTCACTAATGCACATGATGTTCTTAGTGTTAAAAATAATATTCAAATCTTGTTCGGTTCTCTTACTTTGGTAGCCTTCTTCAGATGACTGGCATTGTCCTTCTGGATGTCATGCCATGACCGAATGGGGTTCTTTAGATCATCTCCCACCACCATGCCAGGGCCCTGGGTGGGGGGTCCGCCCGTGAAAAGCATTATACGGGCTCCAGTATTTGGGAACGTACCCTAAAAACAGAAGGAACGACTTTCTATTAGTTCACTAGAAGACAACTACAAGACTGATCATTTGCTAGACAATTTCAGTCAAGGGGCGGCACGGCGGCGCAGTGGTTAGCGCTGACGCATCACAGCGAGAAGGTTCGGGCCTTTCTGTGTGGGGGTTACATGCTCTCCCCGTGTTCGCGTGGGTTTCCTCCGGGTGCTCCAGGTTCCTCCCACAGTCCAAAGGCATGCACTATAGGTTAATTAGCGACTCTAAATTGGCCCCGTAAGGTGTGAACGAGAGTGTGATTGCGTTAGTGTGCCCTGCAGAGTGTTGGCGGCTGCCCCGGGGTTGTTCCCCGCTTTGCGTCCGTAAGTTCCCGGGATAGTTCCCGGAAAAACTTCAGAAACATCCGGCGGCTAATTCTGATACAAGGGTTATTCATGACATAAGCGTTATTCTTCACAGGAAACTATTTCGATTGACTGCGGTACCTCCAGGAGGCCTGTTGCGATGGAGAGTGCAACGCCCGTTGAACGGAGTGCCCTCTTCCCCTGTGGAACGGGCCAGGGATCTCTCTGCAGCTCACCAAGAATGTCAGTCAGGATCATATCCACTTTATGCACAGGCTGCAGGAATCTGAGGAATGCACAAGACACGTTGAACAAAGATGGCGTCCCTGCATCACAGGCCTGTCTGTAAGCCGATCTAAACAAGTGATGAAAGTCAGTCAAAAATTGACTGATTATTATATGAATCAAAGTGTTAATGTTACTAATTCTGTTGGACTCCGTGTTCTATCACTAATCACGAATATTTAAATGTTTTAAGCTATGAGAATTTGGAGGCCAGGGCAAGAAAAGTCTTGCATTTCATTTGACATTTACTTTTTTCACTCTTGTTCAGAATGATTACTGAATATTTTCACAGTTTTACCTTCCATCTGGTCTAACACTTATTTAGAATTTTTGCCGTGAGCAGCCACATACTGTTACACACATTTTCTGACCGCTACTCCTCCTACAGCTTTTGTGTGAGACACTTCGTTCCAACTCTAAAACGTGTGGCCTATTGTGGTACGGTGTGCTTATAAACACCATAAATACTGTGAATTTTTGTCGTCCGTTTTTTTTCCCCCATAGACTAACGTGGAGCTCAAATTTCCACGCTTTTACTGCAAAGCTGCCGTTCTTTGCCAAAGCCACCAAATTCGACGCGGTTCGAGGGCCTCCATGGGCCTCTTTGCATATCTGTGACCACCATCGTCAGCACTCGTCCTTTTTCCATCCTTTTTTCTATCGCTTATTTTCCCCATAAGAACTCATTCGTTAAGAATACAAGGGATTGGGGCTTTCCTTCACCTGTTTTCACACAACAGTCAACACGGTTCTTATGCCACCTCACGTTCTGAACACACATCTCTGTTTGGACCCACACTCGTCTTTTTCTTGCTGTAATCATCCCTCGTTCTTTCCCTGTTCACTTTAAAACATTTTAATAAAAAAATCAAGGCCCGGTAGCTCGTGGACTCCCCACTCGTTGCCTTGGACTGACTTCTAAAAGGACAATGCACATCCCCCAAAATTCGGCCGCAAGTAGAGGCATAAAAAGTAGTCAACTTCAATAAAAATAGTCAACTTCGGATTTGATTCAACAGAAGATTGAGGAACTCAATAACTCAAAACCTCTGTCTTCTTATCTTAAAGTCAAAAATACCAAGCATTAACTTTAACTGGTATTTTTTTAGAGGAAACAATCAAATGCTGATATTTCACTTCGGCTACGCATTGCTGCCACATCATTTCAGCTGAACGTGTACATTGTACTACATTTATTCAACATTTTCATGACTGTACAAACCCTGACCACCAGATATAATGTAACTAATTGTGATTATTTCCATAGTTCTGCTTGCTAGTACCAGACAGCATGCCATACTGTCAACGGCTAATCAACAGCTAATCTTAAGTATATTACTGGACAAAGTGGAATTATATTTCCTGATTGAAACTGTAAGACTGGACTCCCACTAAAATATTTGCATATATTATGGGAACGCTCTGCACATACAAATGACTGTAATTCTGTGAAACATTATTTGCACATACTACTGATTGTTGTTCTCTCTCCCCACCTGAACGTTGTCACTATTTTTGGCACATTATTACACACCGCCTGTTTACAATTCTCATATTTAATTTCCGCAGATCCGATGCAAAAAGAAATTATACATGTAGTTATTGCAGTGTCTTTTCCCTACCTCTAGTGTGAAGTTTTTTTTATATTTTATAGCCTATGTATATATATATATTTTGCTATTCTGTGTGACTTATTTGTATTTATATATTTTTCTTACTTATGTGCCTTATCTGTTCATACCGTAGAACCTGGAGCCACGTCGTCTCGTCTCTCTATGTACGTCTATGTACATAGTTGAGATGACAAAGTTTACTTTGACTTTGACTTGTGTTTTTTCCCTGAATTGAGTCACACAGGGTCTAATTTAAAGTGCCCCGACATCGAAATACTCCTGATCTCAATATAAACTAGTATTTGTGAGATGTGATGGAGCAATGTAAGTGCTATCTGAACAATTATTTGAAGTGATCCTGGTTCCATGTTCCACGTGACAACTTGCCATATACATTTTTTAGCACACTACCCCTAATTTCCATAAATGCATCTTGCCGAGCGTATCAGTAAATCCAACGGGACGCAGGTACAACACAACACATTTATAAGTGAGTTTGTGCACCAGGCTCACAGTAAAAGTGTCAAACCTGCATGATGGTGCAACATGTTGAGGGTGCACTGGCCTGCCCTGTTGTCCAGAGGCTACTGGCTGCATAAGACCCAGCATCTCCTGCAAAGAGCGTAAAAACATTATGGCCTCCTACATTTGGGCGTTTTTTCCTGACTATGCTGCAAACAACTCATTTTACGGAGGTTAATAGTTCCACACTGGAATAGCTGACCTTGATCTGTTTTTGAGGAAGTTCCTTAGTCCCACGGAAGACAAAGCTCTTCGCAATGCCCTCGCAGCTCAGCTCATGGACCTGAATCATGCGGCCAAACGTTATGAGGCCCACCAGAGCATTCGGCGGCAGCAAGCTGAGGGACATCTGCAGAGACTCGCGCAAGGCCTGCAGGTCCTCCTCTTCCAAACACGTATCCACCACGTAGAGGAAGATGAGTGATGTTGGACCCCCCTGTGGACAGCAAAGAGTGAAAGCTTAAAATGCAGTCCTATCATTTATTATACGCTGAAGTCATTTTGGCAACTTATTAGCATCATTAAGCTTAACAAAATGTGCAGGTTTACTGGCTAAAATCTGCCGGTTTCAGTGTTGGTTGTGCTGTATATCATGTTTTAAGGGTTGCCTCGCGTCAATTAGTCTAGATTTAATAACAAATGACTGTGACGTCTCATATGTGACATTGTCTTACGAACGAACATTTTGGTACATTATGGAAAAGATCCCAATATATATATTGAGTATCGCAATTCAGCCTAAAAATAAATAGATCTGATTTTTGGTGAATATCACCTAGGCCTAGTTTTAATGCGCCAGATCGATTGGCAACAAAATAGGCCCAGATCTCACAGTAGTTGCAGAGTTGGACAGAGTTGCTGATTTGGACGCCTAACCATTTTTTTTCCTGAAAACACATTTCTTTTGTCTGATAGAGCTCTGGGAAAAAGATCAAAACCATAAACTGCTTAAAATTACATCGTAGGGACATTCTAACAATTAGTATCAACATCAATAGAATAGATATTCGTCCTCATAAAATAAAAGGTTCCTGAAAAGCTCCTAACTGTGTCTTATACCTACTCACCTGATGGATTATTGATTTTTTTTTAAATCTCTCTCTGATTTAATCACACTACTGAATCATTCTATTAAATTTACACTTAATTTGTTAAAAATTGTATAGGTGACTCATGTCACTATGAACTCATCTTACTACAATTTCAAGAAGTATATCATTCTGTAGTCAGATGAGATTTCTTAGATTAAAATTTAAATCCTGCCTTTTAACTAATTTTAAGAGAGGGTTTCGAAAAGGTGTCTCACGTCTTCCATCTTATCTCTGATATTGGTTAACAACTGCCTTTGTGCTTTGGAAATCCACCGCTCTTTCTATTTCTCTCCCTTTGATTATTCTGGAAAGGCATTCATTTAGTTAGACCTTAATCAGTCCTTTTAAAAGGCAGGTCACTGTTAATGAAATTTTAAAAAGACAATTCAAAATTATTCCAAGCTGTGCTTGTTGCAATTAAATTCACTGGTAAAACTAGGTGAAAGGAGAAGGAGCATTTAAAAAGCATTAAGTTGATATCCAAAGTCATAAGTAAGCAACTTTGATTTGAAATTACTTGACAATGTCAGCACTTAGTCAGGACTTAGTTCTTAAACAGTTGCAAAATGAAAATTACACTGTTGCAGAAATCAACAATACCTGTAAAATGTACTCAATGGTGGAGAACTGTGGCATTATTTCAGCAGGCTGATTCACCTCCGAAATGCCAGCATACGATGGAGGGAACTGAAACAGGCACAGAATTATCAGAATACATCTAATCGCTGTATACACGCATATAGACATATCATGGTTATCTTGCAATATAGCTTTCATCAGTGCTTACAGCATACTTACTGGGTTTTTCTGGAAACAGAAATTGCATGCCCAATATTTAGCTCTGAAGTCCACTTGACTATAAAAATAAAATATGTAGGAAAAATAAGTTACAATGAGTAAGAGAACAGAAAGTAATCCAGTCAACATCAAATTTATGTAGATCACATTTACGTTTATATATATATATATATATCATTAGTCACATGACATCACTACTGATCAGCTTAACAGCGCACAATAAAAGTGAAAACATTGAAATGAAAGGAACCGGAAGAAGACAGAGGTATAATTGAAAAGATTGAAACGCAAAAGATAAGAACGCAAAAACCACTAGAACAAAGGGTTCGAAGCAAATGTGAAAAATGCTTTGCGTATTACAGTAAACAAATATGCTGCAAACAGAAAATGGAGAGTAGGATTTCTGTGACTTACCAGAGTGGGTTGAGCACTGCTTTGCAGGTGGTCCGACTGCATAACAAAGGCTCATACTGGACAGGGGGAAGATTAGGTAGCTCTTTGAGAGGTGTGTAGAGGCACGAGACTGGCACCACCAGCTTTGCAGCATCTTTACCACTGAAGGGCCAAAGGTTCCAGCTGCATCGCACACCGTCACGATCCTCATTCTGCTGAATAAACTCTTGGTAGGTGGCCATTCTAGATCCGTGGAGAGGCAGAGTTGGAAATGAGTTACTACAGAAGTGAAAAGCCTTTTTAAACCCTAAGTTAAAGCGCTACTGGAATTTCCACATACCACAAATTCAAGCTTAGTGCTTTAAAAAGCCTACTCTTACGTACATAATTAACCTCTGAACACGTCAATCCATTCATGACATTGTTCATTTACACTTGAGAACTGAAAAGAATGTTAAGGGAACTCTGTGTGCGTCATAGAAACTTGAAGTATTTGCGAACCGGTGCTATTTTCAACATCAATATTGGGTCACACCTAAATTGCAAACACAAAGCGTAAAGATGGTCGAGTGTCAGATGACAGGAGGAATCCTACAAGCACTGCCTTTTAAAACCCGCTTTGGAGGTGGACTTTATCCCCTGAACTACAGTACACATAACGTGTCGTACATCCATTAGGTCATGTCAAAGAACTATTCTATCAGTTATTCTCAGTTCCAACCTTTACCCGTTATCCCCCTTTGATAACAGTTCATTACTGAACGATTTTCAGATACACATTTGTTCATAATTGGGTACATAACCTTAAAAAGAACAAAAGGTTGTTATTTAAGCAGACCAATCCAGAATGTCGTGTCTGAACGTTATTGTCTGCAAAGGTCTTTACATTCTGCAGTTAATATTAGTTTTTAATAGCATTATAGTGTATTAATAGCATTGCCTATTTGCTGGATTTGAATATGCGTTAACTACGTTGATCTCTTGCTGTAACTACACGTTAGTTACTTACGATTATACATTTAATTCAATCACAGTTTGACGTGTGTTTATGCGATTTGTAAAGCACATTCAGTCTATTTAAATGCCTTTCAAACTACTTTTCGATTGTATAACCTATTTTCCTCATCGGAACATACATAATGGAATGGTATTTAGAGTCAAATAAAAAAAAAATCTTCATCTATAGCAATAAATTACACCGAGAAAGGTTAGTGCTAGACAGATGCTAGCTATTTGAAATATTAGGTTATTTTACCTTAACTACGTTAAATAAAAAGTCCACCAACAGTGCTACGATAATGAAACAGCTTGATTTGTTAGCGAACGTTCCGTTGGTGTTAGTTAATTATTTTATCCGCCGGTTCCAGACGTCTACATAACACAACACCACATCGCTTAATTCAAACAAAACACGTCAACATACCTTTCTTTTGGACCTTTTCTTTTAGAATCCAAGTATGAAAATATAAGGTTGAGGCAGTAAGGAAGACTGATTATATCGATCAACTTTTGTTAGTACGGATTCGGCGCTTCAAGCCGTTCCTGAACCGGCGTAGACTGACGTGTTACTTCACCGTTTCCTTCATTCGACCCACTACTTCCGGTAGCTGCGTGACGTCACGACAAAACGCCCCGTGGTCATGTGTTTCCCCTGCAGGCGCGTGGTCACTTGCCAATTCAGGTCTTCTTGAGAGCTTTAATCGGAGACGTTTTATCTCTCATCTGAAAGGCTTCAAGAACCTTAAAAGAATTTCAATTTACTTCGATTCAAGTTCTCAAGACCCGGCAATGTATTGTATTATATTATTCAGAATGTACATCAAGTTTACACAAGGTGTGGCTGACACTAATGTCAATGAGGGCAGAAAATAAGACCAGTAAGGAATCCGCTCTGACGTCATTCACCCGGTGGCCATAGATATTTTGGATGAACTTAGTACGTGTACTTACAATTGATTACAGAAGCCCTTATATTATTATATTATATTTTCATATTGATATATTTTCGTTTTATTTCTACATTTTGTAAATATTTCAAGAACGTGAAAATCAATCTAAAAGCGCTGTATTTGTTTGCGGCAGTTTTAATTTGACGTGACATTCGGAAACCGGAAACCGGAAGCTTAAACTTTCTCCCGAGCACGTCGGTGACCAAAACAATGAAGGCGATTGTACAGAGAGTGCTCAAAGCGAGCGTTACAGGTTGGAATGTATAAAATACATCATATAAAATACATTATTTGGCATATAATTTCGAAAACATTATTTTATATAATGTCCAGGATTGAATGAGCTCTAAATTGGCAGTAAACTGTGAAGTTGGGTTTCCACTACACGATTCTTTTTAGTGATGTACTTCTAAAATGATCTGAAAAAGGACTGTAAATAAACTCTGCCTGATTTATAATGGAGTTTTCCAGAAATTCAGAGTTCTTGAGAGATCGCATTCACCATGCTGCAATCCGAAGCAATACTGTCCTAACACTTGCTGTATGCATTAGTTACGAATGAACTTTCACTTTCACGTGTCAACGAATTTTGTTAATTGATGTCTTCCACTGTTAAAGCTGATGTAAGTTCAGATGTTCAGCTAACTAGAAATCATCTGTGCTTCACTTTTATGCTTTGAAATTTGTTGGAAATAGTTGGGGAGGAACGGATCTGTTCCATCGACAAAGGCCTTTGCATCCTACTTGGGATATCATCTGAGGACACACAGAAGGATGCAGATTACATGTAAGTACTGCTGTATGTTCAATATGGGTTCTGTATATCTATTTACAGTTATAGCATTTAGAAGAAGGCCTTCTCCAGGACAAGATTTGCCCAGGGACACAGTGAGCTGAATTCGAACCTGTGTCTTCCTGTACTCTTTGTCAATATTTAATCACTGAGATCCGTAAATGGACTAACAAACACTTAACTGACCACTTCATAAGAAGCGCCTACATTGTCCCTTAAGTCATTGTTCAGTCACAGGCTGTAACCCACCTATTTTCATGATAAATATGTATAGCAATGAATGTGAAAGTGTTAAAGGTGTAGTGGTAAGGTACTTGCTGACAGAACAAAAGATCATAGATTTAAACTCAGCGCTAACCTACCCTCAGCACTACCACATTTGGACTATTCAAGACCCTGCTTCAAGTAGACTGTCCCTCTAAACCGGGATTGTAATTCACTCTGGACAAGAGCATCTGCTAAATGCTGTAAACATGACTAGAAAAAAGACTAGAAACTACTTAACAGTACTGTTAGAGCACTGATAAATTACTTATGAGTGAGTAAAAGTACTGACTTTTTTATACATTACTAAAAGGTGCCACTTACGTTATTACAGTCTGAATAACTTTATTAGAATTACTCAGTGCCATTCCTAATGCATCCATCTATAGCTATATCCATGATATAGCTCTATAGATAACTATATCCAACTATATTCAATATAAATTGCAGGACACTGATATTATTCTTATATTATGTACAAAAATTGATAGGAATTAGAAATAAAATAAACGCAATCCCTTGTTCACACTACACGATTCTGAACGTGGTGGAATCACCGTACTGTTGACGTTACACATCACCGACAGACAGTTATGCAGTGTGAACAGGGTGTCATCACACTTTGGTGTCTAGTTCCCCAGTATTATAGCCGTTAACACGTGGTTTCATTCTTTGCTTTTTTTTGTGTGTGACTTAAGGGTGGTAGTGCTGGAGGGTTTCTAATACAATGGGGTAGCAAGTTAGTATTAGAAAATTCCCATGTTTTTTCTTTTGTGATTTATAATTGTTTGTTTGGTTAGCCACCAGTGAGTGTTGTAATGTCTGTGTGTTAAACAGGGTGAGAAAGATCCTGAACCTGCGTGTTTTCTCTGATGAAAATGGTCGCGCTTGGAGTCAAAGTGTAATGGACAAAGAGCTAGAGGTGCTGTGTGTGAGCCAGTTTACATTGCAGTGTATCCTCAAAGCCAACAAGCCTGACTTCCATGCAGCCATGCCTGCTGAACATGCTCAGCCTTTCTACAACAACATTCTGGAGCAAATGAGAGCTGCGTACAAGCCAGAGCGCATCAAAGGTGAGTCAGAAGTCTCACTCGTTCTGTCTCTCCTCTTAAGTTGGTTTTGAAATAGGGTTAGCTAGGGGTAGGTGACGTCTCAATCTCCTGCTAGCACACTTGAGAAGTCAGCCGTTTTTCCTCCTTAATAATGTAGCCGCACACTGTTTTATTGGCACTCTATATGAAGCCTAATGTCTATTCTAATGGATCATTATGTTTTATATTGTGGCAACTATCACATGACCCATGGTAGCGACAGCTGAAGTTGCGGAATGGTGCTTTGCTCGCGCTAGTTTATCAGCACTCTGCAAGGTTCTGGCAAGGTTCAGCATTTTAAGTTTAATCAGTTGGCAACGGAGTAAGCAGAAATAACTTAGAAATATCTGGAGACATACCTACTTGGTTCAGTGTAAACCTTTACAGTATACTACGGACTGGTTTCTTGCTCTTGGATTAAGCCTAGTCTTGGACTAAGTTGTAGTACCAATGGAGAGTTACCATTCAGACTCAAAACTAGTCTAGGATTGGGATTAGTCTTAATCCTCAACTGGGAAATTGGCCTACATCTACTGGACTAAGTCTAAGTCTAAATCTATCTGAATATTGACCCTGTGTGTGATATATCTCTGGAGGATCATGGCACACTTTCATATAATTTGAACATACATAATCATGTTGTTTACCAAAGAACATATTTTATATAAAGAAATATTTTATTTTATTCTACTTATATATATTTTATCATACTGCCGTTCATATCTAAGACTAGATGATGTTGGATACTCAGGATGAGATCCCAGGTTCAAATGATCGAAATCAGGAATGAAGCTGATTTCTTAAGCAAGTTTATCGGGGCAATAAATGTTTTCTTACAAGATGCTCGTTCTTACAGGATGTTCTGTCCCACATCTAGAATTTGTACATTTTATCTACTCTGAGATTCCCAAGATCAAGGACAAATGGCTAGAGACAGCAAGTCTAGTGTCAACTCGACCCAATGTGTATCTTGCTTGCAAGAAAACCATAACTCATAACTCAGAGACAACAGACCAAGGTTTAAATATAAGATATAGGGAAAGAAGACCCCTGAAGAAGCCCACTACCATACGAGGTTTCAAAATATACGAAAAAATTATATCAAATCCATCAGTGAGAACTATGCTTTACTATGTATCACATTTTTAGGACCAATTGTTTTTGTTTTTCTGTTTTGTTACAGATGGTCAGTTTGGTGCGTACATGCAGGTACACATACAGAATGATGGACCCGTCACCATCCATTTAGAATCTCCGGCTCACCCCAAAGATGCAAAACAGGTATTAGACCCTATATGCAGTGGTTTAAAATATTAAATATTTTGTTACAGAATGCTACAGGTTCAGGTATACGCTAAGGAGATATGGTGTTTACCTTCCTTTCCCAGTTTCAACTTAGTAGTAAATACTGGTAAAAAATGAGGGTCACATTTTGTTTTTCTTAATCCCGAAAATAAGCTGGCAAAACTGGAAAAGCAGCAGCAGCGAAAAGAGAAAACGCGATCGAAAGGAAACACTGAGAAGGCTGATGCACGCTCTCAAGCAGATCTCAATGCCAGCAGTGGGGCAGAGGGAGATGTGTCCTCAGAACGCGAACCATAACCGAGAGGTGAGATGTAAATTTGTAATTTTTCACGCTGAGCAGCACAAGAAAGACGTGTGACATGATGTAACTGTGCTTTCTGTGTTATCGTTAAAGTATTTTTTACCAAGGTTGTTCCCTGTGCCGGGACTGATTTGAGATGTGTCTCTTCACAGCCTCCAGAGATATGCTGCCATTTTTAGGAACTCTAAACAAGTGCAGGACAACTTACAACAACCTCATTTTAAAATATGGGTGATGGGTCTATCTGGATGAAACAGAGGAGGATGTGTCTTTACTACCGGATTTGTGCTCTGTTGGACAAAACCTGTGAATATTTATTAAAATAATCTAAATTGTCTTGTTTGTATAACTGTTGCTGAAAAGAATTATAAATGGGAAGTAAAACTGTAACTGATTGTGTTATCTTTGGGAAGCAGGGATTTTTTTTTATACATACACAGGACAAGCTTGTGATATTAGTCATGTCAATGCTGTATCGTTTAGGGATAATATGAGGTAATTAATCAAAAAAAATAGTGATGCAATTGTATTTTTATTGCTTTATGAAAATGGTTATTATTAAATTATTTACAATGGATGTGTCTACTTACAGTGCTAAGAAAAAGTACCGATCCCCCCTCCGGATTTCTTTTTTTTTGCCACATTTGTCACACTTACATGGTTCAGATCGTACAACAAATTTTAATATTAGGCAAAGACAAAATGATTTAATGCAAAATGCAGTTTTTAAATGATGATTTCATTTTGTAAGGGGAAAATCTGTCCAAACCTATCCCCACTTCCTTTTTAACTCATGAATTTACTGTGATTAATTTTTGGGAAAGCTAAGTAAAGTTTCACTTTTCATTAGCCACATCCAGGCCTGATTACTGCCAGACCTGTTGAATCAAGAAATAGAACTTGTCAGTCTAAAAGATCCAAAAGAACAACCAATCACACCACAATTTAAAGGAACAAAGTCATTGACATTTGTCAGTCTGGAAAGGGTCACAAAGCCATTTCAACTTTGGGACTCCAAAAACCACTGCTGACCAAAAAGACCACAAAGACTCTACACATGTTGATGATCTCCAAGACTTGGGAAAATATTCTGTGGTCTGACGAGACCAAATGTGAACTTTTTGGAAGATTTGCATTCTGTTACATCTGCTGTAAAATGACTACAGCATTTCATATAAAGAACATCTTACTAACAGTCAAACGTGAAAAAGAGTGATTATTCATCATTGTGAACACACCACAGGCAGCACACAGCACCACAATGAAAATTGACCTCTACATTTGACCCATCCGTGAAGGAGTGGTCAGCAGCTGCATTGACAGCAGTATTTAAGGGGGGGGTACCTTGGTCATGAGTACCTCAGTGGTACCGGTCTGGGATTCGAACCGGCGACCTAGTGATCATGAGGCGAATGCCCTAAACTTTATGCTACCAACTTCCCCTGTAATGCTGAATAATAAGTAATCCTATTAAATATATAGTTTTACATGCAGTATAAAATTAGTGTAATTTAGTGTTTGTTTAATAGCAAACAAAAACATTAGATAAAGTTCATTTTGGGCTATTTAACATTGGTTGATCAGGGAAGGAATGATTTCATATAAGGTTCTTGCAGAATGTGTTGTATGAAGGCAAATGTGGTGCTTGTCATAAGAAGAAGTGACCCAGCTATCAGCTAACATATGACCTGATTAAATATCATTCATTCATTCATTCATTCATTCATTCATTCATTCATTATCTGAATCGCTTAATCCCGATTGGGGCTGAGGGACAGGATCCTATTCCCAGAGTTTATGGACTCAAGATGGGGAACAACCCTGGGCAGGCGACAACACACTGCAGGGCACACACACTCACACCTTACGGGGCCAATTTAGGGTCACCAATTAACCTATATTGCATGCTTTTGGACTGTCGGAGGAAACCCACACGAACTCGAAGAGAGCATGCAAACTCCACAGAGAAAGGCCCCACGGCCGACCCAGGGCTCGAACCCAGGACCTTCTTGCTGTGAGGCAGAGGCGGTAACCACTGCCCCACTGTGCTGCCCCAATTAAATTTAACCAAAAATATATTAAACATATTCTATATACATTTTGAATCAGCTTAAGTGGTCTAGTCGCCTTCAGCGAAAGTCCAACTTGTAGAGACGTGCAGTAGTTTGGTTAAGATATGATAATGGATGATAATTCGGTTGTAAAAAAAAGAAAAGAAAAAGACACCCAAGTTTCTACATTCTTAAAAATATTAGAACTAAAAGTGGTTCTTCACAGTGATGCCACAGGGGAACGCATTGGATCGACAAAGACCCTTTTACTCATTGGTTCTTTGCGGAACGATTGGTCATGAAGTGATCACGAAGATTTTTTAATGAACACGTGTTCATTATGTGTAATACGTAATAATTTGTTCGGTCAATTTATCAATTACTTTATATAAATTGCAAAAATATACGAATATACTAAAAATCTTCAAGAGAACACTATTAACGTGCATTAGCGGCCTTAAATCTAGTCGTTCGGTCTGTAGATGCTCTATTGTTGATGGCCTCACCATCAGAATGTATCTACAAAACACTGTTGGTTTTTACTCCCCATCTTTCCAGCTGTTCATCCGACTTCACACATCAGCAATGGTGCAGTTCTCAGTTTGCCCTCTTCAGGGTGTGGGGAAACATGGTGTATGTGATTCCATCACTTCCTCTCCCGCCCATTCCGTTCTTTTTTCAGCTTCTGCATCCTCTGCTGTCACCGGGACGACAGGTCATCACCATGACAACTACCCGACTTCAGCACCACCGCTGTAACCTGTTCCGACAGTTGTGGTGTCATTCAACAACTGTAGTGGAAGGCGCAGATTGATGCTTACGGCCACGGTCCTTTACTCGCAGTGTGGCGTGTGCTGCGCATCTTTTGCCCAAAGCGACGCAATCTGCTCGTTTTTATTATTTCGGTGGTCTGGATGCACCCCCTTGAGTTGAGCAATTCTCGGCTGGTCAGAACATAAGTCACGTTTTAATAATATGCAGGCTGTTCGGATGCACTGTATTCGTCTGGGGTTTAATGCTAATTGAGCGGACACGGTGACGCTGTGCGGTGTAGTGGATGAGAGAGGAGGAGGAGGAGGAGGAGGGGAGAGGGGAGGGAGGGACTGAGTGAGGGAGGAGGGCAAGCCCTCGCTGATCTAAAGCAGGCTGATGTATAGAAGCTTCCAAACTCCACCACACGCCAGGGTAGTCGAAGATGGTAGCCGTGTACACCTCCGCCCAATCTGTTGCGTCCACCGAGTGGATCGTCTGCCTCGATAAGAGGTGAGCAAAAACGCGCGCCTTTCAGCTCTGTCGCTCGCATGCCTTCGTGTTAAAAGTCCTGGGACTGCAGCACGGTGATGCACATCCGCCATCGTCGCTAGCTCTCGATATGCGTGTGAATTGAAACTGTTTTCAACGAGGCCAACGATCAGACATGTGAAATGTCTCAAAGGCACCGCATGCTTCTGAGCTCCAGCAAACGGCTGTCGGAGTTCTAGTAAGGATGCATGATGCTCATACGTCGCCAGAACTCATGCCACATGCCTGATTTGAGAGAGTGATAGAGAGAGAGAGAGAGAGAGAGAGAGAGAGACAGACAGACAGACAGACAGGTAGACAGTCAGGCCGACAGACAGCAGCAATTTAAGCAAGTGAGCAATCAGTAGCAAGGCTGCTTCACAATTAACAAGTCATTTCCAGTTATGACATTGACGTTGTCAGTGCAGATGTTGCATTGCATTTCTCCATAGCCCCCCAACCCCACCTTAGTCAAACCCTTTCTTCAGGTTACTATGGCAATGAGAGAGAATGGGAGCTGGACTTGCCTGCCAGCTGCAAATGTGCAAATCCAGCATGAGCAGGACATTTTTTAAATGAATCAGTGTCCATTTGCTGCATCTTGGCTTGTCATCACCATGCCTTTAAACCTTGGATCACTAAGCACAAGCCTTTCGCTATGAAGATCAGTTTTACACCCTCACTCAGCCCATAAACACACACACACACACACTGCAATTCTCGAAAGCTTCTGTGACGTTACAGCTTGTCTTTCTTAGGCATATGGGCACTTAATACATTCTTATCTTATGATTATAGTGAGTTGTTTTTGTAGTTACATTTAAGTGAGGCAATAACACTATGACGAAGTCACACTGTCACCCATGCATTTTTCCATTCTTCCATTCGTTAGACATCTGATAAGATTTCACTCAGAGTAAGAGTTCTGAATGTCAGCTTATTTCTTTTAATACATCTTTACTAACATCATTGTTAAGTACATTGAGTTTCAATTATACAGTAAAAATACAGTGGCAGGAGTTTTCCTGTATTTTTAGAGAAAGCATACGGTACATGATATTTACAAGTACATTTCTGATATAAAATGTCTCACTGTATATATATATTTGATTTTACTTAATATTAATTATAATTTTAATTTTTTTGGAATGTAATTTTCTTACAACATAGCTTAATAGTTATATATCTTTATTATAGGCTGTATTTCTTTCGGTTAGCATGATACTGTGATTCAGAATTTAAACAATATGAAAATACAATACCACAATCCAAAACAAAGTAAAACAACTTTTAGGCTTGCTGTAATTTAAAATGGAAAAAATCATTTATGCCCATTAAATAAAATCCCATTCTGAAGTCCATTAACTTTCAAAGCAGCGTGAAATACTTGATTATACACACTACTTTTCTTTTTTGGAGTACTTGACCAGTGTTTTTGGACATCACTTTTCTCAGTTACGCTTTGGATTCTTGCTATTGGCTGATATCAATGAAGTTCCTAAAAGACAAAAATGTTTAAAATAATTATTATAGTAAAAAATTCCTTTAGTTTCATTCAACTAATACAATAAATGCATCCACTCTGAAACAGATAATCAAGAATAATACAAACTGTACTGCATCATTCTGTAAATTCTGCTAAATTCTCACTAACTTCAAGGGTTCTTATTATTGGAGGTTGAAGTTGTAATATGATGTAAATAGAACAAAAAGGTCAGATGCAAGCTGGGTTGTAATCCTTCACATACAGTCTGACGTTCAGTGCTCAACATCCACTACTGGTTGCTTAGAGACAAATATGCAAATAGCAATTAACATTTTGTTTATTCCAAAATAGGATTGTCTATTTCACAGTTTACCTTAATTTGAAAAAGGTAAAGAGAAGTGAGATCATCAACCTTTCAATCCCCCCAAAAAGAAATGGAATAAACATAGGGTGATTTATTCTGAATTGCAGATATTATTTGTGGTTATACAGTATATATATGCACTTAATATGTGTGTATCACTGCAAACATTGTCTCATTGTTATACATTGTTATGTATATACATATATATCTATACTATATCTATATCTATATCTATATCTATATCTATATATATATATATATATATATATATATACATACATACATACATATATATTTACAGGTGGTTAATTTTATATGTGCACTTAATATGTGTGTATCACTGCAAACATTGTCTCATTATTCTGGCAAAATACAAATAAGTATTTGAACATTGATGTGATTTTCTCTCAGTATACAATCATTTGAGATTAAGCAATTAAGATATAATTTGGAAGGCACATAGACTTTCGCTTTAATGAGGGCTTAACAAGGCATTCCATTAAGCTTTCAGAGATTACAGCTAAGTTTCACAATAGCAGCTCACAAGTAATTGGACATAGTAATATAAGATAATATGTATTGTTTTAATACTTGAATGAAAATTCTTTGCAGTCAGTGATTGAAGACTGGAACCCATGGAGATCTTAATTATCTTGAAATTATTCAGTCTTTACTGCTATCAGGTTCTTTTGCTGGTTGTTTGTTGGTCTTTCTACCTTCAGTTTTTCATCATTAAACTGAAAAGCAAGCTTTGCTTTTTTGAGTCAGGTGTTTTCAATCACCATTAACTTGTATTCATTTCTTCATGAGAAGCTCTTGTTGTGCTGGAAAGCACCTTCCAATCGTTTACAACTTGTTGGCTGGATTTGAGGAAGGCTATTTCACCACTTCAGAATTCATCCTGCTACATCTGTCATGGTCACATAGTCAATGAACACCAGGACCCAGTTCCACTGGCTATACTAGCTATATATGCCCATGCCATAACACTGCCTCCACCCTGTTGTGCTTCATCAGGAGCTGCCCCTTTCTTTCTCCATACTTTTTCATTCCCATCATTCTGGTACGAGTTAATCTTTGTTTCATCTGTCGAAAGAACCTTATTCCAGAACTGGGGAGGCTTTTTAAGAATCTTCTGGCAAAGTCTAATCTGTCCTTCTCTTCAGTGTTACTAGAAGTTTGTCCTAAGTGGCAGCTATATTTACATTATTACAGAAGGTCTTTGAGCTTTGGTAATCATAACTATTCCGAAATTGCATCTTGACAGATGTTTATTGAGCGAAGAATTTTGCAAACATCCTCTTTAGTCGTTTTCCATGGTCTTCCAGGTTTTTTTGGTGATTCTCAATTAAGATTCTTAACTTTCCTCAAGTTTAGCTGTGTCTCTGATAGGTTTATTTTTGTTTTTCAGATACATGATGGGCTTATTTACTTGCATTGACAACTCTTTGGACCGAAACAGAGTTTGTGACATATCAAGAATGATCAGTTGAGGGCTTCTTTTGAGTTTGAGCTTTACCTAGACATTTACAGGAGTTGAAAATGCCTTAACTAAAATAAATAAATGAAGAAAGGGATAAAGAAAGCATGTACACTGTCAGTACACAGTAAAAACATAAATCGTACATCTGATATTACATATGTATATTCATTTACTTATATTTAGAAGATGACTCATTCCATGTCATGTGTGGTGAGTGGTCTGATGGTAAGATGCTGCAAAGCCTCTAGACTAAGAAGGTCATGGGTTTAAATCCTATCAGCATTACCTTAACCCCGAGTCCTCAGGAGGCTGTTCTGCAGTAGGAAAATAAAAGTCGCTCTGCAGAGCATCATAATCTCCTAATTAGCGGTGTCTCAGTGAACTGTGGAAGAATTAGCTGCAGATCAAAGGGTGGCCATGTCCTCCTCACCACTTTTAAATGTTGTGCTGGTTTGGCCGGGTGCAATGGTTTTCCCCGCATTCTTGTGCAGCCTTTTCTACTTATGTAGGACTCCATTTGTGTAGCTCAGACATCCATCTCAGCCTAGTCTCTACTACTTTCTGCTCTAGAGCTTCATAATGAAAAATCTAATCCTTGCTCATCCTTCATAAAACACCTGTCATGTCTTCCTTGGGTCCTGAGTCACTGGAACCTCTCTTTTTAGTGATTCTGCTGTCACTACTTTGGGTCTGATATTGACAAAGTGTATTGCTCTGGTTGAGGGCTCTTCCTTCACTCGCCCAGGCCATGACGGGCAGAGCGTGTTACATCAACCTGTCTGCCACAAATTATGTCAACCATTTTTGGATATATCTGACTACTTGGTCAACAACTGTGAGCTGGCTAGGTTTGCTTCATGTTTCCATATTTAATCAGCATTGATAGGTCATAAGTACTTACATGTCCTAAAAGTTTCTCAATTACTAATGCTTTAGTAATTCTCAAGAAACGTCTCAAGAAATTAGCTGCTCTCCTAAATGAAAACCTGGTAAAGTCTGTTGAAATAAATATTTGTTTCTGGTCAGTTGAATGCTTTCAACGTTGAAGACTATTTTAATATTAATAAATTTGTTCCAGAAGAAACCAGGGTAACTGCTTCATAATCCTTCCTTTTAGTTTTAGTCATTATTTAATGAAACATTGATGCACTAAGAAAGTAAGGTAAAGTGAGGAAAATTGTGTGGTAGTGTGTTTGCACGTGTATTTGCAAAGTGTGTTCGAGACAGTGAATGTAGCATAGGCATTTAAATCAGTCCATAATTTATCAATTCATGTATGTGTCAAATTCAGTGCAGGGCTGGTGGTGGCTGTTAGTGTCAAAAGGTTTAACTTAATAGACAAGGAATATCTCAGCTTAAATAAAGTTCTAATTTTAAGGTGGTAAATGTATTCATTTCGGGCAGGTTAAGACAGGCCTTCTACCACCCCCAGCACTACCACAATACGTTTTTACTTTTACCTTCCATGTCTCCCTGCAGCAGCTTGGGCTTATTGGTCTTTCTCAGGAGCCAGACTTTAGTAGTGCTGGAAGAAGGATAAAGCTGGATTTGAGCCCATGACCTCTAGGTTTGCAGTCCAGTTTCTCACCAGAAGTTCACTACCACCCTTCTTTTTAACATTTGCAATTTACATGTCCTACAGGAACACTTTCACTTTTGAGTGACTAACATTTTACTCAGAAGCTCAACAGCAGATTAAGGCGGATTAAGATGCACATATGTTACATTCATATGACAGTGTTTGTCTTTGTTCTGTACATGTATTTGCCAGGCCAACTGAGCGTTCAGGAGAAGATGTGGACATCATTTTGGCCAGGCTGAAAGGGGTTAAGGCTTTTGAGAAGTTCCACCCCAGCCTTATGCAGCAGATCTGTCAGTGTGGCTTCTATGAGTACCTGGAGAAAGGAATTACATGTAAGTGGGTTATTATGCAGGGCAACTGAGTTACCTTTTTGGAAATTTAAGTGATGATCAGTAATGGCTAACATTTATTGTCTTCTAGTATATCGTCAAGGTGATATAGGCACAAGCTGGTATGCAGTTCTCTCTGGATCTCTTGACGTCAAGGTGTCAGAGACGGCCAATCATCAGGTAAATCACACAGTAAGCACTAGATTAGGGATCACTGTAGAATTACGAAATGTTTTCTCATGATAATAATAAAATTATTATTATTAATATTATTAATAGTAGTATTTTTGTTATTGTTATTACTATCGTGTTTATTATTATCAGCTTAAATTGGCTCATAAATCCACAGCTCAACAGTTTAAGGTAGTGTCGTCTTCATCCTCTCTTTTTATCCTATATCCACCCATAGAATATTGCCTCAATTTTCCAGTTAAACTCAAAATTTTTTAATTTAATTTATCTGCTGAGTCATTTCTTAATTAAACGCAGAAATCACGTATTGTTGTGGTTCGTGTTCGTCACAACAAAAACACTCACTTAACCTTAGATTGAGAACGCTTATTAAAAAGAAAAACAAACCCGTTTAATAAATTCCTCGATCCACATATCATAACGTGTTGATTCAATTTACATTTTGAAATGAAAATTAAATATCAACCAACTCAAAGAGGGAGAACCCAACTGCAGACACATGAAATAAACAGGTATAATCTTCTGGCAGTAAACAGGTAAACAGGTACAGAAGCGGCAAGACTATATCACAGTTGAAGGCAGCACAGGAAAAGCTAGTTATACTGCAGACTAGTATATGACAGGACACTGCTGTCAGAATCACTCTCTCTAGTCCCTTAATGTCCTATACACAACTATTTCCATACCAGGATGTGATGTTCTGGGTCAGGACATTTCCCACAGCATCTGAGTAAAAAATGTCCTGAGGAATGGTTTACCACTGTATCCCTGAAGTCCCTATTTTTCTGAGGACCTCTGCTGGCTAGGTGGTGGTTTTGCACTCTGAGACATGAAAATTATGCATTTGTTCAAACTTTGTGACTGCTACAAATTTCAGTTTTGTGATTCTGACTTCTTGGTAAAGTTGTCAGGTTAATGGCAGGCAAATGTATCTGTATTTTTGTTTTCCACACATTTCTAATTTGGTTAAAGTTTGTTATTGTTTGTCCAAAAGCTTCACAGCCACCATTCAGTTCACACAAATCACACATAGTTGTTTTACACCCGGCAAGAATCGGTTCCATTCTGGTTCATGGACGGGTTTGGTGTGAGACCTGGTACTTGGTGAGAGATCTTTGTTGTCTCAGCCTAATTGTTGTTTTGGTGTGAATCTTCAGATCACATTTTCCATACCGGACTGTAATCAACTTTTAACAACTGTAAAAGTAGCACAGTGGAAATTAAAAGGCTGTATTTTTCATCAAATTTCATTTTTTTGCCATTCACCAATGAGAATGGCAAGTCCTAAGTTCAGCCCTTCCAGACCTATTCAAATAAAACAAATCCCCAAAGTCACAATACCCTACTTTGCACACCTTTATCTTCTTTTCTATCGTCCTGAACTTTGTCCAAGCTGTACAAACATACACGCTGCCAGGGTCAAGCCTGTAATCACTGCTGCCATGTTTTGTGTAAGCCCGTCTGTTATTTAATTTGTCATAATGTTTGCCATAATGCCTTGAGTTTGTTTTAGGGTTGTGCCTGGCAATTTATTTTGTGTTTTTCCAGTTTTAACCAACATTGTACATTTCGGACCACATTCTGGCTTTTAACACTTGCGCAGGCAGAAAGACCAAATCAGTCATCATCCATGTAGTGTATTTGTATTGATCTTTCTCAATTTCAGAGAGTAGCTAACTACATGTAGTTACACCACTATTTACCTTTTTCAGTAGCTTATCAGTAGCGATACTACAAATAGTGATGTAGCATGGCACAAATAGCAGTTTAAAAGTAGCTTCCCCAACATTGATTGTTCTGGATATCAAAGCATCATTTCCCACTCTTCACGTAATCAACAGAGTATGCCAGCCCTGTTTGATTTCTTTTCCTTTTCTTTCTGCAGTAACTGTCCTGCGTTAATGCATGTTCCCTGTGTGTGCAAATGTGTCGGCATCTGATTTCATGGCTCACTGCTAATTAAGTGTGCTACAGCGGTTTCTGCAAGCACTCTGTGTGATCGGTGCAAGTGCTGTGATCCATGCACGAGCACTGATCTCATCAGCATGAAGAACGCGTCAGGGCGGTTCACCCAAAGCAAACCCTCACTGCTAGCTTCATTGAGTAGTAATCTGTTCTTCGACAACTAAATGGAATGCAGTTGCTGACATGTAATGCATCTATTGAAAGTGGAACATTTGTGCATTGACAGAATAGGTATCAGGATCGTTCTTGCACGGTCAGTTCAAGTCTTACATCACGTTTACGGCATTTAGCACACACTCTCATCCCGAGCGACTTCCATGTCCTAATTTCTGGGACAGTCTACATGGAGCAATGTAGGGTTAACAGACCTTGCTTAGGGGCTCAAAGGTGGTAGCGCTGGAGGTAGGATTTGAAGCCTTGACCTCTGTCCAGAGGCGAGTGTCCTAACCACTAGCATCTCGCATCTACTTTGACACTCTACTGTCCACTAGATGTTATGTCTAGTGCTCCCAGTTTCTGATTACCCTGGTGTGTTTCATCTGTGTGTTTCATGTATGTCTTTGTCTCGTGAAAACTGCATTTCAGTGAAACTGCTGCCTCTGGTCTCTGGTGTCTGGTACAATGTGTTTAGTGTATTTATCTTTGAGGATTCAGGGTAAATCCTGGTGGTTATTTTAAGTTTTCCTTGTTGGGCAAGGAAATTTGTTACGTTACAATATTACAGTCTCTGAATTGTAATACGTTACTTGCATTACTTTTAAGTTGCTTTCACCAAAATCACTGCAAAAGCAGAACTTCTAAATGCAGAACCATTCTAAAATGCTAGAGTGTAGTTTACTGCAGTTCATTCTACATCCAGTGGAGGGTAATGTGGTGTAGCATAATGACTGTAGGCACACAGTCTGTAGGAAATACTGTATTTCTTCAGGAGCTATGTCTTTGGACGACAAAAGAAGACATTAAGGGACTTCTCAACACAAGATTCGCACCATTATCTTGATTATACGTATGTGTTTATGTGTTATGTGGAATGGAAGTGTGGAAATCTCAAATGTTATTTCATCTTTGTTACGGAAAAAGTGATCGGTATCATGGCGCTAAGTATTTTATGCTTGTGAAAGTGTTAGAATGGGAAAATGAAAGGATGAATGAAGTTCATTCTGTGAAGAAAACCACCACAAAATCATAATCTCTATCAAAACTCACTTCTTATAAGTCATAATTGACTTCCTCTGCTCACTGAAATGTTCAGATTTAGCATATACTATAGATTAAACATATATTGTTCCCTTTGCTTAATAGAGAAGGAATGCATCTTCCGCCTGGGTCCATATGTGCAGCTATCTATCTAGTGTCCGGGCTGGGAAACAGAATGGTAATTTTATAATAACAACTGTTTTGACTGGTTTGTGTTAAGTATTTCCATATGAAAAGAAAATCACCTATAATTATATGGGAGCTTAGGAACGTTTTAGTGCGGCTAAAGCCCCCCTAAAATAGACCTTACGACGCCCATGGTGCATACCGAAAGACCTGGAACGCATCCCACAGCAGAATAAGGCTCATGTCCATAAAATACAAATATATTTACCATTATAGAAAATCAGGAAAACGCATCCATCCAGTGCATCCAGTAAATCATCAATGATAAATATGTTTATTCTTGTGTTTATGTACATTAGTTTATTAAAGTGTTGAAGAAAGTAAAAGAAGGTACTTCTTTACTTGTGACCTGACCGTCAGAAAGGGAAGCAAACACTTAATTCTCCTTCTCTCTCATTTAGGATGCTGTAACGATCTGCACGTTGGGAATAGGCACAGCGTTTGGAGAGTCCATCCTGGATAACACTCCACGCCACGCCACTATTGTCAGCCGAGAGAACAGTGAACTGCTGCGGATTGAACAGAGAGAGTTCAAGAGCCTATGGGAGGTGGGTTGGGTTCGTATGGCTTCTGTCTGAGTGTGTGTGTTCCTCTTGGTGTGAGCGTGTGTTCGTATAGTCAAAGTCAAATGCCACCAGCTGTCCACAGGAGGGCACCGTGTGGTTTAACAGCATTCATTTTCAATTTTGACTGCTCCGGGCTTGTCTCACACCCTCTTTTTCCCATGAGCTACTTCTGTTAAGTCCCTAGTTTGTCTGTGTTTGCTGAGTGGTGCACATCATGGTCATTGATAATGCGTCCTTTGATCACTGGGGCCTTTGAAATGGGTGCAACAGGGGATTTTAGTCTTTCATGTGTCCTTGTGTCTTATATGTGTGTGTTAGGATGCTTGCATTTGTGTGTGCAGTATCAGTGTTGAGCGTCCATCAGAGGGCGGTTGTGCATCTGTGTTGTTCATGCTGCATGTGTAAACAGTATCACCTCTCCTTCTCAGCTTTCTGTTGACCATATGTGCTTCCCTTTTGTTTACACGCCACGTTCATTCACACACACATACTGTACACACACACTGTCACACCTGTGATGAGTGCAGGGAGTGTATACACAGCTCAGAGGTGCTGGCTTGAAAGCTCTGAATGCACAATTAGACTGACAAAACAGAGGACAACATGCAACACCAATGATTAGATTCTCTCTCACTCTCTCTCTCTCACACACACACACACACACACACAGACCAACATTTGTCATTTTTTTCTGTCCTGTGTTTCTGTGTTTTTAAGCCTTTGTCTGGTGGCTTTCATGCTCCGTGCAGTCTGTGTCTCTTTGTATATTGTTTGTGCAGGTTTAGTGCATTCGTGTTCTTATGTAGATTGAGGGAGATGTATGAGTGAGTGGTCATTTGACACTGTGAACACACCACAGCGTAGCACACAGTGTACCACAACCAAAAGTGACCTCTACATTTGGGGAGCTTGGACAGCTGTGCTTGTGGTAGCTCACGAGTATCTCAGTGGTACCTTTATCGGCTCGGGACTTGGACAAGCAACCATCCGATAACAGGGCCAAACCTATAACCGTTACACTACCAGCTGCACCATGTTGTTGACATGTGTCTGTCAAAAAACTACAACTAAATTTATGCAAATCTTTTTTTTTTTTTTTCAAACAATGGCAAGATCTAATGCAGTAATTTTTAACAAATATATTTAATGATAAAAATATTTTTTAAATTAACATTTTTCATTCATGTGCTGTCTGTGATGCCAAAGTCGTGCTATTAGTCACTGGTGAACTGAGTAATATTTTATGTTAAAGAAACACAGTGGTTTTGAGCAGGGCAGAGAGGCCACAAATGAAAGCTGTAGTTAGGCTGTGCAAAGCAGACCAGCCAAAGTGCATCTCAAATGGCCTTGCTTTAATGTGCTGAATTTGATTTATTTGCATTGGATCCCCCCTTTTCCTCTCTCTCTCTCTCTCTCTCTCTCTCTCTCTCGCCTCTCTTAGTGCATCCTTTTCTCTCTTTCTGTTTTTTTTCAGTGCAAATACAATTTAACGTTCTCAATAATTGATGAAGCCACAAACCCTAAAGAGCCTTATATTGGTGGTTACTTCCCCACTCTCTCCCTCTCTCACTCTCTCTGTGTCTGTCTACACACACACACACACACACTCACACATTAGGTCTGCACACACTCTGTTCTTTATCCCATTCATCCCCTCTCTACTCACAGTAGTGGTGTTGTGCTAAAGGGTGCGTTGGGTTCAGTTCTCCGATTGGCTAGAAGCGATCGCCTGGCAACCACCGCTAGAGTGGTTTGTCTATGATGTTCTAAGAATACACATTCAGATATAAATTCATTTCGACGTGTCGTTGAGGGCGATGGACAGTCCTGGAGTGTGAGCAGGTGTCAGTGGGAGAAAGGATATTTTCCGGGCTGGGGCTGATAATGACTTCTTGGTTGGGTGTTAAAAGTGACAGAGGTAGCAATCTGTTCTTTGAGAGACATCGTGCTCCGAAAGCCTTCCCTGGGTAAGTCCTATTAGCGTACACAACAAGTAGTTGTTGCAAACCCGGACTTTTGTGATTCTAAGGATTAACACTAGTTTTCTGAGCGTGCGTCTTGGGTTATGCTCAACCTCACTAGCCGTTAGGAAGTGAATGTGTAGTCGTAGTATGTCCTGCCTCAACCTCAGACTGAGATCAGCTTTGAATGGGACAAAGCCTGACCTGGCACTGTCTTAAAAGCAGGAAACCCACTTCCTGTGGATGTGTGTGTCTGTGTGAGTTGCATAATCAAGTTAATTATTCAGCCTATATAAGCCTGGCCAACTAAAGGGGCACTTTTTGTTTTGTCATTTGTATGAAAAGAGGAATCCTGATTTTTTTGTTGGGAAAAGAGTATGACGCATTTTGCTTAGGCGCATGGGAAACAGACTAATGCAGGATTTGCTCAGTAAGTGCACACTTTATGCAGTCTTTTTGTGTTAATGACTTAGCCTTTGATTTTCACAAAAAAGATGGCACCCTTAACTTAAAAATTTGCTTCGCTGCCTTTAGTAGCAACCATCGCCAGCAAGTGATCCATAATACCAAACTACACAGTGATTTTCCCCTTTAAATATGCTGAATGATAAAAATCAGGACACAGGCGATACTCCTTAAGGCTTAACAAATAATTTGAAACATGACCACAATACAGTGATTTTTAGAATGACTAACATTTCAGCCCATGACATTTTAGCATATCTTTGCAAAATAAGCAATGATATTTTATCATCGGTGTTCTCTGTCATATACAGAAGACATGCAGGTGCACGTTTAGCAGTTTTTCTCCATACGTCTTGTAAAACAGAACAGTAAGACTGTGACACAACTGTATCTGTGTTGACACCTTTCAGGTTTCTTTTTGGGGGGTCACTTTCATGTTGGATAATAGTGATTTATGATCTAAGTTAGCTTATGTTCCTTATTAAAAGCAATTTCGATGAATTGCGTTTGAGTAAAAATGCTTCTTGTAATTAATGAAGGAAAAAAAACATAATGCTAATTGGAAAAAGCAGGAAGTAATGAAGGTATTGGATGATGTAGAGGTGTAGGTTTGGTGTACACCTTTTTTTCTTTTTCTTTTTTTGGTGTACACTTTTTTTTCTTTTTCTTTTTTTGGTGTACACTTCTTAGTCTGAATAAGGGTACTTTTTGTTCCATTAACTGACAGCTGTTCCCTCAGCTGCATCCATTACATCATCACTCATCACCCTGGAGACGAGGTGGCACACACAAACACACAGACCGGGCTGAGACATAAATAGGTGAAAAATATTTGAATATTCTTAGTGATGGCTTCTGAGTTGCTCAAAAAAGGAGTGTTGTTCTAGTGCTATGTTCCAGTAGTATAGAAGAATGACTGAAATAATCCATTAACATATTTGCACTAAAACATGTGTTGCAGAAATACAGACAGTGCATGGCAGGACTGCTCGCCCCTCCATACGGGGTGATGGAAAGTGGAACTAGCAATGACAGTGAGTATCTCTCTTATTTACACCTGTTCCATCTCTCGTACCTGTAGAAACATACTATGCATCTGTTTTCATCATGCAGTGCACTTTTAAGTGAAAGTGAGTGATTATTTTGTGATCATTGTGAACACACCACAACGCACAGTACACCACAACGAAATGTGTGACCTCTGCATTTAACCCACCCGTGAAGGAGCAGTGGGCAGCTAACAAGCGCCCGGGGAACAGTCCTTGGAGACGGTACCTTGCTCATAAGTACCTCAGTGGTAACTGGTAACCTGGTCCTGGATTCGAACCTGCAACCTTCTGATCACAGGGCGAACACCCGACCGTTACGCCATTTGTACAGTTTAATTACAGGTCTTAAAAATAAGGGGTTCATTTGTGTAAAAACCATTTGTATTTATGTTGGAGGTTATTTTTGATTAGGGGTAACTTAATATCGTACTGTGTGAAACCTTAAACCTGACTTTCTCTACCTCTTTGCAATGCAGGAATGCCAGACAAGGACAATCTCCACACAGACCCCTTGAATTTTATGTCAAAAAATCTCAACAAGGTGCATTTTTAAAAATCATAACATTCATGGTGTTAAATACCATATGAATCAGTGTTCGATTCAGTAGCCACGTCTGCTCCAGCATTAAAAGATTTAACACAGTTGTGTTCAAAAGTTTCACTTGTCATTACTAACCTGTCCCAGGTTCCATCAGAAAAGATTCTGAGAGCGGGGAAGGTCATACGCAATGCTATACTGGCCCGAGCTCCCCACATGATCAGAGACAGGAAATACCATTTGAAAACATACAGGTACACTTGTTATTTAGGTTTATGAAAAGTAGTTCAGAACGACCCCATGCCCTATTATGTCTGAGGTTGTAAACTGATTATTAACGTACTTATGTTTGTTGTGTGTCCGCAGACAGTGTTGTGTTGGCACTGAGCTGGTAGATTGGCAGCTACAGCAGAGTTCCTGCGTTCATAGTCGCGCCCATGCAGTTGGCATGTGGCAGGCCTTGCTGGAGGAGGGAGTTCTTAACCATGGTGAGAGGGCAATCCAACAGATAGCACCTAATATTTGATACATGCTGACCGCTCTCAGCAAAATCACATTGATTATTTTCAATCTTAAAATATAACAACAATGGGCAACAAGTGGGGTCCAAACAAAAGGCGCAAAAAGCAGCACAAAAGCAGCTGATGCAGTAAGTGTTGCAGAAAGGAGTCAGAAGTCAAAATTAGCCAAAAAAAAACCTCTATTATGACATCGCATAAATTTATGCTGCGTTTTTAGCACCCCATATTGTTCACATTGCAACATTGTATGTTTCACTTTTCCATATATTAGTTTAGCAAAATTGGACTTAAAGCTTTAAGGATACAGGCATTTAGCATCTACAGCCCCCCCTAATGTTTAATTGGCAACACTGACGCTAGCTGGGCCAAAGCAGTCCAAAGATACAGCTTTTTAAGCAAAATAAGACACACCCCATGGCAATTAATCTGCTCACTTTAGCTGCCTTTTTGTGAAATCACAAAAAAGCTTTGTGTTACAGTGTCAGGCTAATTCTATGAAGATTCATTTGACACCTCACTTGCCTTAATCAGCTAATTAGCCTAGGAGGACTTCGCAAAAGTTCTAATTTTTACAAAGTTCAAAATGAGAAGTCCATAGTCGCAATCAGAAAGTTGTTTGGCTTAAGCCAAAGAATCGGCTCAAACAGGAATTTTCACTCTAGGCCACACCGTTGAAAAGTTAGCCAAAAAAATGACAAAAAAAGTGTTTACCTTTGCTATAGCACCAGTTGTAGGCCAATCACGATTTGCACACCATTCCTACTTGCCCTCCAAATTTCTGTGACTTACAGCTCAAGCTGTACAATATGTTTTGTGCTTGGACCTCTAGTAAATATTTAGATGTTGAGGAGTAGGACATAGTTTAACTGCTAGGAGCAACTTTAAAGCATAAAATCAGAGAGCGTTCACAAAGACTACTTGGAACAAATACAATGTGAAGCTGGATTTCTATCTCATTGAGATCATTTCTACTCCAGTGGACCAAGAACTTAACTTCCAAGACAAATACCTGTTCTACCGCTTCCTGGATGACGAAGAAGAGGACGCAGTGTTGCCTAGTGAAGACGAGAAGCGTGAGGCCGAGGAAGAGCTGCAGGAGACCCTCCTCTTCCTTTCTCAGATTGGTCCAGATGCGCACATGCGGATGATACTCCGAAAAGCGTAAGTGGATAAGAGTTTCAACTTTCAGACCAGCATGTGTTACTACACTACTACACCATTTCAGTTTTAGACTCAAGATTTGAAATTTGGCAGTAATTCAGGGTGAACAGTTTGGTGGTGAAGGTGGTCTAGTGGTTAGGATACTACTCTCTAGAAGAGGCTGTGGGTTCGAATCCTACCTCCAGCACTACCATCAGTGGGTCCCTGAGCAAGACTCTTAACCTCAAGTTGCTCCAAGGAGAAATTAGGAAATGGAAGTCGCTGGATAAAAGCATCTGCTAAATGCCATAAATGTAAATGTAACATCTTGTGGAGAAACATTTGTCATATCTCTCCTTAGGCCGGGGCAAAGGACTCCTGAAGACCTTGAGATTATTTATGATGAGTTGCTGCATATCAAAGCCCTCACACACCTGTCCAACACTGTGAGCCATTACATATTTTATCTTGAATAAGGTATCATTGTTAGTGAGTTGGCAAGTAAAGATTGCCTTCTAAAATTGGCTTGTTAACCAACAAACTGGTATCTGGAATTGTGCGGTTGCGTTGCCCTCTGCAGGTGAAGAGGGAGCTCACTGGTGTCATCATCTTTGAGTCACATGCTAAAGCAGGCACTGTGTGTAAGTGTAATAATGACTGTTGAGAAATGCAAAATCGAACTTATTTTTTAAAATATCGTTTGGAACCATCGTAATCAATTTGTCTGATAATCACTTTCAGTGTTTAATCAAGGGGAGGAAGGCACCTCCTGGTATATCATCCTAAAGGGATCTGTAAATGTTGTCATCTATGGCAAGGTGAGTCTCTCACTTGGCGAGCATCATTACGCCTGGTGTTCTCTGCCCCTTATAGTGATGTTACACCTGGGCTTTGTTGCCATAGGGTGTGGTGTGCACACTGCACGAGGGTGATGACTTTGGCAAGTTAGCGCTTGTCAATGATTCTCCTCGCGCTGCCTCTATCGTGCTGCGAGAGGACAACTGCCACTTCCTGCGAGTGGATAAAGAAGACTTTAACCGCATACTCAGGGTACGGTACAGCATGTACACATGTTACAGATTTATGCACCATAAACCATATTACTGAGCGAAGGAATGGCCATGTTCTAAATCACTATCTGAATGCGTGTGTCTGTGTAAGTTCAGGATGTCGAGGCCAACACGGTGCGTCTGAAGGAACACGATAAAGATGTGTTGGTGCTGCAGAAAAGTCTCCGTCCCTCCAGCCATGGAAATGTCCCTGCCCATTTCAAGTACCTGCCACTACATTTATATTTAATATCGCCGCATATCTGCTCGTCAACGTGCTAATCGGTGTCTACTTTGGACTGCAGGTACACTGTGATGTCAGGAACTCCAGAGAAGATTCTAGAACATTTGCTTGAGACAATGCGTCTGGACATTCATTTCTCTGATCCAGGTTGATCGTTATTACCCAGTGATGAATATCACTGTAAAAAGGAATAATACCTTCATGGACCATGTTGTTAAGAAGGGAAATTAAGAAATGAATAACATAATAATGTGAATAATTGATTATAACCTCTGATTGTGATTTTTTCCACCCAGATCCCACTCTAGATGACTTTGTTCTCATGCACTGTGTCTTCATGCCCACGAGCCAGCTCTGCCCAGCCCTTTTGGCTCAATATCCTTTTCAAAATTCCTGTTTTGGCTGGATTTGTGCAGTTGATGCAGTTTGATAGTGATGTTTGTGATCATAATGTGTGTTCCTTAGCTTGTGTGTACCTACCACTCTCAGGCATCTCAGGGTTCAGAGCAGGAGCGCCTGGACTATACTGTGGCCAGTAAGAGACGGGTGCTGAATCTGGCTCTGCGCTGGGCCACAATGCAGGGCCATCATCTACTGGAGGACGACACTGCCCTCGGCTTTCTGGAGGTTGGGCATGGAGGCATCTACACACTTAAATGTGCACACACACATTTATTGTTTGGGCAGTTGGTAGCATAATGGTTAGGGCGTTCGTCCCGTGATCGGACGGTCACTGATTCGAATTCCGGATGAGTAAAGGTACCACTGAGGTACTCTTGAGCAGGGTACCGTCCTCAAGCACTGTTCCACAGGTGCTTCCCATGCTAGCTGCCCACTGCTCCTTCACTGTTGGGTCAAATGCAGAGGTGAAATTTCGTTGTGGTGCACTGTGCGCAAAGCACAGGCTGGAAAGTACCTAAAACACAATCCTCACTCCATCCTCTTCACATATAATTTGTGTCACGAATTCTAGTTGAAATTATTATTTTCAACATTTGACTGCATCCTACATGCCCAATTGTTGATCTCTGTGAGCCGTCACTTTGGCTCACAGAGGTGAGGGCCGAGCACTTTGAGTGCACATACAGACAGAGTTGAACGCTTAAAGACAAAAGATTTTGCTCACAAACGTTCCACTGCGCGCTCAGAATTTTGGCACAAAAAATGCATCGTCAAATATCAGGCAAATCTTTCTACTTTTAAAAAAAGCAATTACCGTTTCTGATATGATTTTGTTAGTCTTTTTGCTCCTTCCTGTTTAATGACAAAGTTTTTGTCTCTGTTCAATTAAAACATCCTCTACAAGTGTGTCCTCTAGCCCTCTGGTCTAGTTAGAAATTGGATATGGAAAATTTTGAGCTAAGTCCTTTCGATGAAGATCATTAAGAGCAACAGTAATACAGCTTTTAAAGACAGCAAAATAAAATACACCTACATTTAAAACAGTACCACTGCTCTTCAATGCAATATAAAAGAAAGATCCACATTTATGCCAGTTACTCTTAAATCATTACAGTGTAAAACTAAACAGTATGTGTGTGCTGTTGTCTTTAAATCAGTCAGTATTTACCAGGCTGCCATTTTTCTCTGTGTGGGCATACCTCCAGGAGCTATATGGATTTGTATCGAATGACGCCAGGGTTTTACGCCCATTAAAGGAACTACTGCCAGAACTAGAAAAAATCATACGACAATAGTAAGTTGTGTGAAAGAAAGCGAGAGAGAGAGAGATATTTGATGTAAAAGTAATGTACAAATGAAGTTAACGCTACTTTATTTTCCAGCCCTGACGATCCTCGAACCTCCCAGAAAAAGGTGTGTGTTGCTCCTTCTCTTTGTTTGCTAGTCATTTCTTATCTTACCAGTTGCTGTTATTTCAGAGTAATTTGTGGCATTACAGTATTCTTGTCTCTAAATTGTAATACGTTACACCACTCCTGCATTACTTTTGAGTTTCTTTCTCCAAAATAACTGCGGAAGTAGGCTTGGCAAAAATGTAATTTACTGCAGTTCATTCTACATCCAGTAGATGCCGATGTGGTGTAGCATCATGACTATAGGCAGACAGACTCCAGGAAATAGCTCTTTTACTCGCCAAATTTGTCTCTTGTAGCAAAGACCGAGGCGTTGGTGATTTTTTACAAATTAAAACAAACCGTCACAAAATTTCGTGTTAAAGTGTTGTAACGTGTGTTACTGAAATATGTAATGAGTATAATATTACAGATAACTGCATTACATTACTGCGTTACTGTTATTTCAGTTTAATTTGTTTCATTACAGTGTTTTTGACTCTAAATTGTAATGAATTACACGACTCCAGCATTACTTTTGACTTACTTTCAGTCAAATAACTGCAGAAGTAGGACTTGGCATTCTAAAATGTTAAAATGTAGTTTACTGCATTTCATTCTGTGCCCAGTGGAGGGCTCTGTGATATAATGACTAGGCTTATTATCTGTAGGATGTAGCTCTTTTACTTGCAAAATGGTTCTCTTGTGGTAAAGGTCTCTGTTAAAAGTGTTTAAACACTGAAATAGTGGACCTTTGGACCAAAAGGTTGTGGGGTCGAATCTGACCTCTGGCATTACCAACACTGGGTCCCTGAGCAAGACCCTTAACCCTAAATTGCTCTCAGGGGAACTGTCCCTGAAATTAGGAAATGTAAGTCGCTCTGAATAAGAGCGTCTGCTAAACGCTGTAAATGTAAATTAAATATGTAATGAGTATAATATTACAGAAAATGTGTTATTAATGCCTTACATTACTGTGTTAAAGCAAAAAGTAGTACATTACTGTAACTGTGTTTTTGTAACGTCTGCTTTTCAACTGCTTATCAGTGTTTTGTTTTGTTTTTTTCAGCTCAAAGTCTTGCTGCGGCAGTTTAGCTCCGGAGAAGAAAGGCTTGCAAAAAAACAGCCGATGCGAAGCTTTGATGACAGTAAGTGTGTGTGTGTGTGTGAGAGAGTATGCAGTGAAATTACAGCACCAAATATCAAATATCAAATGTTTTTGCCTGAACCGCTGACTTCTTTGCTCTGTGTGTCTGCATGGTCTCAGTACTGCTGAAAGTGTACTGCAATGATCACACTTACACCACAATCAGAGTTCCAGTGCTCGCCACCGGGAGAGAGGTGACGGCGGCTGTGGCAGACAAACTCGGATCCACTGAGGAGCTGCTTCTCATCAGCTTGAGCTCTTCTGGCGGTGAACTTCTTAATACACATCCACACAGTTACTTAGTACACCCCATTTTGTGGTCATTATGCTTGTCTTTTTTGGGTTAAGACCATTAATCTAGATCCTAAAATTTGGAGGATTTTTATTTATTGAACGATTATATCTGTGATATATATCAGGGGTTTACAACTGGTTCTGTCCCAGGGACCACCAGTCAGACTAAGATATTTGCATTAAATTCATTACTCCTAAAGATGCCCAAATCACCTGGAAATGTCTTTCAAAAGAAATAAAATGAAATCATTTTTAAAAAGTGATTTAAGTGGTGAAACTAGATTGCATGTCACGGACCACCTGCACAGGCGCTGCGGCAATATATATCATGAGCGTGCTTCCATGGAAATTTGCGATGTTTCTGTAGTATTTGCACATGATCAGGCTTTGGGTTTAATGCAGCTGAAAGTGCAGGGACTTTCTTCAGAAGACTTTCAAATGAGCAGAAAGCCTGAAAAGCAGTACAAATGGTTTCACTCTTGTTTTTATGCAGAGAAGCAGATTCTCAGACCCAATGACGTGTCAGTATTCCAGTCCCTAGGAGTGAACGGGAGACTGTTTGTCTGTACAAGAGAACAGCTTGACTCTCTGGTAACATAATTGTTTAATTGTTTGTCTGTGCATTTGTATGTGTGTGAGACAGAGGTACGGTGTTGTGAAACTTTTGTTTATGTAAAAACAGACTCCTCTTCCAGAGCAAGAAGGCCCTTCCACGGGCTCCATGTCCAGCTTTGAGCTCATGAGCTCTAAGGACTTGGCTTTTCAGATGACCATGTATGACTGGGAACTCTTCAGTTGTGTGCACGAGGTACGTATGTGCACAGAAATGTGCAGAATAGTGTCAAATACACTTTTGTTGCTGATTCAATTACATTTGTGTCGACATCTTTTTCTCGGAGGCAGACAGAGCTTCCGATGTCACTCCAATTAAACTAACAAAAAAGCGTAGACATTGGAGAGTTTGTTTTGTTTAATAGATGGCAACCCTGAGACTCCAGTGCACTTGAACTGAGCACAAGGGCATGTTTGTGTCTTTCTCGCAGTACGAGCTGGTGTACCACACATTCGGGCGCCAGGCTTACCGGCGTTCCACGGCCAATCTCGAGCTGTTCCTCCGTCGCTTTAACCAGGTGCAGCTGTGGGTGGTGACCGAGGTCAGCCTGTGTGGCACACTCAGCAAACGGGTGCAGCTGCTTAAGAAGTTTATTAAGATCGCAGCCCAGTAAGATGCACACAAGCTCATAAACACTTTGCATGCATTCCGTTATGTCTATGTTAACGCATGTAGTGTTTTGCTGTTACTTTTTTGCGTGACTTGAACTTACTGTTTGTGTTTCTTCAGCTGCAGAGAGTTTCGTAATCTAAACTCATTTTTCGCCATCATTATGGGCATGTGTAATCCAGCTGTTAGCCGACTCACTCAGACTTGGGAGGTAGGTATCATTTTTTGCTTCACACTTCTTGCTACTCCTTCCACGGCTTTTGTTATAGAGATTATCAGGCGCATGGAGGAGGCCCGGACTATTGTATTTCTTGTCAGTAGCTCAAATGCAACCCACCTTTTTCCTGTTTTCAGCTCAAAAAATTGCAGTTCCCTTTTTGCCACCATTCAGATTGTAATTCCCTATTTTGGCCACAAGTGGACATCTTCCTTAAGAGGAAATGCGCAAGAACTTCTCTTGATGTGAAAATATAACACAACTACGGAAGCCCATTTCCGTCACTCAAAGAAAAAAATCCGAACGAAAAAAAGTCGGAATTACGAGATAATTAATTATCATAATTATGAGATCAGCACTTTGCAGTGCTGGCTCCTCAGTGGTGGAATCAACTTCCGCTTGCCGTTAGAACGGCTGAGTCCCTTGCTGTCTTCAAACGTCGTCTGAAGACACACCTCTTCAAAGAGTATCTAGGGGACTAATTTACCTTTTATGTAAACCTTAAAAAAAAAAAAAAAAAACCCACTAACGTGTGTCTGTCTGAACTTCTTTCCTCTAACCCATTCTGTTTCGTTAAAGTATAAAACTTAGTCTGTGGTAATTTGGTTTAACTACAGATGTCGACATAGCTTATGGATCTAGGAACAGTTGTGGACTACAAAGCACTGTTGTAAGTCGCTCTGGATAAGAGCGTCTGCTAAATACTGTAAATGTAAATGTAAATGTAAATGAGATAAAAGTCGAAATTATGAGAAAGGAAGTGCGCATGCGCGCCAGTTGTGCTAAACCTGCCGTTGTCACTTGCACATGCAAACTTGACGTTTTTGGCTTGTCTTCGGATTCAAATGGATTTCTGTCTCATAATTTCGACTTTTTATCTCCTAATTTCGACTTTTTTTCGTTAGGATTTTTTTCTTTTAGTGGCGGAAATGGGCTTCCATACACAACACATCTTGTGATGTTAACATTAATTAAACAGCTCATACTTTAACAACAAGGTCAAGGTCAATAACAAGGTCCTTTTCAACATGTTCACCCTTTAATCTAAGGATGCGCGATAAGGGAATTATTGGCCGATGCCGATATCCAATGTTTTTCATGCTTATATCTGCCGATACCGATGCGGATAAATGAGGACGGCGGTGTCGAGCGCGAGCGTAGGCAGTGTTGAGACCAGATATTTTGCTCTCCAAAGTTCCACTGCGCACTCAGATTTTTGACACAAAAATAACGACATTATTCTGCCATTTCTAATAAGTGCCAAGTCAAGTGCGCGTGAAAGCAGAGTCGAGCGAGGGCGGAGTGTTTCCAGCGTAGTACACAACATTTTAAGAAACAGTCACTTCACCACCCTATGTGGTGTACCAAGTCAAATACTGTAGGGCGCGTGTGACACGCCATGTGCACTACCTAGTGTGTTGAGAGCTGTTAAGGTACAACCCCGGCTTTTTCCTGAGATGCATACTACCACGTAGAAAAGTATGATAAGAGCGCCTTACCTACCATACTATTATGTGCAGCAGTACGAGGCTCGGGCTCGGCCCATGTGTGAGCTCACATTTGCTAAGTGAGGCCAACACAAAATTACGCGGGCAGAGTTGACCACAAAAAGACGAGAAATTTTGCTCGCAAACATTCCACTGCGTGCTCAGAACTTAAATCATACTTTTTAAAGTATAAAATCCCACATCGGACTTCAGACATGCCACAAGTGTTACCTTTACAACGTACAATAAATGCATCATAAAATATGGGCTGAAAATATCGGGCTAATCTAAGCAGCAGTTCGATGCTGATAACTTAAAAAAAGGAGTTATCAGCAAATTCAAAAATGATTCCGATTTTATCACGCATCCCTTCTTTTATCCCTTAAACAATGTTTTTTTAGCGCACAGCGATCACACCATGTCTTCAAGAAATGACGTCTAGTTACATGTAAAATTACTCAAAATGCAGTTGGAGTTAAACTAAAGAAGTACTTGATCACAGTTAATCTATTGTGATAAATAAAACAAATATTGCAAACCATATCTTCTTCTAGCTACAGCCTGTCTTTTACAGCCATTTTTTGACTGGAACGTCTCTCTGAGAACCACATTTTCTAGGAGTGAGTACAGACTCTTCTAGCAGCGAAACCATTCACATGCAAATATTTTCTTTCTCTTTTCAGAAGTTACCCAGTAAATTTAAGAAGTTCTTTGCAGAGTTTGAGAGTTTACTAGTAGGTGTCATTTCACTTTGCTGCATTATTTGTGATCCCACTAACACCTTTGTTCGTTTTTTAACCTCACATGCTCACGTGATAAGATGATTATTTTTGTTTTCACTCAGGATCCCTCGAGAAACCACAGAGTGTATCGGCTAACGGTGGCTAAGATGGAGCCGCCAATCATTCCCTTCATGCCCCTTCTTATTAAGGGTAAGGCCCATTATATGTGCACAGTTTCACACTATAAATACTACTGTGCTATAATTACTTCATTGGAGTTAGATTCTCTTCATTTCACAGACATGACATTCACCCATGAGGGCAACAAGACATTCACTGATGGACTGGTGAACTTTGAGAAAATGGTGAGTGTGGTTCAGCCCAAAAATTGTTTAAAATAATTTCATGGTCACACAAAACATTGTGTAACTATTGACATGCTCTTTGGGATGTAATGCTCTCTTTACATTTTCACAGCGCTTGATTGCTAATACGATCCGTGCAGTGAGACACTGCAGAAGCCAACCCTTCAGTAAGTTGACATTTCGTCTCTACACGTGTTACATTTAGTGTATGTCAATACTATTCAGTTTATTTCGCTAGTCCATTTACTATTGTTATTATTACTGACTAAATTCACATTACAGGCTGAAGTGATCTAGATCCTATTAGTCTACAACTGACAAAGAACAATCATTGTAAATGTTATAAACGATCCAAGTCCTATTTTCTGTCAAATTTGTGTGATTTGCACCAATCTATGTTACTCCCTCACCATTTGCTGCGGCTGCTTGTGCTGCATTCCTGCTAAGAAAACACTAAAAGATCCGATTTGGCAAAAACAGAAGCAAACATTAAGGCCTTATCGTGAATATTATCATTTCTTCGCCAGTTTTTCGGCAGAAGTTTCCCTGTTTCTGTTATTCTAAAGTGTTTTAATTCATCCTAAGCGTTTAACAAGCCATAATGTTGAAGTTACATACAACATCCTTTGTTTTTACAGACGTTGAGGCATCTCCAGCCAGTAAAAATCCCCAAGAAGTGCGCAACTACGTGCGACAGCTGTCTGTGATTGACAACCAGAGAAACCTATCACAGCTCTCCTTCAGACTGGAGCCGAGAAGGGCTTAAGAAATTTTTAAGCGTATTGATGTTGATTCTTTTCTCTGATTCTCCGCTCACACCAATGCTCCAAATTTCAGACTCTTTCTCTCCTGCTGTCTCTCTCTCTCCCAGACACACACAAAGACATATCCATGCATACAGTGTCCACCATTAGTAAAGATAAACCTTGCAACTGTGTACCCCAAAAACAGTTGAAAACATGCTGTGTGTGCTGCCACTGCCAATAGCCTCTGTAATGTATGATTGCATATTAGTGTATGTGGAGATTTATTTGTGTTTAAAAAAAAATATGCGTGTGAGATGGAATGCAACAGTCCATGAACAGTTGAATATGTATTAGTGTGCATTTATTTATGACAAGTGTCATGTTGGGAAATGTAAGAGATAACCTTGTATGTTTGTTAGATCCAATATAAAATATGCTAAGATACTTCCCATACTCTGCAATAAGTAGTCATGTCACAACTCCAGTAGACCTTTAGAAAACCAGTGTAATCCAGTTTACAGTACTCAACATCCTTAAATACAATCACCACATTACTAAACCGTTTTTAATGGAGATTTTTAAACAAGTGTTTAACTCTTACTCTCCTCTGTTAAACTTAGGGCAGTGACTTCATCAGTCATCAGGTGTGCAGATGTGAAGTTTGTATGACGTTTTACAATAGTTTACAAACCTCCAAAAACAGGTCTTCTGGTGATTTGAAGCTGTTTTAAAGGGGGCTTACATCAGTATTTCTTGCTCAAGGATCATTTTTTAGGGTAGGTTTATTTCCGTGCTAGTGACTTACCTCTTGGCCTATCCTGTAGCATTTTTGATGTCATTTTCTATATTTTGGGGTATATTTGTATATTTTTTTTGGTTGACATGATTTTTGTTAATTTATTGTAATGAACAGCACAATACCTTTTATTCTTTATCCTGTCTAGGGGAAAGCATCTCTTAGACGCAGTAGAGTTGCTAATTTGATGAAAGATGTCTGCACTGACCGTGTGTATATAATCTGAATAAAGTATTGCTCAGTAGGTGGTTTTGTGGATATTACACGTGTGGCCGCGGGGAGGCGCTGTTGGCTCGTGTGTTAATGTGGGACACTGCTGCTCGAGATGTGTGTCCTGTTATGGAAGTGCAGTAGCTGGAGACAATGAGGCTCCGCTTTATTTTATGACGGGGATCGTCCGGAGCGTGAGGCCAACCCGTGCTACGGGACCGTACGGAAAACGCGACTAAAAGGTATGGAAACTTTCTTTTGTAGAGGAAATACGTACTTATGAGAAATTTTAGGTAACGTCCAATGGAGCGGCAGTTAAGTTGAGTTAACGACTTTTTCTGGTGTGTGTGTTTATATATATATATATAT